>VXBN01006349.1:1531-31135 GCA_013397395.1 Sinosuthora webbiana | reverse complement strand
GGGCGGACATGCTGGCGGGGCGGCGCGGCGCGGCTCCCGGGCTGCTTCCCGCATGCAGGAGCGCGCAGGGCTGGGATGTCCCGGGATGTCCTGGGATGGGCAGGGCAGCGCGGGGAGCCGCGGGCGGAGCGGCACCGCCTCTGCCCGGCTGCCAGCCCGGCCCGGCCCCGCCGCCCGGCTTCCGCTGTCGTCAGCCCGCTGTGAGCTTCGCTGCCTCGCTCCCCGAGCCGGCGGGAGCGGCGGCGGCTGCGGCACGGAGGGGGGGTCTGAGAGGAGCCGTCCTCGGCACGCTGTCCTGCTCGCAAGGACGCTGCTGAGATCCCTTGCCTGCTCTTGTACTCACTAAAACACCTGGTTTTGAGCAGCTGGAATCTGATAAATTCAGTGGGTAGGGCATTTTAACATGGGGAATCATAGGCGGCCGGGCACCACATTGAAGTTTAACGCTGCGGTGCACCGACCCCGGTGCAAACTGATGTGCCGCATCGCACGGCCCCATTTCCACAAGCCCGTTCCTGCGTGGAAGAGCCGTGTTTGTTCCACGGACAGCTGTAAGGCCCTGCTTTCC
Source organism: Sinosuthora webbiana (assembly GCA_013397395.1). NCBI lineage: Eukaryota > Metazoa > Chordata > Aves > Passeriformes > Sylviidae > Sinosuthora > Sinosuthora webbiana. The sequence continues at coordinate 30,567 of VXBN01006349.1, read as the reverse complement.
TGACAGGAGCTGAGACCTTTACTCGGCTCTCCAGCCTCAGTCGCTAAGAATCATGCGCGGTTCTAGGCAGTAGCCGAGGATTTCTCAGCTTCCCATGTGACGATAGGGACTTGCAAAGCCAAATTCAGATATGACAGGCGTCATCGTCTCAGATGAATGTGCCTTTACAAACACACTGCGTGAATCTGCTTGTAGATAAGGCCAGGGATTTGTAGATAAGGAAATAACGAGAGAACCCATTAATTTTAGAAAGCTTTACTAATTGACAGAGAGTGCTGCTCAGCCAAGGTCGTGCTAAACTCCTGAACTTTGTGAAGAAGAACAAAGACTTAATTGAGTTATGACTATTACCTTCTCTGCACAGAGTTATCTTAATGCTAATTTTAATGATCATGTATTTTGTACAGGACGGCTCCATATTAAGGAGATGTGTTGTAGGTGGATGGGGAAGTCTGTACTTTCACAGGACTCCTCTGTCTCCTTTGTGGACACTAATCTGTAGCGACATGAATTTTCTGCACAGATAGGAATTACTACTGCAAAGCTATGACAAGTAGAAAGTAAGAACTCTTTGGAAAGACTCCCTCATCTTGGCTGCTTTGTGTCCTTCTGCGTGTGAGTGTGCATGCTGTAATATTGAATATAACTATTTTAAATTCTATTTTCTAGTCTTAACTGCTCTTACTTTAGGAATTCAGTGCAACTAAAAGCTGTTATCCTGAATAGGGGTACGTGCGTGTAGATAATGTAGCAACACCTACCAAGGAAATTGGTATGGATTGCAGGATGTAAACCCCCTTCCTCTTTCCACTTGTATGCAAACAAACGGAGTTGATGCTTCAGGAAGTGGATCATATGATGAATCAGCATTACATAATTTGGTGTTATACTAGGGGCTGAAGAGGCCAGTTACCATAGTGGTCCAGTGAATAAAAAACAGATATGTGCTTTGTTTTTAATGGTGTTCCAAAAGCTGCACGTACTCAGCTAGAGACAAGGTATTTACCACGCCTATTTGTCGCTGTGTTGATGGACACAACACACTGAGCAATGAATAAAAACTTCTCATGTATTTTCTGTGTGTTCCCTTTTTATACATTCCTAAACAAAGCATGTACTTAAATTATTGGTTAATTAAAACAGCTCATCATATTCATTGGTACAGAACAATTAACGTCAATATATTTGGCAGGCATTGACAAAAAAATCTAAAGGCACGTATTCATTTCTGTTTCTTTAACTGCAAAACTGCAAATACCCTTTTAATTGTCTCTGCTTTATCAGTTCCCATGCTGATGACCTTGTCTTCTTCCTTTCACAGGTATACATGAATCTTACCAACTTCTTCTTCTGCTGACTCAGTCATTTGGTTCACACACTGGCTGTCAGCCCCCCACTAGAGTACAAGATTAACTCTGTCAACCAGATGGTTATTGAACTGCAAAAGACACCAGTTTGTGGGCATCTGAGAGGACCCCAGCACAGTTCAGGCACTGATGTGGCTGATGCTCCCACTTTGTAGAAGCAGTAAAAGTCCCAGCCTCAGGTGAGGATCCAAGCCAGGACTGGGGGCTCAGCTCACCCTCTCTGATTTATAGCTCCTTTCCCCAGAAGCTGCAGAGATAGACTCAAGAATTGAACAACGATCAGGAAAGCAGCATGACCAGCCAACAGGCAGTGGAAAACTACTGGTGTGTTTAACTTTGAAAGACAGTCAGCTTCCCAAAGAATGTGGTTAAGACATGGGAACACAAGGATCACAGCATAGTGACAACTCAGCAAACTGCAATCATCTTCTATTTCTGTTCCAGACTTATTGTACAGTTGCAAGAAGCTGTCTGGTCAGGTTTTGCTTAATTTCCACATCTGCAAAATCAACTCAAAACATGAAGGAGAATCTGAGATTTAATTTCAAAATGAAGCTGTCTTAGAGAGAGGGACTGGTGAAGGTGATACATGGGCATGGTGGAAAAGTGCAAGGGGCTGCAGACACGTCAGCATGTCTGTGATAGCAACAAGCATTCACTGCATGGGAAGCACCATTAATTCACTGCTCTATTCAGGTCTGTTAATGCCAGCCAGTGCTGTTATGAACAAATCCAGCCTCTGCACTGGAGAAAACAGCAGAGCTCTGTAATGGCTTTCCAATCAGTTAGAGCACCCTAGAGCACTGGGACGTGTGCCTTGGCTTTTTCAGTAAAAATTCATCACCAGAAAGGCTTGAACTTCCCTGCTGTGTTGCTGGCAAACATTACGCAGACTAATGGCAAAGCGATGTGCAGATGTTACTACATGGAAAGAACTGTCACTCTCAAACTATCAGTGCGTTTAGAATAAGGTTAATCCATCAAATACACATTCTGAAATCAGAGCAGGCTGATCTGATTTACTGGGCAGAAACCTTCAACCAGTAGTAATTGCTCAGTATCTTCCTTTTGGCAGGGGGCCTCTTTGAGGAGATGCTAATTCTGATTTAGGTATTTCAAGTGACAGGGAATTCACAGCATCACTAGGGAAAGGCAAGATGCCCTGGTGTTGCTTTGCATAGGGAATTTTATGCACACAGACTTAAAGAGTTCTAGGAAGTCAGGAAGAATGGAGGCATGGAGTATCCCCACAGGAAAAAAGACAGCCAAGGAGTACCCAAGAACTGACTTAAAACTCTGATCTCCATTCAGGTGTCAGGGAGCAAAGAGGGAAGGAGAACACTGGGTTAGAAGTTGTAGCCATGGGGCAATTCTCAGGAAGACCCCTGGTCAGAAACCAGTTGTGTGTGCCCTGGGAGCAAACCATTCTCCTCACCAGAATGTGCACAGGTGGAGCAGCAGAACCTGAAGCCCCTGAAGCACGTCACTTTGAGGCACCTTTAGGCAGCCCACAAGGAAGCCAACCCATTTTTAGACATATAGTGACCTCTGGCATATCAGCTTTGCTCAGGTGACTGGGACAGGCGTTACTACCCTCAGATGACAACTGCAGTTTCACTTGCATGTGTTGCACCTTTACATGTATCTGGTTTACTCTTCCCACACTCATTTGTACATGGATTATTGTTACAGGAGCAGAGGTTCTCACATCCTCCTTTACTGTGAGGAAAATGCAGTATTACTACCTCTACAGAGAACTCAAAAGAAGATTGTGGGGAAGCAGAAAGCTTTTTTGGCATAGCACAGGGGCATCATGACTTACCAGGAATGCTCAAAGACCCTCTGCTTCCTTAGGATGAACCAGCCCTGTGTATTTTGGGATAAGACTATTAGGAATTGCATTGTTTTTTTCTCATCTTCTGAAATAAAACTACAACTCAGAATGATGCTTTCAATGTTATGTAATTTCAGGTTTTGTCAGTAATTGAACAGTTTTGGTTTGTGTCAGTTGGTAAAATGAAGAGCACAAAATGTCTGCATCCAATGAAAAGAAGAAATACACCACTTGTCTGTTTTTCAGGTGAAATTAAATACGGCTTTTTTTTTTTTCCAAATGTAAATGCAAGCAGAAAGAAAACAAAAACAGATTGTTACACGTGGTGGTCACTTCTGTAAATTTAAAATTTGTATGCCTGTTAAAACAAAAAAGGCTTGAAATTGCTTTTTAAGAAAATGTGTATTTTGCTTGAGCCTAGTAGTTAAGAAACCAGGTGAAAACATGGTTATGGGAAGGAGGAAAAATGTCTATGTATGTGCACACACATGTTCTGGAAACCACAACTTAGATTCCCAACCAGAGTTCTGACACAGCCAATGACCTTATGCTTGCTACAGTTTTTTCCTGTGGAAAAGATATTCCAGTACAGGGAAGCAAAGGTGTGATCAGATGGAAGTAACTTATTTATCACCTGTAGTTTTACTTGTGTGTCACTGCAAGGTCATCTGTGTCATGCAGTCTAGGTGCTAAAGACCATGGAGAAGCCCCAGCTTTCTCCATGTGTTCCTAAGTGTGCAGCAGCATCTGGATTATGAACCACATCTCCCCACATGCTTGTGGGTTTCCAGAAGCCCTGGCCTCTGCACATCTCCCAAAAGCCAGCATACCCTAGGAATCATGCCAGGAGCAGCTGGAACAGTATGTGCAAGCTGTGGGCCTGATGAAAAGGAAGTTGGAATATTCCAGTACTTGTTACTGCTATGACTGGATGACCACCCTTATGGCTGTGTGTGGAGGTTGGGGAGGCACAGGGAGCAACCACAACAGCAACACGAACACACAGAGACCTGCCAGCACAAGGCAAGAGCAGCCTGAAACTGTAAATCCCTGAAGGGGAGTGATCATAGAGACTGTCAGTGCATGTGGGGCCTGACACACAAATGTAACTGCCCCTTTCAGAACAATGGGTTGGTTGGAATGCTAGGATGCAAGAATTTTCTAAGAATTTCAAGAAATGAAACTTGTTTTTCTTGAAAATTACATTTGCACATTTCCACCCCCTATAGCAATGTTGTGCTTCAAATTTTTGTTTAAACCAAGACTAGAGGATTAGAGCAAAACTAATTTAATTTTAAATTTAGATGGCAATGCCACGTAAGAATATCAAATGAAATCCAAGGCAGCAGATTTGCTAGTTCTGTCATTGGCTCTCTCCTTTAACATTTGTTGGTATTAGAGGAACTACCTTTGAAACCTTCCAGTTCTGTCAGCCCAGCTAAGGCAGTAACAGAACATAATGGAAAATCCACATTAGAAAATACATCATGGAATGCTAAATGGTGGTCTCTTCCTCTTTATCTTTATTAGTGTTTTGTAATTCGAACAAAAAATATTTTCTGGCTAGTAGCATTTATTGATTTCTTATCCATGCATTTAAGTTTTCAAATTTGGTTCAATTCTAGTAAAAGAAAACTTGCTAGACTTGAAAGAAATTGCATAGCATTTGAAGAGTTTAGCTTTAAAAAACCCACAAGGCTGGTATTTCCAGGTAAAATTGCTTTTAAAACCTTTTTTTTTTTGAGAATGATAGTTTAATAAATTGGTTGCTTAGTTGTTTTCCCACTCCAATGTTAATTTAGAATGGATTAAGAGCTGCATTGTCTATTAAGGAAATGCATCAATCACACCTTTCTGAGGAGGTTAATTTTTGTAAGTGAAGCACAGAAGTGTGGTATTGCACAGGTTTGCACTGAACTCCCCTGTGTTGCATTTGCATGCTCTTCATTGCCCCTTTTTAGCCAAATGCCATTAAATGCCACTTACAAATGTTATTCTTTCTAAGCCCCCCGCCACTGGATGCAGTACAGCATTTCCTTCCTACTCAGAATTTCATTATGTGACGTCTCAGATTTTCAATCACAACTAATACCTTTGCCTTAGAAACAAGTGACGTGGACATTTAACTTAGGTGATGCTGAGGAAAACTGTGTGCTGGGAGAAAAGGAGACAGCAGTGTACCCCTGCATATTTCACATTTCAGACACTTGGGTGACCAGCCAGCAGCAGGGAGTCTGGTGCTGACTGGGAGGCACTGAGTCTTACTGGACTTAATGAGTGACAGATGGAAGAAGGGAAGCCTGATATCCCCGAGTTACCAGATAAGGTCAATATAAAGGGTCTTATTAAAGCAGCTCTACAAGAATTATGTGGCTAAACAAGCTCAGGCAGATAGTCAACCTGGTTCTCCATCCTTACTACAGAACTTGAATCTTGTAGAGCGATGACTCTCAGAGAGACAAGCAAGCACTAGGTTAAGATCAGACAGTTGTTACCATATCTGACCATCTGCCTTATTTCTCTGTCACACACAACCTCTAGCAGCAGGAAAAACTGAGCCGGTTGTAAATCAGAATTTCAACTCCTTTAACTAAGCCTAATAGACTAAAATCAGTTTCTACCATCGTATATATAAAGATGAAAAACATGGTGGCACTTTCTGGACTCTTGACTTATTTGGGATGCAGAGGAAGTTCCTGAACCTACAGGTAAATTTAGAGTAGCAAGAAAAGGACAGTTTTACATTTGTCAACTTTGTAGCAGATTCTTCAGGCCTGGCAGCCTGCAATAACTGTTAATTATCTGTTAATTTTGACAGAGAATGTTTTCTTAAAAAAAAAAACAAAAACATGAGAAGTCCATGCAGGACAGCATAAGTATTCTTTGAGTGAACCTGCCTACCACCTTGGCCCAAAGTGGATATTTCCCCAAATCAAAGCACATAGCTTTGATTGGTACCTGTTGTGTAAATGAGCTTAGTGTAACTATCAGTGCCAAAGGAACAAATCTCCTGTGGTAGGCAATAAGCTACACAACAGTAATGCATTCTGAGTAAAGTGCCTCTTCTTCTTCATCTCTGCAGATCATTCTGCTCATAACACAGGAATGAACACTGTTACAGTGAAGCTTTCTGGGCACAATTTGAGAGCTGGCAGAACAAGAAGTGGTAACAATACTAATGGCCTCTGTGCTGTCCACACAAGAAGACCCTCAAAAAGTCCTTGTGCAGGACCTGCAGCCCATGGATTTGAGTCTTTGGAAGGAAGAGACAAAACCCTCCCCCTCCACCCTGTCCTTTTATTTAAAAGGAGTTTTAAAAAATAAATAAAAAAAAATAAATAGAAATTTTCTGAATAAGTTACCAACAAAAAAGAAAAAAAGATTGGAAACACTAGAACGGAACACAGAGATGATATGTGTAGTTCAATAGCATCAAAGCTTGACTTAGGAAAACCTGAAAATAAGAAATTGGCATTATGTGAAGAATAAAGTTTGGCCAAATAGAGTTCTCTCACTAGCAAGACCAGAGCTGCTTCAGGAATCTTCCTGGTAGTGTTGGGCTACAGGCGTCAGTCTAATTCCCAGGTCTTCTGGAAGATTAGGATGAGCAGGTTTTCCTAGGCTGTGCTGTTTTGGGGCCAAAAGAGACTGCAGCTATGCATGTCTTTTGCAGAGGTACTCATAATACTGGATACCAGCAAGGTGTATGTCAAAATACAGCCTGCAGAAGTGTCCAAAGCACTGTTTAGTTCTCTGAGAAGTTCTTCTGTCTCAACTTGATAAACCATATGCAGACATATCCATGGTTTATCCTGTAATTTTATGACAGGCATGTGGAGAGAACAGCTTAACTCAGAGACAAAGCTGACATATCTAAAATGCAAGGGGGAGGAGAGGGATTAAAAAACCAGACCCAATGATAGCTTCTTTTGTAATGACCCCTTCCTTCTCTTGAAGTATTAAAAGTTGGCAGGTAAAATCTGCTCTGTAAAAGAATCATTACACTGGTGCACATGGAGCATAAACATTTGTGCACCAGAAGAAATGGCTAAGTGAGCAGTGCACATGCAGTAATTCAAGAGAAAAAGAACAGTAACAAAAGCCAAGAATGACTGGCAGAAACGAAGAATTGGCAGTGCTGCCTGGAGTACATCAAGCTGCACCATGCATAGAAAAATATCAAAAATGCAAAACCATAACTGGAGCCAAAACAAAAAGGGTTCTTGGATCAGCATTGGCACTAATCAAAAGCCAGGGAGACAGAGGAGGATGTGATAGCTAGCAGTCCTTGTTCTCCACGCCACCACAAGTAATCCTGCCATCTAAAAGAAAAGGAAATCAGTTGTTTAAAACAGAGAGCACCTTTCTGAATGATATGCTCACACAATCAGTTTTGCTAATTTATTGTAGCACCAAAGTGGAAGAAGAAGACAACATTCTAGTTCAATTATAAACAGTATCAGTACAATGCATAGAAGTCACTCAAATTCCATCAAGTCACGAGGTAAAAGCCATCACATTTGCAAAGAGGAGAATTAACCTTTCAGGAAGAAACAGCAGTTAACTCATGATAAAAAGATAGTAAAGGCAGAAGAAATGTCTCAGCCCAAGGGAAAAGGCGTTTACATTATGTTCCTGTTTGCTCAGGTGTACAGCTTAGAGTTTTGCAGAAGCATGGATGTTACATGCTCCAGACAAACCATGTTTGATTGTTGTGGCTCTGAACAGAAGCCAAATAGATTGCAGGAGCTGCACACTCAGTAAGTTGGTGTGATTAGAGACAGACTGTCAATGCTGAAGCATGGTTAACATGACATAAAGTTTACAAACTAACCAAGTGACAAATTAAACCGTATTCAGATGACTAATTGTGTGATTGCATATTATATTCTCAAGTCCCAAATATTTCTTCCAGAGTTCTGACCTGTCACAGAAGTTAAATCAAACCATCCAAAAGCCTGAGATTAAGAAAAAGTTGTTGTGCTGATGCTTTCTCTAATCTTATCTTACTCTGTGATGCACATACATTTTATCTGTGCACACTAAGAGCAAAGCAATTTAATCCCTGACACTGGTAGCTTCACTCAGCTCCATTCAACTGAAACAGTTCAGCTGAACTCAACTGAAAACAAGACTTGCTGCACACACTCATGGTAGAGAACAGGGCCCAACTGTACGTACAGAGCACAGTCCAAATTGCTGCATGGGAGCTGGAGGGAAACAGCTCCTGTACTTGTAGTATATGAAAGCATGCACTTTGTGAGCACCTACTGTGGCACACATGCATACGAGACAATAGTCTTGGCCACAAAATATCCTCCCACTTTGTTCTGCCAATTGATGGGGCAATTTAAAGGACACATACACCAATGGAAAGAATGGTCTTATTTTAATATGAGTATTAAGACAACACAAAAGCAAAATGATACATTCAATAAAACAATAAGCTTACTCTGTGCTCATCTTTAGCAACATGCAAAAATAAGCAAGATAACGCACCTAATCATAACTACACAAGAGAAATGACAGTGATTTAGAAAGATGTATCACCAACTGCCTAAATACTTCACCATCATCCAGAGTATGAAATTGCTGGGGAGCCCCATTTTGCAGTGAGGACCTGAAGAACCCTTCCAGCAATTGGGAAAATCCTATGGGGTGTGACCACTCAGAGATGAGGTCTCCAAATTCACCCTGAAAGGGGGTCCAGCTTTTATAGGCTGAAATCAGCAAGTCAAAGTGACTTGATTATAATTTTAGTGCAGAAACACCTGGGTCTGATGGCATACTTCCCTTCCAGTTGGGGCCAGGGCGTGGCCAGAGGCCAGGTCTTGGCTGGGAGGGTTTTCCCTAAAATACTCCATAAACAAACCTCTATTAATGCCCCTCGGAAAAGTTCTTTAAAACAATACATTTCTTGCAGATAGTTGCACAAGGTTATGTGAAAGTTTCTAAAGCAGCCAGTTTGGTGATAAACAGCTAGCATAAGCATCTCAGTCGTTTGCTTTTAGCTAAACAATACTGATGGTGTTAGTCACATAATGCCCAGAATTCACCTTGTAAGTCAGCTCTGGCTGAGGCCTGCTGCTCAGGCCTTAGTACATCACACTTCCAGCCCTCTCTTCCAGAGCACGGTAACCACGCTCTGTACATTAACACAATGACTGCCCACCTAATTCAGTACCTAACTCTGCAACTTTTGCCAGTAGGAGCTCAAAGGATCGCTATCTGTTCCAGTGGAAAGGTTTCCTTCAGGGAAGGGCATGGTCTAGACAGATACAACTTCTTTTACAAGACAGAAATGACGTTTCTTTCCCAAAGCAGAACTGACAGAATACTGAAGATTGTCACTGTCATGCAAACTTTTTTTGTTATACCCAATAGTAGGGATACTGCATTTTTCAGCGATTATGTGTTTTAGGGGCTGAAGGTTTCCAGGCTTTTAGGATCAGTTAGCAAGATATGCTAGATAAGCAAATGCAAAGAAGTTTACAGTACTCCTAAATACCTCTTCCCTCTTCAGATTAACATATTTTCGAACCTGTGTCAGTGAGAAGTAGGACTGTAGCTATCTTAATCCTCTACCCTGCAATGAGAAGGATGGTACTTGATTAAACAGACAATAAAAACTTACACAACTAATGTTAATGGATAAAACTTTTCTCTACACTGTCAATTATATCTTACGAAATCTGCCTACTTTTCAACTGCCAACAACCAATACAGAACACAGTAGGCTACTGGGAAAATACTAACTCTTCTCCCTTACAAGGCCTTACATTAGCTCAAATAGCAGCAAAATGAAGGAACACACGAGCAAGATGATGGTTGCTGATTCTCTACAAGCCTCACAGTCCTGCACTGCTACACTTGCTGCAAAATTAGAGAAGAAAATGCTGAATGTGGTTCAAAGGCAGAAAGATGACAATGGCTCAGCAGGTACCCTGGAGATCCACTGCACCACAGCAGTGGGCACACAGCTAGGATGCAGCAACAGGAGATGTAAGCTTGGCTCTCTCCACTGCCAAAGTTTGGTTACCCAGCAGAAACTTTGCTGCTTCTCCATGCTGAAATTCAGGCAAAGCTGAGTCCAGTGTCTGCACTTTGGATTGTTCTACAGACAAAGGCTGACAGGAGGACTAGTACAGTATAGTTTCCCCAGCTGGATTTTCCTCCTCTGTCTCTCACTGCAATCTTCAAGGCTTTCAAGGAAGCAGTATTTCCATGTTCTCAGGTTAACTTCTCCTGCAAGACTGAAATAGGAAAAAAATCCTTCCAAACAATTCACATTCAATTTGCACTTCATACTGTTTTTAAGGCAGTAGATGTTTCTTTGGAGAAGTCTTAATGCATGACAGCTGAGAATGCACATTTGTTAACACTTGAGCCTACGAACTGGAACAAAAAAAAAATCCTACCCTTTCTTTACAGGGATACATATTTATTATAGGTCTGGAAGACAGTCATGCACCTTAGATATATTCATCTAAGCTGCATGTGAGAAGAAAATGTTATTTGTAGTTTCCCCCTTAGGATATGTATCTGTACAGGACAGCTTGTGGTTCAGCAAAGAGATTCTGCAAGATCAGTCTGTGTACACCTGTAGCCTGCAAGCAGTTTTGACAGTTATTGTCTCAGAGCATGACTCAAAGAACAAGACCACAAACCAATGAAGTGATCTTTTTTTCTCAAGAACATTTTTATTGTAAAAAGTGTTAATGAAATTTCCATCAGTAAGGAAATAGTATATTCCTATTTTACATGTAAAAATGTTAAAAAATAATCATTCACCAACTATTACAGTGTTTTCAATGGCTGAGGTTCAGGGCATTTTCACTCATTTTCCTTCATCATCCACGACAATCAAAAAATCAGTTTTTTTGGTAATCCTGCAAAGTGTAAATCACATTGTTAGCAAAGTCTAGAGGTCCGGCCCCCTCCCTGAGTTTTGATATCATTCCTAAGATACATCTATTTTAACTGCTAAATTCTGTCTAACAATGGCAGTACATGATGACATTTTCTAACAAATCTATGACAGAGTGCTAGAATCAAAGTTCATTTGAATCAGTATGTATATTCCAAAAGTCACAAATTCTGTAATTAAGTTTTAATTGCATTTAGGATACATGTAAATATTTCTCTTTGTTCATACAAAATCCTAACCAGTCAACTGTTGATATGAAAAGCTAATCACCTATTTCTACTTTGAAACCTAAGAAAAGCAAGCTGTTCCAAGGCTTAAACCTGTCCCACCACACACACACACACACTCTTAAGGATTTTTCTTATGTGCTGTCAAATCCAGGACAAATTCTTAATCTTAAATATGAATAGAATGTTTTCGTTTTTTTTCAAACCAATAGTTTTGGTATTAGATGCCTTGCGCTGAATTAACATAGGAAAAACTTTAGTGCACCATCCTTTATAATCCCTGGTTTGGGCAGCTACAGCTCTGCAGGAATGCATATTAACAGGACTAGAAATAGGTGTTCTGGGGGAGCAGTGCTGCTGCTTTTGGTGAAGGGACAGAGAGGAGACGGGCAGTTATGTCATCAGAGAATCAGTATCTCCACTGACCAGAAACAAGTGGCAGCAGCAGATACAAAGCATGTATGCTTAATACTTTTCACAGGCAGTCATCCATCTAGTGGTAGTTTTCCCCTGAGAATAGAGGCTGTTTTCTAAGAAGTGTTTAAGTTTGGTGAACACCCTTCCACAGGCTACAGGGGTTTGTTCTTGTGGAAAAGCAGCACAGTGATGGCATGAATCTTTATCCCAGCAGTCAGCTCCTGGTGCCAATTATTTTTGAAGAGGATACCCATCAGTGAGCACTCAGTCTGTTCTGCCAGGTTCTGGAGTGCTACCTCAACAGGGCTAGGGGAAAGATACGTGCTCTGCAGGATGCAAGAATTTTCTAAGAATTTCAAGAAATGAAACTTGTTTTTCTTGAAAATTACATTTGCACATTTCCACCCCCTATAGCAATGTTGTGCTTCAAATTTTTATTTAAACCAAGACTAGAGGATTAGAGCAAAACTAATTTAATTTTAAATTTAGATGGCAATGCCATGTAAGAATATCAAGTGAAATCCAAGGCAGCAGATTTGCTAGTTCTATCATTGGCTCTCCCCTTTAACATTTGTTGGTACTAGAGGAACCTCCTTTGAAACCTTCCAGTTCTGTCAGCCCAGCTAAGGCAGTAACAGAACATAATGGAAAATCCACATTAGAAAATACATCATGTCTTCAATTCCACTTTTGTTGCCTCAAAGATAGGAAATGCATGCTACTGGTCTGGGGAAGACTGGAGGTGTGTCACAGAAGTGTGCTTAATGTTCCTTTCCCAGAGTGGTTTTAACAGTTAACTTCCTTACCTGAAGACAGAGTGAGCAAAGATCTCTCCTCTGTGTCTGATCTACACTCTCCAGCCTGTCATTTCACAGAATTTTATGCTATATTTCAGACACTCTCTCTTTTTTTTTTAATGGTGTGAAGTTAGATTATTTCCATCTGAGTAAGAAATCTCAGGAAAAAGAAAGCCTATCAAAATAGCCTATAATTTACTGGGGAGTACCACTCTCCACTACAGAAATTATTGGAATAGGGTTATTTATTCTAATAGACTCCTAAGCAACATTGAAGAGCCTTTTTTGTGCTAATTCTGTTAGAAAACAGAACTGAGTAATTCTGACCCCAAACCATATATTAAAGGGCTTCAGCCAGCACCCAGGGAATTAATTCATTTAGAGATTTATTCTCCTAAAACACCGGAAACATCCATTCTCTCTGAGCATGTAGCTCCTATTTAAAACTGGTGACATATTACGAAATTACCTTGATCTATTCCTTCTGTTCTTTTCCTTTTTAAATTTAAAAGTGCATTTTGTTGTTCCTTTGCAGCTTCTGCAGGACAGTTGGGTCTTGGCAGCTGATTTCCTGGAGTGGGTGCTGGTCGGTTACTGAAATACTTTTGTTTCAATGCCTTAATGATAATGGAAGAAAAAGACATAATTAGTATGAAGTGCCATTTATAAAGAGGTTATAGTGAAAACAAGCACTTTCAGTTGGGACTTAAAAACTACTTGAACACTTTTATGCTACAGCATGGCTGTGGGGCTAATAAAGATTGTGTTTGCAATTGCTATCCACCCCACATGGATTTGTAAAGTAAGGGATAATTGTATACTCCTATTTTTAACTAGGAGTGCTCAGACATTATGACAAAACTAGATTATTTTGTAAGAAGTCTTGTGTAAGTGGCTTCTAGCTCTGAAGAGCTTACATTCTGAATAAAAAAGAAAGTAGGAATAAAGAAAAATTAAAGGAATATTTTTGAAATCTTGATCAGATTCAAGATCTGGACACCAGCTGTTTTGTTAGCTTTTAAGATGGGTCTTTCCCCCATATTTCTTTAACTGTGCTGTTTCTACCCCGTAAACTGTGAGAAAGACATTGCTCATATTAGGGCAGAAGACAAACACTCGTCAGCAAGATTGCTTTCATGTAGTGGAATTATATACCTTACTTCAAATTTTAGGAACCCTAAAGTGTGGGTAACAGAAGTGTCTATCTCTTAGACATAATCATTACTTGTGCCAGTTACATGATACTCAGTGTCAGCTATAAATCAAACCAATACAGTAAGCACAAGTTGTTTCCTGTCTTAAATTGTGGCATTGTAGATAAAAAGTTTGGACTAGAAAAATAATATATATTCAAGTCACTATCCTACAAATACGACCTGAAAAATTACTTCATTCATATGAACTACCACAGAAATGTCTCAAGCATAGCAGAACTAATTATCTGGAAACTTTCGCTAAATGTCCTTAAAGATGGTGGCCAAAACAGCCTGAATGTGCTCTGAAAAAGCCTTCTAGTAAAAAGATACAGAACACATACACTAATCTCCTGGATTCAGATCTAACCAGCAATGAGGAAGCTGGCCCTAAGGGGACAGCTGTTTCTTGCATGCTTCCCTATCAGTGTAAAGTGAGAGAAATACAGATTTCTAACTGCCAACTGGTGTATCTTCCTCATCACTGAAATCAGTATTGAGAACTAGAACATTTTGCAAGATTTTTTTTTGACATGCTTCATTTCTCCCCATCTCGGAGTAGGGAAATTGAAAGTATCATGGTAGAGGATAATTAGATAAGAGTGATGGTTTAATCACCACAGAATTTTGTTTTTAAAAAGTACCATAAAAGTTTAAAAGGCATTGAAGAAGAGACTGGATGAAGTAAGAAGAAAAACCTTTCCAACCCAAGGAGTAAATTCAATATGATAAGACTCAACCTTCAAGGTTTAGGTGACTGAATTTAACATGTCAAATATGACTGTTGGAAGCTCATGGCTCATACATGTTTTAGTTGTCTACCTTGACTCTACACTGGACATGGGAATACCATTCACAGTTCTTTCTATAAAACATTGGGATTATGTTTCTAGTAATTAATGTGATGTTTCATTTCAAATGTGATTTACTGGCTTCAAAACACATTTATCTGATATTAACAGTAGTTTAATGAACGTTAGGACATAACCCAAGTGTACTATACCTGAGTAGCCGTTACTCTAGTGCAGGGATTAAATGTGAATAAGCCTTGAAGAAGACTGAGCAGATCATCACCAGCTGCACTGAAGATATGTTGAAGTGGCATTCCAGGGAAAGGCTTAAATGTGACATAATCTGGAAGACTTGTCATCCCCTACAAAGATCAAAAATAGAATGTATGTTTTATCCCTAGAAAGAGTTCAGCTTTTCACAGAAAGGGAACTACATATGGCTGTCTTTCACCAGAAGCAACTGATCTTTCAAAACACATTGCTAATACTTGGTCACTGAAATAAATGTAGGAATAGTAGGTCATAAAAGCTTTTTTTTAGTAACTGTTACAATGCGAAACAACTTTCCAAATGATCTGTCCTTTCCTTGCTTTAGTTGTGACCACTCCAAAAGGAAAAACTGCTAAAGGAAGTATGAAAGAATTTTAGACTCTGTCAGACAAATGAAATAAAACTTCCTGTAGTAAACTGACATGGTGGGAGGGAAACTATTTACAAAAGAATCAGTCCTTACTTTCTCTACATTAATAGAAGTTAGCTGAACATCATGTGCATTTTGATTTTAAATGCATAATTGAAACTTTATATGAGCAATGAGAGGAGGAAAGCAAAATATGCACCAAGCACTTAAACAAAAATTTAACTGCATACTTTTTGTGTCCTCTAGGTATGAAATCAATCCCATTGTGTTCATATTCTAGCATAAGAATTACACAGATAATTGTAACTGACAATTACACAAACATAATCCTTTTGTAGTGTTTAAAGTATTTAAAGCCTTAGTTGTCACACTTCAAGTTCATCCAAATAAAATTAAATATTAACACAAGTCAAAAATGTGTTCAGCTATAATCTTGATGGTAAAGGTTTCAATTATTAAAAATGTACGCATTTGAAAAACGAACTTGGGAATGCATTGTCTTTGTTATGTAAGCCAATCTCCTATTCTCTCTTTTCCCCACTTGTATCTTAAATCTTCCTCTCCAAAGGAAGCAAAAATGTAATTTGACTTCATGCATTCCATTTATAATTCTGGAGAAATATCAGATTTGTGGGGGGGGTAGCAGTGCCTCACACAGCAGTTCTCCATTTGGCTGCAGCTCCATTTCATGATCACATACCATAGCATTCCAGCACCATTTACAATAAGGAAAAGCTGCATGGAGAGGGTGCATAGGTGAAGGTGAACAAGTCCAGCGAGTGCTTCCACAACTCAACAACAAAAGACAACAGCCTGATCAGGGAATTCAGGCCTCCCTGAGCCTGGTACAAGTTGCTCCTCAGACATTATGTCCCACTTCCTGTCACTGTTTAATAACCATGGTTAGGTAGGTCATTGTGTGACCTGACAGTAAGTTTGGCCTGGTGTTACTTAATTTGCTGTCATCTCAGAGAAAATTGCACTAGAATTTGTATTTGTTTCAGGATCATTGTTGAGGCAAATTATTTATCCCTAAAGCTGTTGGTCCGTGTTTCTTACTATTCCCAAACAACAATTTACCAAGGCCAACGTAGGTCCCTACAAATGGTTCCAACTTCTGAAAGTGGTTAAAGCCTTCCAGGTTAAAGTGTGTTAATTAAACAAGCATCTCAAAAACATTAAGCAGCACCAATAATCTCACACCAGCAGCCATGGGAACCTGTGCATGCAGAAAGGAAATCAAGAAGTGTTGATACTGTTGCTGTTGACCAGAGGTTTGGCAAGTGAAACAACAAATCTCAGCTGCTTCAGGAGATGAAGCAACTGCCTTCTGAAAAATCTACTCAAGTATTCTGGTACAACTAATTAATTTCAAGAGCTAAAATAGAGAGTATCAAGTACCAATGTCAGTCTGTTAAATAAAAAGACTCACAGGCCACTGTTCCTCTGTTGGAGTGCCCAGTGTTTCAAATATCCTTGTCAGCTGGTCAAGATCAGAGTCTCCAGGCAAAAAAGGAACCTGGAAGGAGGACACGGAATTTGATTGAATTAACTTCTAAACTTCAATTTTAGAAAGAAGCTTTGAGTGATACCTCATAATTGCAAGACAAAACCCCTCTGTATACCATCTTCCCACCAAGAGATATACTGGATATTTGGGGCATTCTAGTTATGCTCAAATAGATTCTGAAGGTTTTTCTGAACCCAAGCATGGTATCATTGACTTGATAGCTGACAGCTTAAACATAAGATTACACCACAACTACATTATTGTAAAATTTACTAAACACAAAAAAGATTTTATATCTCAGTTGTCAGCCTGAAGTCAGTTGGTCATGGTGATCTTTTCACCACCTGTTCTCTGCAGTTAGCTTTTATATATATTTAACGTGAATCATAACTGGATTACACAAGTTAGGTGAATGAAATGAAATGAAAGCATGAGGGAGAGTAGAGACCCACCAGGACAGAAAACTGATCAGTGTCACTTTGTCATTTAAACAAAGCAGAAGACTGAAAAGGGACTATCTGCCCAGTCCAAATTCTAGCTCGCATATCAGACACACAATGCAAGTAAAAAGAAACTTGGTGACCAAAGCAAATTTATGAAGAATTAGAGGCAGTATTTAATTAATTAGGATAGAAAAACCATAATGGATATCCCTAGTAGAGAGCATACTAAATTGTGGCATCATGAAAGCCCCTTGAATATGAACTGCTTTCATAAAAAGCTCCAAGAAGTTGTATTGTCCTGAAAAAGGATGCATACATTTCAAAACATCACACTGATAAAACCTGAACCATAATACACTTTGTTTTGTCACAAATCAAAGAATCAACTGAATTCAAGAATTACTGGCTAACTAACTTTGCTTAAATGTATTCAACTTCAGCAGGTCTAATGCATATTTATGTACCCACCACCAGTGCTGCCTAAAGAGCCACTGTACATTTCCATATCTCAACTGCCAATCAAATTGAACCAGCACAAATATTTGGTGTGACCAGTCAAGATAAAAATTCTCTTTAAAGGTGTTTTCACACAGAAGGTTCTCCAGTCTGGTTATGATATGGCCACAAAAGCATTCAAAGGTGCAGAAACCAAGAAGCAGTCACTTAGTCATGAAAGATAAATTGGACTGCAGGCTGGTTATTTCATGCCTTCAGCCACATCTGTACCCCAGCCCTCCACTGCTCCCCTCACACTTCAATGTCTTCTCCAAAGACCTGTATAATAAACATTCTACTTCAGTGGAAAATACTCAAGGACTATTACATTTGTGTACCACACTGAGGAGTGCCATATAATTATCCCCATGTTAACTTTCAGCTTCATTTCAGTATTGTCAACTAACTGGAGTTTAGAAAAACATTAGTCTTCCACTCTTTTCGAATAAACCCACAATTAAGGTACTGGAACAGTGTGAAAGGGACAGCCCACACATGTGTCTGTGGTGTTACATTTCTAGAAGTGCAGTGAACTAAAATAGGTGTCTGTGGACTGCAAGGGTTCCCCACTTGATCTCTCCCAAGGTAAGACTTTGACACTGTTGCAACTTTTTTACCCAGCTGTTTTTAAAGACTTCCAATGCTTGTGATGTTTAAGAAGTCTCAGTCTACTCCAAAAAAACACTTTCATTACAGTTAACAAGCTTTGGAAAGTTACTTCTAGCCTGTGCTCACCCTCTGCTTTTAGGAAAGAAGAAACCCGTGAAAAAGCTGCAGTGAATGGAAGGGCAAATACAAAATGCTTATTTACATTTCAATACTTACTCTGAGGAGCAATTCGGCTAAAATACAACCAACAGCCCACATATCAACACCAACACCATACATTCTGGCCCCAAACAATAGTTCTGGGGCTCGGTACCACCTGAAAAGAAAACACATTTTGGAAGAATTATCTGGCTTTGCTCTTATCAAATGCTACATATTGTAGCAAAGCAAAAGCTAAAAAAAGGATGTTACTTCTTCCTATGTACTTTTCAGACATTGAAGAGCTCTATTCTGTACAATGTTTTAGGAAAGAATGAACAAATCTGTGCACACCTTACCATAGGGTCATGTACAACCACAGATTAACTGCAGTTTCAACTGACCTGCAACGAAGAAAGTTCTTAATATACAGGTAAACTGAAATTTTCTTAAAATTTTCAGTTGAATGAATCACAGCAAGACAGAATTCCTGCCATCCTCCAAGAACCTCCATATCAACAGACCTAAGTATAGAGGCTACTTTTATGCAAAATGAGCCTTGTTTTGGAACAACTACTCACACTGCCTAAGAACAATCAAGTTTAATGAAATGACCCTGCATCTGACACTGTAGAATTTCTCTTTTGAATAAAGGTGTTAAACCAGCTTTGCCTGAATAGTTTCGGCATCACAGCAGTCAGAAACAACACACTTCATATTTTGCAGCCCCACTTTTTACAGCATACCTTAAATAAGCATAAAAACCATAAAAAACACTTTATAAAAATTTTAATTGGTTCAAGTGTTTGTCTCCAAAAAGGTAAAGTGACTAGCTCCAAAGATGGTTCTAAGTCTTGTGATTAGCAGCAAGTAGCAGCTCTCTTGCTCCAAAAACCAGGCTTATAAGCAGATACATGCTATTTCCACACATTTCGAAGGACTTATTATTTTGGCAGATAGGAGAACCACCCCTGCAGATGCATACACTAGCAGTTCTTAGGGAGACTTCGATAAACAATGTTTCCTTGTGGCTTTTTAATGCAGCTCTTGCCACAGCAGGTGAACAGATGCCACTCTGAATATGTTGATTTGGCATGACATATGTCAAGAAACACTTATAGAACAACTAAGCAGTCTCTGTTTAAGAAACAAAATAGAGTGTCTTACCTTGTTACCACCTGATGTGTATAAACCCTATTTGGGCTTCCAAAAGACTTTGCCAAGCCAAAGTCAGCCAATTTTAGAACTCCATTTTCATCTAGCAGCAAGTTATTGGGTTTAAGATCCTGCCAGTATAGAAAAGAAATAACAAGATTTGTCAGTTTTGATAAAAAACAGACATATAATGAATCTTCTGGCAGACATGTCATTGTAAAATCAAAGTATTGAATTGTAAAATGAAAGATTCGATTCTATCCTAAAACCTACATCATGAGAAAAAAAATTTAAAACTCCCAGGAAATAAGTATTTCATCATACATGAAAATCATAGGAGACAGACCCATTTGAATTCGAACACATTTAAATTGCAGAGTTTAAAAAAGCCTTTTGATATGTTTTACCTTTTCTACAGATACAGCAGTTATGTTATCTGCACCGCTACCAACTGAATAATAAAAGACCTGGCCAATGCTTCAAATAATGGCAGAAACCACGGAAGTCACATAGTTCAATATAGTAGCAGTGTACTGTGGGTTGACCTCTGTCCAACAAAAAAATATCCACACAGCCATTTGCTCTTTCTATTCTCATCCCACCCACCACGTTCTGCAGCATACTCAACTATTCTCATCCCACCCACCACCTTCAGCAGTATAGGGGAGAGAAGACCAAAAGTAAGAAAACTCTAGGAGCAGTTTAAAGGCAGTTTAACAGATGAAGGAAAGAACTCAAAATCCAAGCAAACAAGCAAGGTCATGGAAATCCTTCACCACCTCCGAAAAGGAGTGAATGCACAGTCTTCCAACAACAGCCAGCTTGGAAACCAAAATTCCTCCTTTTTCCTCTACCCCAGCTGTGTCTCCTCCTTACATCTTTCCCCAAGCCTATTTATCAGGGCAAGGGCAGAGTGAGAAAAAAAGAAAGCCTTGACACTGCCTGATAAAAAGCAGAAAACCTCAGGAGTTCAGCTGCTGTGAAAAAGGTTCAATCCATCCCAGGCAGATCCAGTTCACAGTGACAATTAAAGTAATCTCTAACTGGAAAACCTTTTCTGTAAGAATTGAAGTCATAACCACATCAGTAAATCTTAACATTTCTGGTACTGCTATTATCTTTCCAAAATAGCATATATGAGTTCTTATGGAATGAGAATGTCTGAATTCCAAAACTACCTTCATTAGGCTTTAGACTGTAAATCCACCCAATGTGATTTTTGTTTCAGGATGAAGACTGTCAATTTAGTATATGCTTACCCTGTGCAGAATCCAATGCTGATGCAAATATTCTAGTCCTTGAAGTGTCATCAGCATATATGCCTTAATGTGAGACTGTGTCAACACAATACTTGTATCCTTTATAATAACCTGCAAAATGTTAAAGTCATGGTAAAGCTCAGCACACAAGACAAACTTATTTCCATTCTTCCAGCTCAAAAGTTATTTCAGCCTTTAAGACAGGCTTCAAACTGGCAGTCACGTATTCTCTACCATTGCACCCTTTTTCCAGAAAAACAGGTCAATTCTGGAGATCAGCAATTGAAATGGGGAGTCCAGACAGCTTACATGACCTTTGCATAACCCAAAAATAAAAAAAGTGTGGGAAACAGAAGTTTAGTATTTGATCTCAGTTCCATGTTGATACCCAAACTTCCAGGACAAAGACGTACACATCCAAATGACAAATGTGTATTTCAGTAAATTTGAAATTCTGTTTCCACTTATTCCTTCTTTCTCTTTGCAACCTAAGCAACTAATCTTTGTAAATACAGTGATTTCCTCTTCTATTTCCAAAAAGATCAGAGGGTATGATCACTTACTGTATTTTTTAAAAATCTACTTCAGTTTTCTACATTCTTTGACTTTTTAACATTAAAATTCTATGCAAAGAATCCAAAGCTTGTTTGTTCACACTGCAGTCTGTTCAGTAATAGCCTTCCATAAGCTGAGTTACAGAAGAGCTAAGACTGCATTAATTTCATGTGTGCAGCATATGCTTAATCACAACAGGCAGCAGTCTCAGTGGCAGCCTGAGTGATACCCACAATACAGTTTAAATACTGCACACCACAGTATCATGCAGTATTAAACTTTTTAATTTGTACACAAATTTTCTTCATCTCTAAACTTTGCATAACTACTAAGAAACAGAATGAATCCTCTAAAAGTGTACTCATTACTAACTTCTATTAGCAAAAATTTGATCTAATCTTTTAAACCTTTTCATCATTACCTAGCATTGCTACATTTGAAAACATGTTTTAAGTGCATGTGATTTTAGTAGCAGCTCATCCCTTACTATATTTTAGTGTCACACTTACCTAAACATGTTTGATATTATGCTTATCAATTGCATTCCAGAAACAATGGTCTGTGCTAGAGGTTCTACAGTCTGACTGGAGTCCCAGAAAACTAACGTAATAAACACAATTTGTTTCTTTAAGATCATGCTGACAAGTATTTAAAAGTAAAGGAATCAATCAAATGAAAACTCATAAAAACTGAAATTACTCAAGCTACTTTTAAGACATGATCTTCATCAAATGACGTAAGTTACCTTCCTAATATGAACAAATATAAGCCTGTTAAAGCAGCATGTTCATAAACCATCTTAAGATACTGAAATAAAAAAAGTCTTTAAAAATCTTACCTCTAGATCTGTTTCCATGAAATCAAACACCAAACTAATATTCGACTTGTGTCCAAATGCATCAATCAGCTGCAAAACAAAACACATTATGATTAAGCATGCTCTGATTCTGCCAGCTTTCTGAAATTCAACACCATTGTAGTCTGCACATGGGTTTTTAGCTTATTGAGAACTGGTTTAAGTTTTTTGACTTGTAACACAAAAATTCTTATTCAGTTTAGCTTCTTAACTCAGTTTCCAAGCCAGAAAAATTCCACACTAAGTATGGAACTAACATTTTACATGATTGCCTTTCCTTCCTGGAGACAGGAAAAAAGAGAAAGAATTAACTTTGTCAAGTTAACTACAATAGATAATGTAATGCACACCTTCTCTTCAAAACTTTGCTGTTCTGTGAAACTCCTACCCTTTGAGACAAGACTAAGTTTGCCCAGGGATTCAGCTCTGTGTATTTGCTTCCTGTAAGCATGCAGTATTAAGAAATTTTAAGTGTTGGACTTACTAGCTTCAGATATTTTTAGATGTGTATTCATTTTTGTAGCTAGATTTCCAAGATAAAACAAAATTCTTTGGAGAACATCCAAACAGCCCTTTCTTAGGATGAAGCTGTGTCATGACACAATCAATTTCTAATCTGAGATAACACAAGCATGATGTTGAGCAAAAGCAAGAGATTATCTAGCCTCGTATTCTTCCTTCAAGATGAGGAAGGTATGTTCTCCCTGGTGCAGCTCATTCCTTATTTCAGTGTGACAACCACATTAATTGGCAAATTGCAAGATATTTGTTTGAATAGTTCATAACAGCTGTGACTGTGCCCCTTACACTCCCAAAACCCACAAAGATTTTGTAAGGACTACTAAGCGGGGCACAACACTTTGGACCCTGCTTGTGGAACTCCTGATCATAAATTAGTCTAATTCTTTTTTGAACTGTTGATGCAATTTGCTTCTTCATGGCCCATGGTAACACATCCTATAAATGCATTATACACTGAGTGAAGCAGTACAATTTCCACTCCTGATGCCAACAGGTTTTAAATAGATCTCTAATTTCTAGGACAATGGGGTTTGGAGATACCAGTTCTGTATGGACACCACCTACCATCTTGGTTTTATAGACCTCCCCATTCCCAGCCCTTCTCTCTCCAAAGTGATGAATTCCTCAAAGTGATGAATATGCTCCACCCCTTTGCCATTTTAGTTGCCATCCCCTGCATATTCTCCATATGTAACTATATTGATAGCTAAAGCAACCACTTTGAAAGTAGGTTCACAATCCAGAAGAAAACCGTATTTCCACTTTGAAAAGTATAGGGAAAATTCATATTTCATGTACTTTATCATATTTGACACTTTCTGATTATCACGATGAGCTAACTTTAAAATGCCTTTAGCTCCAGCTGGGCATCTGTAGGTGTAAGTCAACCAAAATGCAACTGAAACTGAAAAGAAAACCTATTTAATTCCTTCCAAAAGACATTTTAAACACATCTGTGTGATAAAATAAGCACATGACTAATAAGCCACATGACTTTCCCTTTACCATTGCATTGCCTGCTTTTTGTCACCAGTTCCATATGAAGCAAGCAATCAGCTAAATTCAGCATTGTGCTCATTAGCAATTCTATCAGAGATGCAAAATCAAGTGATCTAATTTTCACAATTCTTCCACTATTAGTATCTCTGTAGGCCCAGGCTAAAACTAAAAGGATCTTAAAAAAATACTTTGCCTTTGATATTGAAATACACACATTGCCATAATAATTGCTGAACTACTGAAAGTATTTGAAGATTGATTCTAGAACTAGCATTTATTTTACTTACTCCAATAATATTTGGATGGCTTAGTTCCTGTAACAGTTTTATCTCCCTGAGGGCGGTCCTGTTGATTCCTACATTGATGGAAAGAGGAAAAAATGATGAAAGAACAAAACAAAACCTTTGGATTTTGGATAAGCTCCAAATAAACTTGTCATTCTGCTACTCACAGACTATTTACTACAACAAATTACATTCTTAACACTCGACAGTTCGCTAAATAACAAGGACATTGCCATAACCAAGTAAATTGCTGCAAAATAAAAGTGGGCATAAGTTTTCTCCCAGAGCAAGGCCATTTCACATCACAGTAATCTGGTTTAGATTATGAAGCAACATGTCTACATTTTGGCAAAAAGGGAAAGTCCTAGCAGGGAAAAAAAAAAAATATCACCTTTTTCAAGGTATTGGAAGGCTTACTTTAATTTTAAAGAAAACTCAACTTGCAAACATCAGTCCCTCAACTCTTCTCACTTCCAGAGGGAGGCATACAGTCAAACCTCATTAATAAATCTCTTTTTTTTTTTTTTTTTTGACACAGCATAAATAGAGGAAAAATCAGGGGCCAACAGGGAGCAAATGGTGCCCTTCAGGAGTCACACTGATGGCACTCTATGTGAGCATGATTCCTGCAGGGTACCAATTTCTCCAAAAATGCTAGTATCTGTGGCTTGTATGAAAACTGACAAGCAAATGCTCCTGTGATATATCATGCAGGAAGCTGCAGCTGCACATGAGCTGAAAAACAGTGCTCTCCTAAAACCTGGGATACGAGTCAATGCTAATACTAACAATATTTAGGGCTGAGGTACATGGATTACTTTACATTCCTGCTTTGCCTGTTTCAACTACCTGTTTTGGAATCAAATTAACAAAGGCTGCTTTTGGGTGGGCACAGACTTGGATGAAAACAAAAAAGCATGCCATGTTATCAGATAACACAAGGAAAGCAGACAGGATCATTATTTTTAATAACATCTTTCAACTACAGCTAGACACTGTAGCTGCCAAAAGTAATGACTGTCCCTAAGGGCCATCAGGCCACTGAGGGCCAGGTGGATCATGACTCTCAGGCAGCTGGCTCAATTGTGAGACTCTGGGATAAGTGATCAGTTTCCCTTCAAAAGAAAGGAACTGGAGAGTTGACAGCAAAGACTCCTCACTGGAAAGCTGGTAACCTGATGAAGGAATCCTGAAGGACAGCAGCCTGCACACAAACAAAATTCTGCTGCAGCACACAGGCAATAAGAGAAGGCCAAGATTACTTGGTTTCAATTTGCCATATCCATGCCTAGAGGCACAGGGCTGGTCAGAGCACATGCTCTACAGTGCTGAACACAAAAAAAAGGACACAGAGACAAGAGTTTTGATCTTGTTTTTATCCACTTTTGCCTCTGCACACATCACAAAAACAGAACAAAGGAAACATCTAAAAACAGACACAAATACTCTCACTAATCTTAAAAATTTAAGGCACAGGGATGTATTAATATAAGAAGGTATTCTAAACCCAGTGCTCTTGTTGTTATTACTATTATTCTATGCTATATTCATGTTTGAATTCCATTAAAACTGAGAAGTTATACACTTATATTTAGACATAGACTATGCATGCAGGTATCTATGCTGCTTTTGGTTGTCCCTGCAGTTTGTGAAGCAAACCTCTACTAAGCCCTATTGCAGGCATTGAGCTCAATTTTCTCAGCCAGTGGTATGGGAAATTAATCTATCAATTCACAAAAACAAAACAAAACACAGCACAGCTTCTACAGCATGATTTTGTTTTAAAACTCACCATCTTTAGCTTCTGATCTATGGCCCAGTTTAATCTGAAAATAAATATTTCATGTTAAGTAAGATTAAGTGGGTGGGGAATACATTTTTTTAGTATTGCTCCTCTAAGACAATGAGTTTTAGAATAATGAAGCACTTTACCAATGGGGTTGGTTTTAACTGGGGTTTATTTCCCCCTTAAAAAAATAACTGTCTCTACAGCATCAGTTTTTACAAAAAAATAGCCATGATGGCAGTAAAACCAGACATTATGCAAAGTGACAGCATAAACTGCTTTGTAGCCACAAAGCTTTATTATATCACTAATGAGCTTCTCCTCAGGGAGAAATGAGAGCTAAGTAATTGACAATTATCTTAGAATGATTCTAGGAAAACTAGCATAGGCTGTAAACTTGGGCTGACTCTGCGTCCTTTTGTCTCAATTATCTAATGCCCTGAAATTTCAAGTCCAGAATCCTTACCATTGATATTTCCAGATGATAGAAGAAAATATTCTGATACAACAGAGAATGCTCCTCACCACAGTCTCTACCAGTAACAACCACGTAAGAGAAGCATTGCAGTGCTAAAAGGGATTATGCATTAAGCAAAATAACTTACTATTGACACAATTCAGCTTGTTGAGTCTTTAACTAAAGAAACCACTGTAACATCCCTTTTTCATGCATTACAAAGAACAGCTGAAGACTCATTTTTAATACAGAAACTTCCTGCAATCCCTTCAGATAGTAACAAGTTAAACACTTTATGACAATGTAAACATTTTCATCATTTGTATGCAAACAAGCCTGTTGGAGATCCAATATGGCTTTTGTCATATTTTATCAAAAAAATACCATACTGGATAAGGGACATTACTGGAAAACTCCAGCCTAGTAAGGCCTTCTTATTACTATTCATTATTGGTTGTTCAAGCTGGCAGCAACACAGTAACAAATAAAAGACTGAGGGCACTCAAAAGAGACTTCAGGGCCCGAGGACAGTTGATAGAAGGACAGTGATTTCCTCACAGGTAGTGATTTTTCTCAATCCTGGTACCAAGAAACAATATTGATAGGAATAGGCAGATCCATCACACCAGACTGACATGTGGCCCTGAGGTTGGTGTCATCAGAAAAACTTTGGGATTATCTATTCAGCACCTGTTCTAGTGACACCTGACGTGTTGCACCTTTTTCAGAGTGGCAGAAGAGCTCTAGCACAGGAGCTAGCAGGGCTCATTGACAGAGCTTTAGACTGGCTTGGAAGGGGGAAGAGGAAAACACCCGGCTCACCAGTGATGATCAGTGGGATGGTGTGTCAAAACATGGGGAAAACAACGCTAATGGGCCACCTCAATCTGCCTCATGAAGTGTTGGCTACAAAGGACAACACCTGAAATGCTTCTCTGCCAGTACACTAGCATGAGGAACAAACAAGAGCAGCTCAAAGCTTTGACTCAGTCCCAGGGATTTGATCATTGACTGAAATGAAACCTGGTGACTGGAGTGCCCTGCTGGGCAGCTCCAGGCTCTTCAGGAGACGTGCACAGGACACAAGAGGCAGGGGGTGGCATCACATGTGATGGAAGGACTGGAATGTACAGAACTTACAGCTGGCAATGGTGCAGCTGAGAGCCTCTGGACAGAAATAAGGGGACAAATAACGTGGATGTCATTGTGGGAGTCTGCTACAGACCTCCCAGCCAGAACAATGACACCAGTGAATTGTTCTTTGAGGAACTAAGGGATGCTTCTAGATTAACTGCCCCTGTTCCTGTGGGGGACTTCAACTTGCCAGAAATCAGCTGGATGCATCACACAACAGGTACAGCCTGGGCCAGAAGATTCCTAAAAACCTGGACAACTTTGTGGAAAAGGTCCTAAGGGAGCCAACTCAAAAAGATGCTGTCTTTGATCTGCTGCTTGCCAACAGAGAGAATCTCATGAGTAAAGTGAAAACTGGGGCAAATCACAAAGCCATTGAGTATAAAACCTCTGTTGACAGTAGGAAAGTGCCAGCAAAACTTCAACCCTGGCCATGAGGAGAGCAGACTTCAGGCTGCTCATGGAATTAGTAAGTAAAGTCCCCTGGGAAAACATTTTTGCAGGTGCTGGGGTCCATCATGGGTCCACCATCAAAAAGTGCTGGCCACTTTTTAAGCATCACCTCTCAAGGGCACATGAGCAGGCATTTCCCATATGTCACAAGTCAAGCAGATGAGGGAGAAGGCCAACGTGGCTGAACAAGGATGTCCTCTTGAATACAAGGTTAAAAAGGAAGATGTATGCCCAACAGAAGAAGGATCAGGGAACATGGGAAAAATACAGTGATGCTGCTTGCCACTTCAGCATTTATTAGAAAGGGAATCAACACGAGATGCCAACCTCAGTGGACAAAGCTGCAGGAAACAAGGCTTTGCTAATTTGATTATTCAGGAAACAATTTGGCAAAGAATGACAGGATTTGAAATAACAGCATGAAGCTGATTCAGGAGAGGTTTAGGTTGGATATTAGGAAAAGATTCTTGATCCAGAGGGGCTGGGCATCAGAACAGACTTCCCAGGGAAGTGGCCATGGCACCAAGCCATGAGACACCAAGAGGTGTTTGGACAAGTGTCTTGAGCACATGGTGTGATTCTTGCATGGTCTTGCACAGGGATGAGTGTTGGACTTGATGATGTCGATGGGTCCCTTACAACCCAGCATATTCTATGATTCTATAAATTTTAAGGAACTTAATAAAGGGTAACATTCTGGACTGAAGGAATTTTGGCACAGCAGCAAGAAAGATTTAAAGTAAAAGAAAAAAAAAACCAAAACAAAACCAAAAAAACCCCACACACTATCAAGGTACAGTAAAGCCAGCAGTTTGGAAATGTGTGTGTGTTGGTTTGTTTGTTGAATAAACCTAACAAACAACCAGAAATTCAAGTCACAACGCTTCCGAAACTCAGAAACACAGCAAAGGCACTCCCTCGTCTGGAGTGGCGTGGGCATTACAGACAGGTTAACCAGACCAAGCCGGTTAAAAAAAAGAAGTCGTAGGTAGGTCAAGAACAATCGGACACTTGGTGACACGCTTCTCAGAATGAAGAGGCATTCTGACACTTACCTTCTTAATAGCCACAATTCGGTTGTTCGTTTTGTCCTTGGCTTTATAGACGGTGGCGAACTAGGACAGAGAGAGATGCTGCCGTGAGCAGGGCCTGACAGCCTGGGCGAGAGGGGCCGCCGAGCCCTCCTCA
>VXBN01006346.1:91740-119830 GCA_013397395.1 Sinosuthora webbiana | reverse complement strand
CATCAAGGCTGGCTGCTGAACAGCAGAATCATGTCTGGATTTTCCCCCTTCCACATTCACTGGCCACAGCAGCTGTGGTTTCATTAACTCCACCCTGTTAATTGGCAGCTGCCCTGTTCAGTTGGCTCAGCCATCTGTTAGCCCATCACCATAACACACCTAATACAGTCCATTCTTTTTTTCCATTTGAAACCTCCAGCCCAGAAAAGCCCACCAAGACTCCCTTGTCTTCCCAGCCCACAGGTGAGCAGCAGCAGAGGCTGTTACTTCATCAGAGATTCATAAACCACTGACAACATCTCCCCCGGAAATCTCCCCACGAGGAGTTTGGATAAAAACCCAACTGGATAACAGGATAAACATTCCCAGTAAATCCTGACTCAGTGTCACCCTGCATCACTCACCTGTAAATCAATAATGAAGGTGTAAGATGGATGTAATCTGACCACCTAAGAGTGCAAAGACGCCAGGAGCTGCTCCTAAATTTGCTTTTCCTCCTGTACCATCTCACAAGGGGAGGTGTGGACAAGGCTCACTTCCTGTTCTCCAACCACCTTTTGGGATCAAGACGTGGCCTGCAAATCTGGATCTCCACCTTGCTCTCCATATCTCCAGTCCACTGCAATCAGAAAAGACTCACATTCTTCCATTTGCTCCTACTTGTCAACATTATGATCTAAGCAAAGGTCATAACGCTCCAATCTCCAAAATCCAGCTAATTGATTCCCTCTGGGTATCAAATCCCCACAGCACTGCGGTTATTGCTGCATCAATCATATTGCTATTCATACCAAAGAATTAGAGGCATGTCCAAAGCACTGAAATCTCTTACTCCTCCTGTCCTCAGCTTCTCCTCCGGCCATTTCTAAGCACACCAATTTTCTTGATAACACATTTGAAATTCAATTTCCCTCATAGGATTTGATTGTGCCTATAAATCTGAGCCTGGCCTCTGATCAGATCCCCCAAAAAAATTCCAGCTTCCAAATTCCTCCCAAAATTCCTGCCAAACTCTCAGTTACTGTATCCGTATCCTAACAAAAGGCCACCTTGCCACCTGTTTGGGGATTACAGCACCCAAGAACCACTGATAGCACACATCAAATGTTTTTACATCCTTCTCATTTTCTGTGGCCATGTCTAACATTTCTACAACTTTAATTTCACATCCAAATGCATCAACTTGATTTTTTTTTTTTTCCCCCAGAGGGACTAACAAGTGTTTGAGATTCCCAAACATAGGAGGTTTGGGTTTTCTCAGCAAATAAGAATTCCATTCAAATAATGAGGTTCCTTCAAAACAGAGCCTCAGAGCCGGTTACCTGCCCAAGGAACTGCTGCAGGTTTGCTACTCACAAAAAAATCATTAAAGCACAAACAAATTGAAGTCCCTTAGCATTATCTTAGACCTGAAAAAAATGGCATCGAATGAGACTATACATTCAAATACAGACCAGGATCAATGCAGTAATTTTGCTGATGAATTTCTGTGCTCAGATGTAACACCAATAAACTCTCACTGAGTTTGAGAGAAGGAGGCCTGTGGGTGGAGAGCTGCATCTTCAGCAATGGTGAGTTGAAGGGCCCAGCCTCTCCCTCAGCAGCTCCTTCCATTGATTTTCTTCTACTTAGAGATATTTGTTCTCACTCTTAAGGTGATTTTATTTCTGATGCCATATTATTACTAAGAATTGTCCCAACAGAAGGAAATAACTGAAAACCTGGGATCTACAGAGGGGCCAGATACAGCCAGGGAGATGTGAGTTACCTTGGGAATACCGGTGGCAATCCTGACCTCCCACAAGGCAGGAAAATTGAAGATATTGCATCCTTCCTGGGAGATTTTCAGCAGCTCAGGTTGAAAAGGGAGGATCAGTTACCCATAAGCATTTTGAGGAGCCCAGTAGAAGGATTAAATAAATGGTTAACATGGCTAAAATGGCAACTAAGTCATCACAGCTGGGTAAACACAAAATCTCTTGGCCTTAGAGAAAACCATTTTAAGGCTGAGGTCAGAGGTGCCCAATCCACAGACAGAGAGGGCACCTCTTTGGGGCTAATTCCTGTTGTTTCTGTCATGTCTTTTACACCCACACTTGTGTTTCAACTGGTTGCAAAGATGATGAAAAATTTCTCTGTAGAAAATTTGTTTTGTGAAAAGAAACCGAGCCCGATTCCATCATGGAATTTTGAAATTGGGATGTTTTCTAATCACCTGGTATCAAGTATGTCAAGGAGCTTTCTTTGACTAATTAGAGGTGCTCTTCAAGATGGGATTGTGCTTCCTTACCCTGAGCACCGCAACGGCACCAATAAATAATATTAATTGCAGGGTGGATCCAACTCCAGCTATTTTATTGCTGAGGAACTCAAACAACAAAACAACGCCAGGACATCTATCAAAGAGAAAGCCACACGAGTTCACCGAACCATCCTGCGTGCATTTATCTAAAATAAAAATTGTATGTAAATGTGTATGCAAATTAGGTGTGGCCCTCAAGCTCCTGGAAAGTCGCCAGAAAAGCCTTCGGTGTTGCAAAGTTGAGCATCCCATCTACCATATGGTGGTACCTATCAATCTCGGGAAGGAAAAGATACCAGATCCTCATACAGATGGCACCCATCGCAGTACCTGGAAAAAGTTTGGGGATTTAGAGATGAAAATGAGGCCTTTTCGATGTTACAGAAAACATTTGGAGTTCTAAGCAGAGTTTAATAATTAATGTTACAGTAATATGGTATAAAAAGTATTAGTAAGCTAATTCTTCTAGTATTAGTAAGCTAATTTTCTAATTAGCAAGAAAATTATTCTAGGAGGATTCATTAACGAATGATAGAAAATTAGAATATTTCCATAGGTATTTCTTTATGAGTGGGTGCATTTACCTGGGACATTTACCCCGGGACAGAATAGGTTCAGTGACCTCATAGAAGCACAGAATGGTTTGGGTTTAAAGGAACTTTAAAGCTCATGGGCAGGGACACCTTCCAGCATCCCAGGGTGCTCCAAGCCCTTTCTAACCTAGCCTGGGGCATTTGCAGGAACAGGGCAGCCACAGCTTCTCCGGGCACACTGTGCCAGGGCCTCCCCACATATCACCACCCTCACAGGGAAGAATTTTTACCTAAATTGAATCTGAACCCACTCTCAGTGTGAACCCATTGTCCCTGGTCCTGCCATGACAGCTCCTGGTGACGAGTGTCTCTTGACTTCCTTGTAGATTCACTTCCATACAACTACAGAACTGAGTTAGATCAGATCTCTAGTATCCCCTGCTGATTGCCCCTTGATTTTCATTAATAGTGCCAAGTCTCCAAATAAACTGAGCGAAAAACCCCAATTTCTGAAGCATTTATTGGCTTGAGCACCATGGTTTGTGTGACTGGGCTCCCACTGCCCTGCGCTATGATTGATGAACGTGCCCCCAGCAGCACCACAGGACCTAGAAAATCCTTGAGAGCTGGCTTTGCATGTGGTTGCTGCAAAGCATCTCAACTTTTCTCGGTAGTTTGGGGGCTTTCACTTCTCTGAAACAGAGTTTGGAGAGACGATTTTCGCTTTTGCTATCGAGCACTCATGCCAAAGAACATTCCCGTTCTCCCATGCATACCATTAGCAGTACAGTGTACATCTGAAAAAAAAAAAAAAGTATATTTATATATCTCAGAATGTGAAGTGATGTGTAATTAGGAGTTTAGACGAGGAATTATCACGGGGGAAACAGGGAGTTGTGTCATCTGTCGGGTGCCGCGCTCCGCGAGGGAGCCGCGGGAACGCCGCGCGGCGCCTTCCCTATTTATAAAGCACCCAGAACTTCTCCCCTCAGCTGCAAGGCCCGCTCAGCCAAGCTGTGGGGATATTTCACAATGAACAACTCGTTTGCAAGATTGTGACTCCTTGTCTGTTTACACGCTGCTGGTTAATGGCGGGGTGTTTGTTCCCGTTCATTCCCGTGGTTTCTGCTCCAGCGAACTGCGCGCTGGAGTTGGGTGGGAGTTTCCCTTGCTCTGGGCAGAGCACGGATCTTGTGATTTGGCCCAGTGGGTGATGAGGGTGCCCAGGAAGGCTGGAGTCCCAGGAAAGGAAAGGCTGAAGTCCCAGGAAAGGAAAACAGTTAATGTTGTGTTGACGATGTGCCTGAGTTTGATACATTGCCAAACAAGATGTATGGATTTTGTGTAGTGTCGCCTGTAATCAACCTACTGTGGTATAATTAAGGGACTGGTTTAGTTTAGATATAAGAAATGAACTCTCCTTCTCAAATGCAAAATTGGTCAAAGGTTGGCTTTTTGTATTTTGCTCCAGTTTATTTTCTTGCGAGTGAAGAGAACATTTGTAATTTCTGTTCTTTTCTGTTGTAAATTGTGCGGCGCCGAAAGTTAAAAAATATCTGGCAAGCACACATTGCATATTGCACTCCCCATGATTAGTACAGGTCCGTTGGTAGAATTAAATCTGCTCAAACAATGGGTGGAAATAAATCATTACTGGGTACACGAGATCTGAGATGGAAAAGGCACTAATGGTTGTTAAATGAGGTATATTGCATAGAAGGATTATATTTTGAATGGTGTTAAAATTGCTTTGGGAGTGAATATTCTGACTAATATTATTATTTGTGTACTTGAACTCTGACGTGATGGGATTGTACTCCTGTAAAGAGTTCATGAGAACTAGAAATAGATTATCAATGTCTTTTTTTTTCCTTTTACTTTCTGAATAACAAGATGATAAACCACACTTACAGTGTATGAACTGCAGCTTTATCTACATCCCTCTCTGAGCCAACCAAGAAATGTTCTTAGGTGGTTTTTTTTTCATAAAAGCATGGGTTTTTTTGTCAATGACAAAGCATTTCATAAAAATTTATTGATCCCCAAATATAAGAGAAATGTGTCTCAGATCAAGCTGGGATTTGGGAAGAGAGGAAGGAATGCAGAGAGAAAGATCTTCCAAGTCACAATGTAAATATTTAGTAAATACTCACAAGTCCAAGCTGGTTGGGTAGTGACCTAAAATCTTCATCGCAGCTACATGAACCTACAGAAGTTGGATTTTGATGATCCTTGTGGATCCCTCCCAGCTCAGGATATTCTATGAGTCTACCATTCCACAAGTCTGTTTTAGTGATGCTTTCTAGTAAATCCTCATGGTCATTGTGTGAGGAACACAATCCGAACCTCTGGCTCTTTCCATTAGTGCCACATTCTTCCCCTCTCCAGGGGCTCCTGACACACAGCTCCATCCAGAAGATGTTGCAGGAGATATCACCCACTTCCTCTCCCGTCTCTTCTTCCTGCTGTTATTTGGGTTTGGGGTTTTTTTCTACTATTACCTTTCCAGTTGAGAAATTATTTCTAAAATGTGATGCTTTTCTCGGCTGTAAATCTCGGTTCTGGTACTGTGCCATTGTTGAAGGCAAGCTGGCAGACTGTCAGATTGTTTTCAGTAAGTTTTACCGGATTCAAAGTTAAAATGGGACCATTTATCCATGTTTGTGTTTCTGGGATCATGGCTTGTAGAAACAATTCGTTCCAGAAATGGAACTTTTGTTATCGTTTCCAGAGGAACATTTGTCAGGATAGGCTCATGAACTAAAAAAAAATAAATATATATATATAAACCTTGAAAAAAAAAGTTGAAGAAACCCTACTGTGCCTTTTAAATTCACCCATCCTTGAGTTATAAATATGCTGCCCTCAAACTTTGATAAAATGGATCTTTTTCTTTGAGATCTACCTCCTCTTTTAGTACAGCTTCTCTCACACACAGGTATTAGTGAAGATGGCCTGAAATGTTCATGTGGTTTAAATCTTTTTTTGAATACCAATAGTGGAGGGAGGATATAGAATCATGCTGAGTTAATGTTTGATGGATCCACCCTGAGTAAGGGCACCCAGCAGCTCTGAAAGGCTTCAATTGGTGTATTAAGACTGGGGAAAGGATGTAATTTATCTCAGATCACAGGCTGTAAAATCACTCAGAATTCAAACTTGCTTGCAAACAGGGTCCTTTTTATTTGCCTATCAGCTAAAAGATGTTGTTTTGTTGTTCCCCCCCCCTTCCCGACTAGAGTGGATGAAGTTTTTCTCTAATTACTAATACATTTCACACAAAATAAATAAAAATTCTGGGAAGTAATCTAATCACAAATTCAGATCTCATCTGATAAAAAGAACCACAAGAAGGAGATTTTTTTTTTCCAATATTTGTTTGAAATGAAATGTGCTTCAGAAATGACGCAGTTTGTTTTGATGCTTTCAAAGTGGAGCTGCTGGGGGTTCATTTTTGAAGTGAAATTTGAAAAGAAACTGATCCAGAGTAGATTAAAATGTTAAAAAAATTCAAAATTAATCTAAACATTTCACCTTGGTCAGCCATATCAGCTGACTTCAGATTTTAACAACAAAAAAATTCTTAGCAATTTTTACTGATCCTTTTTTTTTTTTTTTTCATCTCATTCCTATTGATTCCTATTTAAATTGAACCTTCTCAAGTTTCTGCTGTTTTTTGTAGTTTCACCTGAAACAGAACAATTATTTTCCCAGCTCTATCAAGGATTAATGAGCTCATAAATAAATGAACTGCAGTAAATCCACAGAATCTCTCTCTTTCTTCTTTTAGCCAAATTTCACAACTTCAGCTGTTAATCATCTATATTAAAGGTGCTACATATTTGGTTTCTTTTGGACTAGAAAGTTTTATTCCCACTTAAAATTTTCTGGAATTTCAATGGTCAAGTCTCCTGATATCCTGAAAACATTCAGCACAAACTTCGAAGTCTGTTAACTTTCCTTTGATGCAATATTCACACCACAAAAATGGCAGATTTTCCCTTGCGCTGAAGGCTCAGTCACGTAATACTGAACATCGATAGAAAAAGGAGATGATTTTACAGAGCAGTTTTATGTCATTGTTTCTCATCAGTCGTATTTCCCTGCAATTTAATGCAATCAACAAAATTTGAAAAGTTGCTTTCAATATTATGTAGCACCCTGTAATTTTTAACATAAACCTCTGTGGACCCAGGATAATTTCTAATATATCCCACCACTAACCCTTCCAGCTGGTACAGAATCCATTGATTGCTGGTGTGCCACACTTTGTTTCGTGTTTTTTTAGCCAATTTTAAATCCATTAAACTCAACTTTCCACTTATTCCGTGGCTCCACATCTTAACATTAACCTCTTCTAGGAAACCCTGTCAAAGGATGTCTGAAAATGTAAGTATAGGATGTCTGTTGCCTTGCCTTGTCTCTCCTGGCAGAAATAATAACGATAAAGGATTCCAGTAGATCTGTCAGACCTGAGGACTTTCCCTCCCCCCAAAATTAAATTTCCTTTCCTCTAATCGGGCAGTGCTTGTCCCAGTGTACCTTTCATTTGATTCCTTAAAATATTAACTAGGACATTCTCCGCAGTTTATGCCAGCGATATGTTCTTTCCCCATATGTCCCTAGACCAATTTTAAATAATTCCTTTATTAAATTTCAGCAGCCTTCCAGGATCTGAAATTTCTTATAGAGCCTCCGATTTCTCTTCCTACTTCCTTTGGCTCTCTTGGATGTATTTTGTTTGATTCTGATGTTTATCAATATTTTTTAAAGCCTCTAATCTTCTGATAGCTGATTTCAGTGATATCTGGATGCTAATTCCTCATTTTCAAGCTCTGAAATCTGGTGTCAGATTTATTCAAATGAAGGAGGCAGAAATTTTCTCAGGTAATTTGACTTGTTTTTTTTCTCCTCTTAACTATTTCTGAAAATGATCTTCGTCTTTAGCAATGCAACAATTACTGTCAATCTTGATTACATTAAAGACATTTTGAAAAATATTTTTAGTCTAAATTTGATTTTGTGTGCCTACACCATGGGTTTAGGGTGATTCCCACTAACCTTGCTGGAGTTGAGGTTCTTCCAGCTCTTCCACCTTAAACCAGTGTTGCTGCTGTAACTTAGCTGTGAAAACCAGCCACAGGCTAAAACAAGGCACTGAAAGTTCCCTCCAAAGACCTTTTGTTTGGGGTTTTTTAAGGGTTTACATTAAAAACAATGAGGCTTTTTTTAGCACATCCTTAGTTTGAAAATAATAACCAAAAAAAAGACTTCATAAAGGACTTTTGCAGACTATTAGTCCATAATGTGGACCAGACTCAGTGTGAGTGCTTGTCTCTTTTTAAATTATTAACTTCAATGGGAAATTATTAGAAACAAGAAATTGGCAGAAGTGTTTTATTTTCAAAGAAGGGTTTAACAAAGATGGATTCTTTTTTTTTTTTTTTTTTTAGAGACCAAACAGCCTGAAAACACCAGAGCCAGGACCCAAGAATCACCAGACTCATCTCATGCATGGGTTGAACAATGGTGTGAGGATAGTGGTAACTTCAGCTGCTGCATCCTACAATGTCCCAGATCCCTACAGGCTGCATCCCATAGAAGGGACACACAACCCAGGCTTGGACAGAAGCTGTGCATCTGAATTTTGCATCATGGTCCAAAGGAAATTTTACCCATTGTAGGTGCTCTCCATGACTTTCCTAAGATATGGAGCAACGTTTCCACCTCAGACCAATACTTTTAGATTTTTGATAATTTATTTACCTAACAGTGACAAAAAGTGAGAGAGGAAAAAAACAATTTATGATTAACAAGTGGAAGAATTCCTGACCAGGTTGGATGGGGCTTAGATCATACTCTAGTGGAAGATGTCCCTGCACCTGGCAGGGGGTGGGATGAGATGAGCCTCAAGGTTTTTTTCCAACACAAACCACTCTGTGATTCTAAGATTTTTTTTTTTAATTGCTTTTTTAAAGCACTCCAGAAAATTAAATCCATTCTTTTATCTCCATGTGCTTGTCATGTCTTCCCTGGTGCCACGAGCTGTGAACAACAAACTTCATGGAACAAAAGACCCAAGTCTTAGCGACTTTCACAGCAGGCAACAACATGCTCTGAATTCAAAATGCAGTTGTGTAGCAGATTTAGGGGATCAGGAAAAACATCATCTCCTGACCCTTTATCTACAGCACCGCAAAATTTGGGGCAGCTCCTGAGAAAGGGAGCTCAAACCTCCAGCCCTGAAGTCTCCATGAAAGAATCTGAGTGCTGGGACTGGGCCCCTCAAACCTCCTTCCTGAGCTTTCCACATCAAATAAAGCACATTTATTAGGTGAGGGAGCTTGTTTAACAATCAGGTTACATTCACTCCCGGTCACCTGGGAAACATAGGTTGCAGCCCTTGATATAATAAATCATTATCAGGATTTTGCACACATTGGAACACATGGGATGCTTTGCCCCATGCTGTGTTTTATACTGAAAGACCTGAGCAGTTTGCATCTGGATCTAAATTGCCTGTAGGGTTTTTTTTTTTTTTTTTGGAATATTTGTAGCTGCTGTTTCAAAGCATCTCTGACACGCAGCCCTCTCTTGAGCTGCTTGGGCAGCATCGAGGTTTTCTTCCAAGCTGTTTAAAGGGCATGGTTTTATGAATGAGGACAAATAATATTAATATAGAAAGAAGACACAGATATCAGGATTTAGGCATTAAAAACTGGAGGTGGTGCCACGGTGCTTCAATCATTCAAACCCGAACGTCACAGATTAGGTAAAACCAGATTTATGTTAAAACCAAACAATTATTAATGTAATTCACGCTTCAATGTAAATTTCTCAAAACCACCTAGAAAACTCTCAAGTCTCAATAAATGTTGGTCATTTGAAAATGTTAGGAAAATACTAAATGTATTCTTTTAAACACAGAGTAGACATGGCTGCCACTTTCTGGGTGAATTTGGCCAAATAGCCCTTCATGGCACAGGTTGTTTAATTCAAAATAAAGGTTTCAATGAAAAACGATAAAGAATAAAGGTTTTGGTATTGAATGATAAAGACTGTCAGAAGTTTGTATTCATTACATCTTTAAAGTTAGTTGGGAGGATTTGGTTTATTCTTTTACCTGGGCAACCAGGAATTATAACCACAAGGACATTAAGACTGTGCATTTTGAAAAATGTGCTGAATTCTATCATCTTTTTGACACCCACTGCAAGCCTAGCCACAACATGTTTCTGTTCTAGGAAGAAATGCATCACACAACAGTGTTTTCAGAGAAATTTCAAGTCCTAAAAGCTGTGCTCTTTAAAAAGTGACCCAGCAGGGTCCATGGAGGTCACAGGCATCTGCCAACTTACCCACCTAAACGATATAAATTTACACACTGGAAAGTCCAAACACTTGAAAGCAGATCTGTTGTTGCTGCAACACTGGGATCTGTTGTTAATAGGTATGACAAAGCAGTAATAGCATCCCAGCATTTTTTTTGTATTTCCACTTCAAACAGCAAATCCGACTGAATTTACCTAATACTTCAATAATCCAATTATAACACTTTACCAGCAGAAATCATCGGCGCATAAGCCTCGGAGTCAGTTAAATGAGGGCTGTGTTGAGCTGCTCACCCAAGATGCAACGCAAACTCTGGCGAACTGTTGGAGTCCTAGAAACTCAGAATTTGGGGTTTTAGTGTATAGTAATATGTATGAGTTAAAATGGAGGATTTGGGGTGTTGTCTTTGTCCTTCTTCTTCACCTTCTTCTTCCGTCTTCTTCATGGGTTTGGGTGGTTTTCTGTAACTGAGTGAAAGAGGTCTGCATTGCAGGCCTTGGGTGGCCATTATTGGGTCAAAAATAAAAATAATATGTGTGCCACATTGGTATTGGGTAATTATCACTTAAAAGACCTTGGAAAGAGTTAGAAACACTCCATTTTACCTCATCTCTCTAGCTTGCTAGTTAAGCTCACGGCTCGTGAGCCTGTAAACACTGTAAATAGATAAGATATAATAAACATTCCAAGTCTGAACTCAAGCTTAATGTTTCCTGAGTATTATTCATCCTGACCTTGGCAGAGAAGGAAAGAAGCCAAAGCCCTCACAGCAAACGGGTTCTGCCGGGATCGTCAGGCTGGGCTTACATGAGAGGAAAGTCCTCATTTCAAACACAGGGCTGCCAAGCTGGTGGCAAATCCATGCTAACCACACCGTGAGGATGGGGGCAAGACACCAACCAACTTGGGAAAGCTCCCAGCCTTCAAACCAACCCAGAACACAACCAAATTCTCAGCCTATGCCTCGGCAGGAATGGCACATTTTGGTGCAGCCGCCAGAAACCATTGATTTATCGATGAACACCCATTTGTACAGAATATCGTGTGCTCTAAACACAAATGGCTGATATTTTTCAATTCTGGAGGATTTAGTGCCCATAAGTGTCGTTTCATTTCTCTTTTCACAGCCATATCACTTCCTTTTACTCCCTTTCCCCATAAATCTGCGCCCAGTGATGGCGGCTCTTGCATATCAGTCTAACACCCTTTTCCCCCCTGAATGTAGTATTTATTTAATGGATCAAGGGAACTATCCTTCAAACAGAATGAGAGATTCTATTCACAGCTAGAACGTTAATATGTCAGTAAAGTTACTTGCCTTCAAAGTAGGAGAAAATAAATCTGGAAGGCTTGGATCCATGCAGGGCTGTTAATGAGCGATGATGGTGTGATTTCTCAAGGATTTACGTGATCGAGTCAATTCCTTAAATTTAGACAAGAGTTTCAGTCCATATTTTAGTAATTTCAGCAGAAACACCATATGCTGCCCAGGGAAGTTGTTGGTGCCTCATCCCTGGAAGTGTTCAAGGCTTGGAGCAACCTGGTCCAGTGGAAGCTGTCCCTGCCCATGGCAGGGGTGGAATGCGATGAGCTTTAAGGTCCCTTCCAAAGCAAAACATTTCTCATTCTATAAGATTATGATTAAAAAAAAAAAAACCTTTCTGTGTGTCAAAATACACCCTGCTACTCAAGAAAGGCTTACAAATGTGTGATGACTAGAAAAGCCTTGTGTCAGAGTAAAAGGAGTAAAATTAAAAAGTAAAATTAAACCATGGATTAAATATTACCCCTAGAATAAATACTCCTCTATTTCCACAAACTGCTGCCCCTATTCAGATCTGAATTTTCTCAGAGGTTCAAGCCAATAATTGAGCTGGGTCCACCTCTTTTTTTTTAATTTATTTTTGAGAAATGTATGGTTAAATATCAACTGCAATTAATAGTGTTTTGAAGGATAGATTATTACTGTAATTTCTGCTGACATTTTGTGTGCAGTATGTTTTTCTTTACTAATTAAATACCGTGAACCGATTTCTGAGGGTTAATACATTTCAAAAAATTTCCAATTTATAAATAAGTCAAATTCAGGATATTTATTTGTAGTTACATGGCAATGTAAACCAGAGATGGGATAAAAGAGGTAGACTGGACAAAAAGAAACATAGATTTTTATCTACTCCATGTTTGGCAGTTGGCTGTGGAAAATATAATCCAGTCATAAATCTATGAACCAGCCCTGAATTTCTATTGCATTACTTTTAAAATAATTGCAGCATTTTCACATCCCCTAAAATGTGCCATAAATCCATAAAAATTATCCATATGTTATATATCTAGGAATGAATTAATTACTTTTCACTGTACTTTAAAGTACAGATAAAGAAACTATACCCACAAAGTCAAAAATGCCTTCAATAGATGCTTTTCCATATGCATAATAAGGAATTATTGCACTGATTATCTAAAAAGTGAATTTATATGACAAACAGTGAAAAAAGGAATTTAAACTGATGCTTCTCTCTCTCTAAGAGCCTTTTTGGGTGCCAATATTTAGGGGCAGATGGAGCACAAGTTACCTGTGCTGACCAACCTGGCTGAGGTTACACCTGCTGAAAAGCCCAGATCTAGTGGTACTCATCTTCCATAAAGAGAACTTTAAGTGCTTAAATGCAACTAAAATGCAATGTAAAAAATATTTTCCTTATTTTTTAGGACAACAGTATGAGGGGTCTTACCTGAAAGGTTCATAAACCCTTTTGCAGTGTCAGCAAAGAAGACAACACCTCTGACAGAGAGGAAAAGAAAGGAAAAGGAAAAATTACTAAGGAACACATTCGGTTTCTTGTAGAAGCATGGAATTACTGAGGTTGGAGAAGACCTTCAAAATCATCCAGTCCAACCTTTGACCAGATAACACTACGCTAAATAAACTGTGCCACAAAGTGCCACATTTACTTGCTTTTTTAAACACTTCCAGGGGTGGTGACTTCACCACTTTCCTGGGAAGCCTGTAGCATAGATGTTCTTAAACTCATTCATCCTTTAAATGTTAAAATATTGGATATCCCTGTCCAGTAGAATTTCAAATTCTAAATAAACAAATATTTTTTTAAAAACAAACACAAAACTGGAGCGTGTCGCACAAGACATTTAGAACAAAATCAAACCTGCATATTCTGCGTATCCTGTCTTTTCAACCACATATCCCTGTGGTTCCCACTGCTCCCTCCCTTGTCATTGAACACTTTTGCTGCACAAATTTTCTTTAAAAGAGACCAAGTGGTGTGTGAGAAACTGCAACTCTGAACAAGCCTGGATTTTATCAGCTCATCGTGCCAAGGTCGATGGCCAAAGACTGCCAAGAACACGCAAGCTCAGGGGTGCAGGTCTAGGTGATCACTCACCGTCAAAGGGCACAAAAATGCTGAGGAAAGGAGAGCAGAGCAGCTAAAACCCAAAAGTTTAGGCCCTGAATATCTGGAGGACA
Organism: Sinosuthora webbiana; assembly: GCA_013397395.1. NCBI lineage: Eukaryota > Metazoa > Chordata > Aves > Passeriformes > Sylviidae > Sinosuthora > Sinosuthora webbiana. The sequence goes on along the minus strand of VXBN01006346.1, from coordinate 106,176 downwards.
GCTGGAAAAGATTTAAGGAGTGTTTCACTCTCTCTCCAAGCAAGGGGTGCCAGCAGAAAACAAACGTAACCCTTTCTCTCTATATATATATTTTTCATGACAGAAGCTGATTCTCAGCTTGTGGAACTTTTTTAATATTTAGACAGAAAAACCTAACTCTGAAAGGATATTCAAGAAGTGTTATGAAAAGGGAAGATTGATACTACAAAAAACAGAAGGGACAAAGTGAAATCACAAAATATTGTGGGACTGATCCAAGACTAAGAGCCAACCCCCTTCCCAGTCCTGAGGTTGTCACTAAATCTTGGATGTTGATGAAATTATGGTTGTGTCCCGAGACAAATATTCCTAATTAATCCCTGCAAATGGGTTAAATTTTGCAAAGGAAGCACCAAGGACAGGGTGAAATGTGGAGGGTGAATATCCCTACAGTGTTGTCAAGATTTTGGGGAATGTTAAATAGAAAAAGAAAGGCCTGAGGTGAAAATGCTGCATTACAAAAAAAGGGCAAGATCTAAAGAAAACAGGAACATGCCTTCTGTGACAGACAGCTCATGTAAAGGAAAACCCCAACATCCAGAAGGGGGTACAAGCTTTTAATGGATAACTGCTTGGGAAGAGGTTTCATCTGAGCATGAAGAGCTCAGAGTGTGAAGAAACAGGACAAGCAGCCCCAATACCTTTGAGAAAATATTTCGAAGAGCCAATGAACAGTTCGAGAGCAAAGAAACAAACCATTGATGTGTGACATTTATTAATTCTGTGCCAAGCACCTACATCCATAAGGGCATAGACAGGGCCAAACCAGAGATCTGGTATTTTTTGGGCTGCCAAAAGCTGCCAGCACTTCTAATGTGCTTAGGATTGCACAAAGAAAGGTTTAGGCAGAACCAGTGTTAAAACACTGAGACCTTCGGCTATAACTCAGGTGAGTATCCAGCTTCATGTAAGTTGTGCCACAGATTTATCCCAGATTTATATTTTAAACTGGGGTTTTAGAAGCTGCTGAGGGCACAAGCACACCATGCAGAGGTGACACCTCAAACTCCTTGTACACAGAGCCAGAACTTAGAGCAGAAAGCACCAAAAAACAGCACCTGGGTGAGAACATCCAACAGCTCCACAAACACCTTTACCCTGATGTAGTTTCGTCTCTACTAATTCTTTCACTGTGACAGGAAGTCATGTAAGGTACTCTGTGAGCAGATCCTGACATCACCGTACTAATCCTTGATTTTTTTCTCTATCTTGAGGCCATTTTCTTTAATGGTTTGTTTGAACAGTGCCAAGCACTGCTGAGGTCTCCTTGGCTGGGACCTTTAGGAATTTTTTCAGCACAAAGAAACACAAACAAGTAGCTAATAGCAATCTGTCACACCTAAAATCCATCCAGCCATCGCTCTGTGGTGCAGCCCTGCCTTTTATGTGGTTTATTAAATGTCTTGCACAGTGTGTGGGTGTTGCATAAGTAATAAATAATAATAACTGATATTTTTAATGCTTATAACCAGTGACTAAACCACAAACATGCTGACTAATACTGTCTCACTGGCTACCTCCACTGTCTGCAATCTAAATGCACTCATTTTGACTCTTTTTGAACCTGTTCTTTCTCATCTGAAAGAAGGCAGGGTCAAATTAGATATTAGGAAAAATTCTTCCCTGTAAGGGCTGCTGGCAAATGTTGTCCAGATAAGCTGTGGCTGCCCCTGGATCCCCAGAAGTGTCCAAGGCCAGGTTGGATGGGATTTGGAGCAGCCTGGGATAGTGGAAGGTGTCCCTGCCCATGGCAGGGAGTGGCACTGGGTGACACTTCCAAATCAAATAATTCTGAAATTTTATGACTCTATGATGATTCTTACATGGGAAGCTACCAACCCAAGTGTAACACAGGAGAAAGGCTCCTACAGCGAATGAAAAGGAAATTATATTAATGACATCTTCATATGGACATGCACAGTTTACAACAGGACATTGTTTCCCAACCAGCCAAGCCTTTGCAGGTGTGCTACCTCCGTCTTCTCCTTCCAAAGATGTTTTATTTATTTACCCAAGGAGTCAAATCCTTGTTTCACTGTAGAAAGGGAAGGGCCAGTCCAGGGATGGGCAGGTGGGGTGATGCTTGATCTGATGATCTCAGAGGTCTCTTCCAAACCAAGTGGTCCTGGGATTCTGCAAAGATCCAGGTCAGGCAAAGGAGGGAAGTGGGAGAGCAATATATGAGCTATAGAAGGTTAAGGAAGAAATGTGAGAAATTTTACTCTACAGGTAGGTAAAAAATGAAATACCTCATAATATTTCAATGATTAAACATATTTCACGTGCTTGTGCTTTTATCCAATCCTATTTCATGTACCTCAAGGAGCTGGGGGAGCTGCTCCTCTCTTCTTGTACCTCCTGGGCTACTCTGGCTGGAGGGTGAAGCAGGTGGGTTCCTGGATATGTTCTCTGAGAGCCCTGAAAACAAAGCACATTGAGGGGAAAAGAAGAGGGAATTGAGGTGCAACAGCAAATTCTTTATATCAGTACAAGGATGGGGAAAAGTCGAGAGGTTTCTTTATTGGCCAACAGCTCTGGCAATCAGAAAAGAGCAGGTGAGAGATGGAGGGACTCACCTTTGACTCCTGAACCATTGACAGGTCCTAAAGGATCTGTCAAAGAGCTCTAAATCCACGTTGTTCAGGCTGGAAGGATAAACCATGATGTGATCTGACACCTCTTTTTATCGCGGGTGGAACCAGGCCCCGGATTTTTAATACTAATGCTTTGGGACATTTAAAATCCACATGTGAGGCTTGGCTCTCTCCCTGCTGTTTACATGATAAAGTGACATCCTGATTCAGTCTATCTCATCAAATCCATGATTTCAGAAGTTCCTCTAAACACATCTGCAGCATCACACTAACTTTTCAGTACCTCCCTGTCAATACACGCCAGTTGCTTAGGGTTATTTTTTTTTCCTCTTGGAAAGAAGGTCAAAACGGCAATGCAAATATATTAGGGGGAAAAAAAATGCATTCAAGTAACATTACTTGTTTCTGGAGTCAAGATGCCAGTCCATCTTTAAATCACGCAGCTGAGTATTCAATTCACAAATACAATGAGGGTACTTTTAAATTTTAACTGTCATATTCTGTTATGTGGCCTGATGTTAAGTTGCATTATGCTAGCAGTGAATGGGATAGGACAGAACATAATTCACTGCATTATAAACAGCATAACATAACTTGACAACTGGAATTTAAAAGGAGGAAATTCTTTAACCGTAGGATCATATTGTATATTCCTATACATTTATAAACCCAGCAGCAAAAGAGCCAAGCAGAAAAGCTGAGCGTGTACCTACTGCCAAGAAACAAATGTTGTCTCATTTGTGGGGCATGTAAATAATTTGGGGGAGCTTTCTTTACATTTTAATTTCCTGACTGCACAGCTGCCACTTTGCTTTCTGTGCTGCTTAGGGAGGCTGGTGGTGGCATCCTCTGAAAACTTTCATACCTAAGCCACAGAGCAGCATTCACTTTTACTGAGGCTGTTTTGTTTGCTCTCCTGGGCTAAAATAAAGAATGAAGTAACACATTTCTCCAACATGAATATGCTAACAGCCATAAATCTGCTCCCTGGCATTACCGTAGAACAAACCATAGTAAATGTTTAAAAATGTGCTCCTAAAATAAGCCCTGACTGAGCTTTGATGTCACTTTATTTAATTCACATTGGCATTGCATACACAGCTCAGTTTACCAGAGAGGATTCATTCTTTACTGAAGCATAATTACATTATCAGATATTCAGTAGAGGCCATAAACCACAAAATGGAAATTAGACTGTCAATGGCCATTTTATACTACAAGGATTATTGTATTTTAACGTTTGTGTTGTCAACCACTGTGCTGGCAATCTAGCATGTGGACCCCAATTTTCAACATCACTCTAACCTGAATAAAATTTAAATATATGAACACCAAATTGAACAATCAATAACAATCTTTTAAGCTATATAAACTTCTGACTGGCAGCAAACTAAGCAATAGCACAGAGGCAAATCAATCAGGAAGCTCTGTTTTCCTTTCTAGTCCTATGCATTTCAGGCTGAGGGAAACTTCTTTTGGGGCATTGTTTCCCAATCTCCAATAAAAAAAGAAAAAAAAAAAAAAATTAAAAATGTAAGCTCCAGCTTTCTCCCTCTTGCCCACTCAGATTTGTAAATGGAATTTATTGCACGCACTGTCCTCTTATAGATTAAATTAATGTTATTGTAAAGAGGTTTAATGCTCAAAGATATTTATGACTCATGCTGAGAAAGAAGCTGTACTCAGTTATGATGATTAATACAATTTTCCCAAGTTCTCACAGATGAAATTGCTCCATGTGCATATTTTGAGTAGAAAACAGATAACCATAACTCTAAGGACAGGCAGCCATGATTGTGTTATTGATGCCTCATTTGGAATTAGCCGGTTGCTTGTGGAGAACATGAAATGTCTTTGCTGGATTTAGTTTCTGCTTGGTGGGCAAGGGGAGAAGCAACACTCACATCACCCCAACCTGTGTTTGTGGTTTTGATCTTGGCGTAACAAAAGTTAGTGCTCACAAAGAGTTTGTTTTCACGGTTAACTGCTAATAAGACAGGCCGTGATTTAAAACTTATATCCTCTGTCCAGGATGAAAACTAAATGAGACAGGATTTGACAACTTACATCAAGGAACCGAAGATTTACCAACTCCTCAGGCACACGGGTCAGGGAATGGTACAATCTCAGCATTGCTGCAGTTAAAGCCTGGAAATGGATCACACGTGTCTGATCAGGAGAGCTCTCCGACAGCTCTGCAAGGTCAGGGAAGATTAAACCAAACATTTCCCAACACAAGAAAGATGTTGACCTGTTGGAGCAAGACCAGAAGAGGCCATGGAGGTGGTCTGAGGGCTGGAGCCAGGCTGGGAGAGCTGGGAATGCTCCCCTGGAGAAGGGAAGGCTCCAGGGAGAGCTGGGAATGTTCCCCTGGAGAAGAGAAGGCTCCAGGGAGAGCTCAGAGCCCCTGGCAGGGCCTAAAGGGGCTCCAGGAGAGCTGGAGAGGGACTGGGGACAAGGGCTGGAGGGACAGGACACAGGGAATGGCTTCCCACTGCCACAGGGCAGGGCTGGGTGGGAGATTGGGAAGGAATTCCTGGCTGGGCTGGAATTCCCATATTTGCTGTGGCTGCCCCTGGATCCCTGGAAGTGCCCAAGGCCAGGTTGGACAGGAGCACCCTGGGACAGTGGGAGGTGTCTCTGACCATGATAGGGGGTGGAACAGGATGAGATCCCAAACCATTCTGGGATTCTATGGATTCTCCGATCTCCATTCCTTACCTTTCTGAGGGCCAGCCCTCACTAATAGCAAACATCACAAATGTTCATTTAACAACCTCCTCATCATGGACTAAACTTTACTATAATTAGATTGAAGCGCTGTGACTGTTGCACACCCCAGTTCCAAACTGTGAAATTTCTTTTCAGATTTTAGCTAATCTATTGGTTGTCCTGTGAGGAAAAAAAATAAATTTGGTTTTAAAAAGTGGGGAAATTCTTCATATTTAATAGAACACAACAATTGAAGGCAATAATTTCTTGAAATAGAAATATGTTGATTCCTAGCATGTCCTAGAAGATTCCCCTTCTTCTTACATTTTTTACATTATGCCTAAGAAGCTGCTTAGGTTGCTAAGCTCGATAAATCAATGTTAAATGTAACCTAAGTTGAAACAATTGTATAATTTAAGTTTGATGATACCATAAATGTTCTAGATATTAGGGACTCGTTACCCTTTCTGCACAAATCACATTTCCCAGCCTGAGTCAAAGAGGACAGGATTTGGTCTCAAAGTGTAGTGAACATTGCACACCCACAAATGGACTCACAAAATCAATGCCAATGATGGGACTGATGTATATTTTAAAAAGGCATTAAAAAAGTGCCAGAAAATTTTTCTCCAAACTTTTCACGCACTTCTGTTCAATCTCCTGCTTAAAACCTTTTTTTTCCCTCTAAGTAATATTTAATATTATAACCATCTTTGAAATAAAATGTTTCTTCGAGGAAATACAAATATATTTCTCTCTCACTTCATCACATCATTGGCCCCATGCTTCAGTTTCCAGAGCCCCTTTTGAAAACCACACGCTCCAAGTTAATTGGTTTAATCTGGTTGTGGGGATTAGCTATTTTTACCTACAGTTCCATATGAAACAATTATATATGAAATATTGATTGTTCATTAATGTGGAGGATATCTCCCTTAACGTATTTTGTAAGAGTTCAGGCTCCTGGAGCATGGAAACTCTGGAGAGGTCTAGAGAATTTTAACTAGCTTTTAAAGTTGTAAATGTTATATTAAATAGTTTGACATCTGAAGCCAATATGAAGGTGTTATATATGTTAAAAATGGATAAAAATGCATTTAAATAAAACAGCAGCATCACTGTGCTCATAAATACATGTTATAGTTCTTACAGATACTCTTTTCAATTTCTATTCAGTTAAAATGAGAATATTTTGATGTTTACAAAGGTATTGTCTCACTACTGGCTTGTCTGGGAGCTGGTCTGTATTTGGGGTGCTTGTGCTTGTTCATCATTCTAAATGAAAGAGTCACATCATTTGGGCATAAATTCAAATACCAATAAAAAAGAATTTTCTACAATGATATCAAGCAATACAAATGCCAGTTTCAAAATCTGCAGCAATGACAGCTTCAGAAATCAAAAAGATCTCAACTCCCAAATGAATTCAGTCCAAAGACTGAATAATAAAGCATAGAACTGCAAACCAGGTGGAATTTAGCTCTCAGAAAGCAAGAGATGAATTGTTGTAAAGCGCATTACTAGTAGCCAGTTTAAGCACTCAAATTCGTTGGTGAAGGTTGAGAACCATGTGAGGTGTCCATACAATCGTTGCTGCTTCTGGAGATGTTTTGGTCACTGTGGGATTTCTGATATTTCACTAACATATAGAAAATCCATCCTCAGTAACAAAGATTTACAAAATTGGCAAAGCCGACGTACTGTAATCACGATTTTTAAAGGAGAACATTATGAAGTGGTCAAAGTTCTCCATGAAGAGTAAACCCATGTGAATCCATTCAGCCTAAAAAATAAGCAGTTCTGCTTTCCCAGCTCCTCCCACCTTAGATCCTAAACCCCTTTAATCATAAACCCCCAGTCTTTCATGCTGGGAACAATCCACACTTGTTAAAAGGTTAAAAAAAAATTCTTAAAGAGGCTTTTTTTAAAAACAGGCTGAATTTCTCCAACAGGAAAAATTTGAACAATGCACTTTCTTCCATACTCTTGCATAACCTGACTGCTACAGAAATCCATGCAAATATCAAGTTATCAGAGTACTATACATTGCATCCACCATTTTTCTCAAGAATTACTGTAGAAGATGCTAATCCAAGCGAAAATTCCCAGAAATCTTTCTTCACCCGACAATTTATTCCAGTTTCCATCCTCCTCCCTCTTTATGATAACTCTTGTCAGCTATCATTATAAGTGAACAACACAAAGGCTTAAAGACATACCCTCTGGTCAAAAATGAAAAAAAAATAATAAAAAAAAACCCCACAGCTTTCAAGTGTGAACTGGATTAATCACACATAATAATTATACAAAGTGATAACACTTATTATAAGATCACATAAACACCGTTAAACCAACAGTGGCAGTAACCTTTAGGAAGGAAAAATAAAGCCACCAAAAATAATACAAATCAAAGTTTCTGTTGGGAAGACTTGCTGGCTGAGGCTTCTTTGAAAGACTTTAATGAGACAAATGTGAAGTGTTTCAAAAGCAAATGACAGTCACAGCTGATTTACATGTCCCACACATCTTCAAAATGCAGCATAAAAACCCAGAGACAAAATAGGGGTGGGGAAAATTTGCAATCCCCAATCTCTCATCCCTCAGCAACGCACAACTCTCGTTTTCTAAGCTTGTTTTCTAGATCGTCAGTGTAATTATCCAACAATTCCTACTCTCCATATTAGCAATTCTTTGTTGAGCTTTGTGCAGTTCTAAACCAGAGCTTTCAAAGACTTTTAAATTTTTTTTTTCTTACTGAATTAGCCGTGGCTTCAAACACATCAGCCTTTTCCTTCCAACTGCTTTGTCTCCTCTCAAGAAACTCCACTTTGTCAAAAGTTTCATTTTGATCTCACATTATCACTCATTTTTTATAATTCCCACTAAGAATCTGAGGAATAGTTTCCAACAAATTCTTCATGGACAACCACACATTTTTTTTTTTAAGCACAAGCAAATCCCTGTGAATTCTGGTACCAAGGAGAGGATCTGCTACTTCAAGTCACCAGGTGAGTGAGGCACTTCCATAGGGGCAGAACATAATCCAGTGATTTGAGGATAATTCAGGCCACAAACCTGTTGCAGCTTTCCCATTCCAAGTCAATCAGTATTAGTCAATCATTATTAATGGGGGGAAATCACAATCTGGTTTGATCACTCAAAGGTTGGAATTGATGATCTCAGAGGTCTTTTCCAAACCAAGTGATCCTGGGATTCTGCAAAGATCGAGGTCAGGCAAAGGGACATCAATATACGAGGTATAGAAAGTTAAGGAAGGTGAAATGTAAGAAATTTTACTCTACAGGCAGGTAAAGAATTAAATACCTTGTAATTTTTCAATCTCTAAATATATTCAAAGTGCAAGCACATAAGATTGTCAAGTGCTATTGAGAAGACAGGCTTTGGGCATGGCAATGGGTGTATTGAATTAAATTTCTGTGAGCACAGAAAATATGTATTTATTTAAATAAAAGCAAAATAATTAGGGGTGGTAGGAAATTCTGCAGGCCATGATCAGAACTGTTTTTAGGCAATATTCTCAGTATCACAGAGCAGAGGGAGGGCTTGAACCTGAACTGCCCAACATCACAACAAGAGGTGGAATTGATGGCGAAACCAGGGGTCTGAGCTGTTGACAGAGCCTCTGATGAGAAAGATAGCAAAAAAAAAATCACAGAAATTCTCAGAGAAACCTTCATCCTGAAAAAAAAAAAAAAATCAGAAATAAAAGCACACCTGGCCTTGATAAATGTTTGTACAAATGTACCACTAAAATGAAGTGGGTTTAGCCTTCATATTAATTAACAGCTTGTAACAGCCACTACAAGAAAAATAACTGCAAATCTGAGAAAGGAACAGCTTGTTCATAGATTTTTCTTCCTCTCCTCTTCCAAACAAGTGACATTTTGCTATTTGCCTATTGTCCAAGAAATTGTTTGGGATCATTAAATATATAAGGGGCTCAGATATCTATATTTTACCTTTCTGTCAAATATTTACATGTCACACACAGGACCTCACCAAGGAGTTGTTGTGATTAGTTGCCAAGAAGCATCAAAAATCAAATAGGATTGTTAGTGTTTAAGGGTTTTCCTGTTTATTTCTACAAACATACAGGATAAACACTGTCAGGCCAAAGTAAACCATAGAGTACACATTTTTTTTTCCAAAACTAATACCCTATAAAAGCCCAGGATGGTTGGAAAACCACATTTCAACCAATTCTTTCTGATGGCTTGTGCCATGCGTGAAGGCTCAAGGATATTTTATAACCCAGAGACCCTGTTAATTAATTAAAATTACAATTAAAAAGCCACCCTTGGTTTAGACCTAATAGTCGATGAAGTTCCTCCTAAACACACCAAAAATACGGTCAAACATTTGGAACTGATCAAAGTAAGTTAAATAGATATGGGATGGAGTTTTATGAAACAAAACCTCAAATTCAGCTTAGATTGAAAGGAAAAAACAACAACCCAGCGCCACATATGTACAGTATTATAAAATCTCAGCCACCAGGCCAGGGATTGAATTTTGAGTGACATTCAAAAGATTTTCGTTAAAGTATCCATTTGTTTCAGTCATTGGAGAACTATTTAGTCACTTAACTCTCTCTGCCGAATTTCTTTCAGATGCCAATTGACGGAGAAAACTCGTTCCAGCTCGAGATAAATCCCTACTTCCACTGCCAAGGGTTTTCCTGCCACAGACAATTATTAGTCCAGAGGGGACTTTTTCTTTCTTCTTGAAATTCAGCTCCTTCTAAGAAGCCTATGTTCAATTAAGTACTTCATTAAACTGACAAACTGGTAAGCCTACCTTTGTGCTTTGTTTCTTCTGAAGTTAAAAAACACAAAATGGAAGAAAGATTCACATCTACTGACCAGTAAAGAATTTGTTCTCCAATTCAGTAGCTAGAAGAGCAAAATGGGCTGAAAAAAATACAATTTAGGCCAAACAAACACTTATTTTATTAATTGTTTTGGGTTTCTTTTTTTAATATTGAAAACTGAAGCGTTTATGTTTTAAATGGAACAAGAACAATTAGATCTCCTGTCTTCCTACTTGTTTTCTAGCATTAATTACCGCACACTGTTACCCATGAAAGTGTTGAATTCATCCATGTTTGTCCCCTGTGCTCTCTCCTGATGTGTTTTAAGTGGCCAATTTATTATGAAGCATCTGAAAATTTCCTGAGAAATAAATGACAATAAAAAGGGTAGAACAGAATGAGAAATTACGTCATTTAAAACACTTAAAATCAAGTGGCAGAATAAGGATAACTGATCAAAATTGCTCAGAATTAGGTCCAAAGGACACAGAATTTGCTTTGCTGGGAAGTTTTCAGAGAACCACCATACTCTTGAAAAACGAGACAGTCCAATTAATAAAAATATAGTATTGAAAAGGAGAAATATTAAAGTAGTCTACAAAATACAGGTAGAAGCTTTGTTTGGTTAAATACATAATTTAATATATCTTCCACTGAGCACTAACTGATGAGCAATTTAAAATATAAAATTATGGCTAAAAAACTTTATGTCATCAAAAATCTGTAAGAAATTTGAAAGCAGCATTTTGCTGCTTAGAAAGTTATGTAGAGCAAGGGCCATTCTCAACATGGCAGGACAAAATATATTTAAATGAACCTTAGGAGGTTCATAAAGTACATTTATTTCCAGTATGGTTATGGCACAAAAAAAAGACTTCAGCATTTGTGACCTGTGCTTTGCATTTGAATTATCACATATCAGAAAAAAAAAAAAATTATAGCATTGCATTTTGTGTCGATCTTTACATCTAAAAAAACTATTCATCAAGTCAGAAGAAAGGATCTAGAAGACAAATTAGGGATTTTTTGCCTCAATGGCAGCACACCATTATTGCATCTCGCAAAGGGCAGTGTGGGTTTTACTCATTAATTTGCCAATTTGTTAATAGCATGGGAAAAAAATTCTCTCAAAATCAGATTTTGGAGGTTCATCCATTTGTTGGCTTGGGAAGGTTTGCTCCAAAGGGAAAAAGCAATGAATTGGTTTAGATTTTTCCAAAAGATGTCTTTGCAGGCCAGAGAGCCTGTGTCAGCCATGGAAAATCTCATTTTAATGTTGGTTTTCTCCAGTTCCAGCTCAAGGCACCCAAAGTGAGTCAGCGTCACCAGGGGATCCACACATCCTGTGCTCAATCCCCATCCAAGGAGGGCCCATCCTGTGCCCTGCACTATTCCAGAATTGTCATTATCAGAGAAATTAATCTTTCTACAGTTTTCTTATAGTAGAGGAAAATAGATTAGAAACATGAGGGAAAAACCCTGTGGACAAGTAAGGCTTAAAGCAAAAATAGGGTTCAGTCCTAAATCCCTCCTGGGCCTGGAAATCCCACTGCACTTCTCCCATCTTGGTGCTTAATAATTAGTCATTAATTTCTGTCCTGCAATGGGCAGAACACACTCATCTCCCATCACTTGGCAAGGTTGGGCTCCTGTTGATTATTTTAACAGACTAATTTAATTCAGGTTTCTGTAGTTTCTCTAGGAATTTGCCAAGCAGAAATTTATCAGATTCCATATAAATCTATGTCAGAGGGAACTTTAATGGAAATGACTGCATTAAGAATTCGGGATTGGGCCCTTAATAGCTGCTATAATTTATCATCTTTTTAATATGGAGAAATCAGTAAAATGAAATATTCTAAAGCCGTAGAAGTAATAACCCAATCATTTAATATGAAAGAATAACTAGACAATACTGCCCTGAAGAACTATGGATTGCCTGACAGAAAGGCATTGAGTAGGAAAGACAGAAAAGCATTGGTAATAATTCTGAGGAAATAACTGTATTCCTGAAAAAAATACCAGTGAAAGGAAAACAAAACCAATCCCTTCTTCTACATTCTGGTCCATATTTTGGAAACCTTCAGACATGGCTTTGGGGGCATTTTGAGGACAGAGTTTGTTATCCTGACTCAGAATGTAGGAGAGAAAGGGAAGATCCCCACCAAATAGAAAAGGAGATTAATTCCTTAGGAAAATTTGCAATTTTGATAGGTTGCGAGCAAGAAAAATGCATAAATTTGCAAGTAGGTAACTATTAGCTGCGTTTTCATCTACAGTCATTATAACCCCATAAAAACATGTTTTGAAGGTAATATAACCCAAATAATAACTGGGAATGAAAGCAGAAATGTATGAAAATGAGAGGCTGTCATTTCAGTCATAACATTAAAACTAAATACAAACTCTGATAAAAAGGAAAATAAGTCTGGTTTGCATTTGGTACCGACACACTGGGCTGCTTCCAATGAGAGATGTCAAATCCCTTTGGAAAGGAGATTTTTACTTACAGCCTGCTCCCATCTCCAGGGAAACTGAGGCAGGGAATTTTGACTCCACTGGTCGTAGAGGCCAGAATCATGCTGGAAGGGGAGTAGCCCAGGAAGATGGATCTTGGGATGGGTGTTGGTGGGAGGGGACACAGGAATGTCCTGCTGGTGTGGGTAGACCCCGGATAGCAGCTGGCCACTCCATCCTTGTGATTTCAGCTCAGGTTCCTTTCCTTTCATCGATAATTCCCAAGAAAGGATGGAGAGCTGAGCTTCGGAGGTTGCTTGTCCCTGTGGATTTGGACCAATCGTGATGTTCCTGAAGCTTCTCCACAAAATGAAGAAAAAAAATCCCTGCCCAGCTGCTGTCAGACCCTGAGAAATTTCCAGGGACCTCTACATTTTCATTCATAAGGTGGGATCTGGCCTTAAACGTCTTCAAATAAAAAAAAAAAAAAAAGTCACTTTTTCCTTGTGATTATTTACAAAACAGAAAGTCACTTCCACATTTTCCACATAAAGAGTTCAAGTTAAACATATTTAAATGCAACAAAAATACCTTAAAACACAGGACAGAACAGAAAGGCCTTTTATGGTTTTTTTTGTTTCTTTTCTGCCATGGGAAATTACCATTCGCCTTTTTAAGTATTACATGAACTGTGATAAATTCATCTTGATTTCCCAAAAAAAAAAAAGAAAAAGAAAAACCCTCACCCAATTAAAAGTGTGTGTGCTGCATGCCCGCTGCTATAGGGGCAGGATGCAAACTTCCATCTGTGACTGTCAAAAAAAAAAAAATGGTTGTGTAGCTCTGGAGATGCTTTGCTGAACTCCAGCAACACGACTTAACAATTTAGCTAACTGATAAAACTAAAAATGCTGCTAATTCCCATTTGTAATACGCTAAATTGCCTGCAACTAATTTAAACAACAAGCAAGCCAGGCTATGAGCTGTTATCTGTGGCCAGTTGAGCAAAATACTTTATTTGCCATCTCTTCATAAGCATAGATTAGCTCCTAAAAGCTGTTCTGCAAGTGGACAGCCTGTGTGGATTCACAAGAGTTAAATTCTGCAGAGATTTCCCCACCTGAGCTTGTCAAACTTGCCATTTTCTGATAAAACATACTTATGCAAAACTTTTTGTTTCAAGCTGCATGTTTTTATTTTTTTTTTCCTTTTTGATTTTCTTCTAAAACTCAGAAGTTTCCTTTGGGTTGAGGTATTTCTAAAAGTATAAAGAAAGCACAACCTTGAAACAACAACAACAACAAAAAAGCCAGAGCATAGGATGTGCTCTGGTTGCTTCCTACACTGCTAAAAAAAAAAAATTAGCTCAAATCCCAAGATCCATCCTCAGGAGCTTAATTGCTTCAAAGAATAGGAATCTTGTCAAATTCAGTCCAAACAAACATAATCAGCAGCTTTCAAAGCTCGTTTGACATTGAGGAGGCATAGAAAACAACCCGGGAAAACCAAAGAAACACACATCGACGGCCTGTCAAAATTTTTTGTCAGACATGATGCTATTATCAAGGCACATCAGAACGGAATAAAAGTGACCTGGGCTGACCACGGGCTTACAAATGTCTTGGGAAGGAAGGGGAAAACGGTGAATCAAAAGGTAGCTTTGTTGAACGTCCCCCCAGGCCTTCCTTATTGACAGGGATGACAATGGTCCCAGGATGCACCATTATCTATGACCAGCAAGCAGACATCAAATGCTACCGAGCTGTCTCTGTCAGAATAGAAAATGCTGCTCAAAAAAAAAAA
>VXBN01006346.1:77664-89008 GCA_013397395.1 Sinosuthora webbiana | reverse complement strand
AAAAAAGGAGTGAGGGAGTATTGATTCAGTGTGACTGATGTGAATGAGTTAAATGATTGACTATGAAGTGTGAATTCAAATTTACTGTGAATGGAATTTGCTGTGAGTGGAACAGAGTATGCATGACCATGACTGAGTGTGACTAGGTATCATTAGGAAGAACTAAGCGAATATGAGTGGAAAGCACTGATTATCTCCCCTGTAATCTATAAATAAACAGTAGTGCAGGAAGTTTTGAAAAATGTATTTAATAAGGGATTTCCACTGCCTGAATAAACTTGCTGAGGCCAGACAGCCTGATCTGGAGGAAAATGTATCATTTTACTCAAAGGTCTGTCATGTAATAATACGTGAGCTCCTATCTGACAGGAACAAAATAGGCCTGAATTTACAGCAAAATGGAACCTCTGGACTGATAATAAACATCTTTCCAATTACAAATTTGCTAACTCATACGATGCCAATTATCCTCCCCTCTGCTTTATGGGTATTTTCCTAACATACATGTTTGAATTCAGAAATATGGACATTCAGGACCTGCAAATTTGGGGGCCGATGCTGTCTCCTGCAGATCAACATAATGAAGTTTTATTAGCACAAAACAAAACAACTGTCCTTTGGCCCAGTGAGCAAATACTTCATTTGCACCCTTTGTGCAGAGTTACAGAACGGAGCCTGACGTTTGCTCCAGTTTAATTCAGTGAGAGCAAAGTTTACATCCCAGGATCTCAGACCCCACAGTGAAAAATGTCCCAGCCTGTTCTCAGCTGCTGCCCTTTCTCCACAAATATCTCTCCTTGCTTTCCCAAGTTTTGCTACAAATCAGACCAACGGAGTCTTTGTCCCCAAAGGTCTCTGCAAATAAATGTTGATTTTAAGGGTGGTTTAAAGCAAGGATTAAATCCTAGAGGCTGGTGCAACAAACATGAGTTTTACCACTTAATTCAGCCTTTTTGCCTTAATTAGGTAATCTCTTCTCCCTGAATCTTCTGCATTCCTTCCCAATCAAACATTCATGAGAATTCATGGGGATTTTTTTTTGTGTCAGCCTCTGCTTCCACTGAAGAAGACAAGAGGAAAACACTGAGCCGTGTTTAGAGTAGAAAATCAATAATCAAAACCAGAAAATTGGGAAAGAGCAGAGAGGCTGTTCCAGCATTTCCTTGGGAATTTTCTTGGGAAGGCTGCTCCTTTCCTCTGGTGATTAATTTACTGGGGTGCAGAAATTCCCCAGAACTGCTTGAATCAGCTGGGGCTTAATCTCAGCCACGCCCATGAGCATCCCTGAACCATGGGGTCCTCAGAGCTAGAGACATTTTAAACTGATGTTCAGTGGATTTACATCCTTAGAACTTTACAACCTTGAAGTTACCTCTGACAATTACCCAAAATTCCATATGAGCTTTTATTTGCATTAAATATGGGTTCAGGTGTATTTCCCTTTTTTCAAAGACTAGGACTCAAGCTGTTATTATTTTACTTTTACTGCCTGACCAGCTCCAAGATGAATAAATTATTTCTGTTTAGATCTTCTTGACCATCAAAAAACACCTCAGAAATGTTGGCACTGTCACCTCACAGTGAGTTTGTAGAATATGTAACAGAAATCAAAAAATAAAGAGGAAAAAAAGAAAGGTTATGGAATGTACCCTAATCCATTAAAACAAAGAAAATATATTTCTTGAGATCATGAAACCTCTTTGTCCCTCCTTGCTAACTCTCCTCAGGAGTCAGGTCAGAGTCAGGGTGTCTGCACAGCCTGAGCAATCCTCTCTAGATGTGCCTCTCCCCAGCATTGACAGGAAACAGTGGGGGATTTACACCCCTCGTGCCAAAGCTGCACACATTCCATCGATAAATGGAAGACTTAATTCTCCAGGATAGCAATCCAAGCATTTTAAAGGATTTCCTAATGAGGTAAAATTCATTAATAAGATACAAGGGGAAAAAAAAAAAACAACACAAAAAGGAAAAACCCACCTTTTCCGCTTGGAATTGCAAACGTGCAGAGTAAATAAATTCCAAAATTTTTCACAGATTTATATGATAGGAGTGGGTAAGACTGACATCATTAGGACTGTGCATTCTTTTGCCCACTCAATATGAAAACCTGTTTATAACAGCTGCGCTGAGTTACATCCATTGTTACAAAGGGCCTGCTACTAGAGAAAAACACAATCAACATCTTTAATTCTGCTTCTCTGCTCTGCAAAATTCCTAAGGAAAAGATGTCCCAGCTTTTCACTTTCCTGCAGAGGCACCACTTCCAGAATCCCTCAGACCTGACACAACCACAAAAGCACTGGCCACTCAAACATGCCCAGATTCAGAATTCCTGTTCATTCTCCGTACACCTCTTGCTCCTTCCAACAGTGTTCCGAGAACTCAGTGCGGGGCAAAATCCAGGACCCACATTCCCTCTGGTTTACCGGGGATTAATAGGATCATTGCATGGTGTGGCTTAAAAGAGACCTTAAAGACCACCCAATTCCAACCCCCAAAATACATTCCCACTCCTAGCTTTAGCCTAGGAAAACAGAGGATCTGTCTGGATTTTTTTTTTTTTTTAGGTGTTTTCCTACCTTGAACAAAATGTCTTACTTCTGTTTTTTCAAAACAAGTATTTGCTGGTGGCACAGCCCACAGAAAGTCACTGAGTGGACAATTAGCCCCCAATATGCACAAAGATCTGCTCTTTCAGCTGAGCCCCTAAAGACTGGGCTAAGGGGAATATTTTTTCACTGCTTTCTTCCCTCCTACCTCCCCCCCTGAGACACAAAACCAGCTGGGACCACATCTGAGCTGCACGTCAGGTTGATGAAGGCCGAGGTTTCTGGTTTTCAGCAGGACAGGAGGGGAGGATGCTCTGGTAAAAGCACAGTTAGGGGCCATTTTTAGCAGTCAAACCCAATCTGACACACTCAGGGCTCCGTATTGCCTCAGCAAAGCCAGGTTGTCTGTTCACCTCACATTACACTCCCCGTTTTTAACATAGCTCTGGGTTATCCTGCTTTATTTAGCTGCCGACAGAAGGACTTTTACCATTGTGGATCAAGGCAACTGTCTCTGGAATTGATCTCATTAGCAAAGTTTCCAAAGGAAAGGAGATTAGAGAGAGCAACTGATTTTCTTGACTTGCACTGGTATTTCTGTGGCAGCCAAGCAATTTCATCTCCCTTAAAGGCATTGGTTTCAGGTCACATTTTAACTATAGTTAAGTCCTCAAATAATTCAGAAGACAATCAAGGATTAGCGACCACTCTCCCCTGCAACAAAGGAAATGTTCAGCATGGCCAAGCCGTAGCTTTTGATGAATGTCAGGTTTTTTCATGGGCTTTGTAAACAACATTCAAAATAAAGACAAGTCCTCTGGATTTCAGTGCATAGTGTATCCCTCCAGGTTAGCACGACAACAACCCAGGATGTACATCCAAAGATAAAATTTGCCCCAAAACTTGGCAGATGGATTCCAAAAAGTGTTCAGTGTCAGAAAAGAATTGCCTTCCTTTCAATACTTTTGGGATGCTAAGGAATAGGCAATTCTGTATCTATTTGGGGGTATATTTTAACACGCAGTACGTTTTTAACGTAACTTAAATATCTGTAAAAAACCTCTAAAGCTTTCGCAGAAAAATCCTTCAATAAAATTTAAAGAAATTATTTAATTTTTGAGTCAGTCAGTTCTGGTTTGTTTTATTTTTCCTAAGATAATTTCCCTGTTCAGTGTCAGAGTAGGAATACCCTGGACCCACGAAGAGGAGGAAAGGCAGCCATCTCTGAGTTTCCCAAGCAGAAGTTTGAGCACAGGGCACGGATGGGAGAAAATTAATGTGTCAATTCCAAGGATTCCCCGCTCCAAATCCCCTCTTTCGGAGAGAACTAAGGGGCTTAGCAATATCTACAAAGCGGCTCTGATGTGCTTCTGCCTCCTGCAAACAGCATCCCTCCAAATCCCCGGCCAGGCAGCCTCCATGCAAGTGTCCAGATCTGGCCAGAAGTCATTATTTTTTGTCTCCAAATCGCAACAAATTTTACTGAAGTCACATTCCGAGTTGAAGCTGTCATCCCCAAGGATAAAATAAAAAAAAAAAATCACCGTAGTGAGGTTTTTTTTTTTGTCCTATATATGCACATTTATATAATTCTGACTGTTATCTCTGGGGCCTCTCTGGCAAACTTTCCACCGTTCTCTCTCTGTTAGGACTCGAAGTTATCAGAGTCAGAGTTCATTTATACTTCTGATCACTGGCCCCACAATGTCCCCCAGGGTTGGGAACTCTGCTGTGGCAGAGCAGAAACGTAATTTTATAGCCCTTATATTCTAATTCATTTAATTAGGGGTTTTCTTAGATCTCTGGGGTTGGGGGTTGTCCTTTCATGTTTAGAGGTTTCTGTAGAAAATGTATCTCCACCCCAGAAAGTCATGGGCAAAGTTCTCCTGCAAGTGCAGATCTTGTTTGCTCTGCACCAAATTAATATTCATCACGTCAGGAGCAGAATGTACCTTTCCATCTTCCCTTTGCCATTATTAGTTAGCAGGAAAGAATTACTGCACAGCAACCCACAAAGAAATGCACATAATTTAGATACACTAATAATGGGGGGGGAAATTAAAAAGAATATGGCAGATGGGAGACCCTGACTTAAATTTAAATCTAAATGGTTAAAAGAAGTCGACTGATAAGAAGAGCTCTAATTAAGAAACATCTTGCTGCTAAAAACGTGAACTTTTACACTTATTTCATACCTCAGGCAGAGCTCAAGCAGAGGTAGATTGTATCTTCTTTAAAGAAATGAAAAAGGGGGGAAAAAAATATATTAATCTGCATTGTAGTAATGCTGATGTGCCCGGAGCTGAACTTCCAATTCATTGTGAGACGTTCTCTGCACAGACACAGCCCAGGCAGCTCTGCCTTGAGAAATATTCAGTCAAACCAAGAAAAAGAGAGAGAAATAATGTTTTATCTTCATCTCACAGAGACGTGGGGAGGCTACATGATTTCTCCAAGCTGATGAGAGGATTCTCTGGTAAATCCAGACCTCAGTTTTGGGGGTTTATTTGGCCTCTGAGGTGGTGGGTACAGGTGGGCACACACACAGTGAAACTGAATCCAGGTTTTCCATATTTTCCCCAATGTGATGTACATGGAAAAAAGGAAAAACAGGGAGGATATCCTGCCCAAATATTTAGTATTTCAAGTGTAACTGCAACAGCACAACTAAGAGCAGAAAGGAATCTAATTGTGCACTTCCTATGTCTGAACTAGAGAACATATTCTGGAGTAAACAAAATTATGTTAAATGGGAACTACAATTTAGGAAGCAAATCACTAAAATAATTGCTGATACCTTATTAAAAATGTAGTTTCAAAGCGAAATATTTTTAAGACAGAAAACTGAAGGAAAAGAATTAAAGTCAAATACTTCATTTAACCTTACAGTGATTTTTTTACCTTCCATTTCTGTGAGAGAACAAATAACAAGAACTCAAAAGCCATGATTCAAAGTGTTTCATCTGTAATTTTTTTTTTTTTTTCTTTTTAAGAACCTACTTGAGAAACTCTGATTTGAGAGCTGTGGGAATGAAAGTATTTTTAACAACCCAGACATGCATGGCAATGTCTGCCACCCAAAACCTCAAGTGCGTACTCTAACGACTTCCTGCAAAAGCCATCCACTAATTTACTATTAATGAGTGATGGAGTTTATACACTTAGCTAAGTGGAAAGTGATTTTTTAAGGACATTGTGTTCTCTTCCCTCAGTCACCACGGTACAATTACAGCCAAGAGAAGGCTTTTTAAAGCAGTCACAAATCACAGCTGGTCGTGTTCCTTGTGGTCTTCCAGGCCACAGCGTCTACAGGAAAGATAATTAGAACAGTCCAATCAGAGAATCATAAAATAATTTGGGTTGAAGGGACCTTAAAGCTCATCTCCTTGCAATCCCCTGCCATGGGCAGGGAATCTTCCACTAGACCAGCTTGCTCAGACCAACCTTGCCCTGAACTCTTCCAAAATTTATACCGACTTATTTATCTGAAAAATGCCAAAACGATATCCTGGAACATGAACAAGCAGCAGCTGTGATTTACTTTATTCCTGATATTTTCATGATAGTAAAATAGCAAAACACATCATCACCTCTTGCTGGCCAAACTTCTTCTGGTTCACAGAGCAGGTGAAACCTCAATTTCCTCTGGTAGCCAGTGGAAGTGCTGGTAACATCCCTACAAAAGTTTTGGTTGCTAAATGGGAAAAAAGGTAAATAAGGAAAATTGGGACACTCTGAATAAGGATACTGTGCTAAAATTCCTGTAGGAATAAAACTTATGACCCTTAATCTACCAGAATCAGGGTGCTCCCATTAAACACTCAGAACTAGAGAAATATTGTGTGGGCAGGGAGAGTATCTACGGCTTTCCGACACCCCTCACACAACCAGAATCATAATTTGCCCAAATATCAGGACACAGAAATATCACTCAACATTTTGCCTTTGTCTGGCAAAATAGTAAGAGGAAACTGCAGAAAATGTTAACTGGACAAATGATAAATAGGCAGCTTTGTCTTTTTTTTTTTCTATTTTTTTTTCTTTTTTTTTTCTTTCACATTTATCAGAGCAATGAATCTGAACAGGGAGTTTTGGGTTTGCCTAAAAAAATAGATTTTGATGATTTTTAAATTCATTCAATACAATAAGGGAAAAAAATTAATTTTTTTTTTTTTAATTATTCTGGGTGCCCAAATCTTAGTATTTCTCCATTTATAAACACATACATATATATTCCTTTATGTCCTCTACCTTCATAATTAACATTTACCTTTCATTTTGCTTTACACCAGATTTCTACCATCACAGTGATGACAACCCAGAGACAAGGGGAATGCACAGGCATGGAATCACATTTATTTTTTACCTATTCCTGTGTTACAGCCATGGCTCAGGACACTCTGGAGCCTCATCCAGCTTTTATCAACTCCCTGTTATGTCAAGACTCTCAGCCTTTCCAGGTCCCAGCATCAGTCCTGATATTTAAGCCAGAGGAAGAGCAAATGGCTGGTAAAGACTTTTTATCATTATAAGTCTTTTAAATAGTCATAAAACCATCTTAAAGTCTTTACAGGGGAAAAAATCCTTCAGCAACTGTTTGCACTACTGAGATACACCATGATCTGCCTCACAAGAGTTGTAGAATCCCAGGCTGGTTTGGGTTGGAAGGGACCTTAAATATCATCCAGTTCCATGGGCAGGGACACCTTCCACTATCCCAGGCTGCTCCAAGCCCTGTCCAGCCTGGCCTTGGACACTTCCAGGGATCCAGGGGCAGCCACAGCTTCTCTGGGCACCCTGTGCCAGGGCCTGCCCACCCTCACAACCAAGAATTTTTTCTAATCTCTAATCTAACTCTGCCCTCTGTGAGGCCTGTGAGACCCTTTGTGGCTCCCATGAGTCAACTTCTCACGATTCCTCTCATTTTGACACGAAACTCTCCTCTCTTCCAGTTCCTTAGATGGTGCTAGGTAAGGAAATTGAGGAGAAATAACAATCCCTTCCCAGTGCTGTCCCACTGACCTTGGGAGAAGCTCTCCTGATGCCATTCCTGGATCCCTCAGCTGTGGCTCCATCCCTGGCACACGGCCAGCCAGGTGATCCAAACATTGATTATTTCCAAGAAATGTTCAAATCAAGTTGTCCAGGGAGCTCTTCCTCTCCTCCTGTCAAGAGGAAAGCCTCACTTTGATCTTACAAACTTGAAGCATTCACAGTAGGGCGCTCACAGCTGAAATCTGACAATTTAGCAGAAAGTTTTTAGATGCTTAATCGTATATCTTAATAAAAAGTCACACATTCCCTGAAGAAGTGAGACAGATTCTGATTGCTTGTCTTTGAGGGAACGGCCTGCTGTAGAAAATTATGTGGAGTGCTCTACTATTGTATCTGTCATACACTTTTAATTAAAAATGTATTGATGCATGACTAAATTGTGCACAGTGAAAAACAGACCTATTTTAGCTCAATTGCAATAATGTCCACATAACCCAATGAAGAAACCCATACAATTATAACAGGAAGACAGCCCTGGCACGGTTATACTTTTTCAGGTCAGATGTATATTCCGTGGAACCAATCATCACAAATCAATGTGGCCTCAATCAGCACAAATGAATTTACTAATCTACTCTAAATACCTGCAATGAAGTCATTGCACTAATCTATTGTAAATTAAATATGTGGCGAAACGAAGGCAGAATAATGATTAACATTATTTTCAGGAGTATTTCCTGACAAAGTCTGCTAACTAAGGCAATCTACACCCAATATTTGAATACGAGAACTGCGTGCAACCAGAAATAAATTGGTTACAGCCAGAAGGCTGAAATCAATGCACTGTGGACAAAAAAAATGCCTCGTGAGGCCTCTGCTGAAGGAATATTTAGTTTAGACTAACAAGGGGTAAACGCATTTAGAAGAGAAAGAACTGGAATTCAGAATAAAAAAGTTATCACGTGGCAAAGACAACACCCCTGCTGCAGTGTCCCTAAGTTTATGCCTAAATGCCTAATTTGAATTCATTTTTAGATTTTTTAAGGCAAAAAAGATATTGAGGTAGACATAAGAGTATTTGTTTGCAAATAAGGATGTGGAGCTTTTTGAGAAAGTGTTGATAGAAGTGTTTAATGAGGAAAGATTAATTATAACTCTGAGGACTGACATCGTGATTAGGATTTTGAATATTTGATTGATGGGCTTAGCTGCTTTCTCCACCACAGGATTTTTGTTTGAAAGGAAAGGTGCATGTTTAGGTTAATGGTTGGACTCAATGAAGGATCTTTTCCAAACTTAAATTCCATGATTCTGTCCTAAATTTGTGGAAATTTGTGCTCAGGACTGAGCAGAGAAAATCTGAGGAAGAAAATAAATCTGAACTTCTCAGATATCACAGGAACAGGAAGTCTAAAAGTAGTCAATTTTTCCAGGGTATTGTCAAGATAGATAATTCCTCTTTTGCAACTAAATATTTCATTTCTGCAATTGAGATTTTATTTCTATTTCTCCCTCTTTTCTCTCCTTTCCCATTGCAGAATCTGCACTGACTTTGCACTTGCATCACCCACCACGGCTCTTCCAGCGACAGACAAAAATAGTTAAAAAATTCAGACAGTTTCTTGAACACTGTGGGCTGAGTTTCATCAAATAAGGCTCCTTGCATGTGAAAAAAGGAGGAAAAAAAAAAAAAAAGGTATTAAATGAATCAGTCTCTGCATCACTGTTTTCATTCTTTTTGCGTTAAGTGCATAAAGATTTTTCCAGCAAAACGGCTGGAAATGCCAAGCCGTGGAAATCAAAACTTTACACGGGAATAAACCCGGAAAGTTTTCATACTGGGAATGAAATTTTCACCAAACTCACAGACGGGCATATGGAGAACATGGAGAAAGCAGTGTAAAAAAAAAAAAAAAAAACAACTCCGGAAAAAAACAACAAAAATTTAACTCAAATTCATCCTAAAGAGCAATTTTTAATGCGCACCTCGGTTTCCTTATTAAAATATCATTTTTAGCGTAGTCCATAAAGATTTTGGGCTGTGAGGAGGAAAAAACATTTAATTTAGGTCTTTTTAACTGTGAGGAGGAAAATACGGAAACGGCGTTTCAAAACAGCGAAATTTATATTGCTCAAATTGCTGATAAAAAAATGGCCGTTTTAGGAGCTCGTGTGAACGCAGCCTGAATGTGGCGGCAGGCTGAGGAGTTCTAATAGTTGGATAAGATGGTTCTCCAAAGGAATTCCACCTGGGCTGATCCTCCAGAGCAGCCCTGTGAGTAACATCACTCCTCGTTACAACATCTCTGCTACGGCGAGGAGCAGCACGATGAATTTTAGATGCAAATCTGAATTTCATGACCTTTCAAGTCACATCCTTAAACATCGTTTGAGCAGCGTTTTTCTCTGTATGAATATATGAGACCCAGAACTGACGTAATTTTTTTTTTCCTCATATTTAGGCCCTCTTCAGGTGTAAATTAGGCTTTTCAAGTGCCATCCTTATTTACTTTATTCTCTGCAAAGTTAGCAATCATTCCGTTATATTTTTGGTGCATTACACGAAGATGTTTCTGCCTGATAGGCAACGCTTGCACTTGAACGGAAGAGGCAGAACAATTGTCAAGCCACTGAAATACAAATGAACACTAAAAAAGATCCCTGAAACCACTGATTCACTCAATTTTAAATATGGGCCATATTTTTAAACAAATAAAAAAAAAACCCTGCTTTTCTCTAACAAGGAAATAGAAAGATAAAAATTAAAGCACAGCTTAAATAAAGAAGAACAAATAATCTTGCAAAGAAATTCTGGATTTGTATATCATTATAAGCTAAGTGTATAAGCCAAAAAATTTAAAGTAGATTATATCGTAATTTTAAAATTTAAGGTCACAGAATCTTTTTTTTTAAGGAGTGTCACTTCTAATAACTTATTACTTTCAGGGGATTTTCCTAAAATAACTGCATACTGTTATCTATAAACAAATCTCCCAAATACATGTGGGTCATCCTAAAACTATAACACAAAAACAATCTAAAAAATTGAGAAATTGATCCCAGGCTATTTTCTTAAGTACACCATGCTGTGAAAATAATAATAATTTAAAAAATTATAATCCTCAGAGCACACCAAGGAAGATTCCAGGTTTCAAAGCCTGAATATATCTGGCTTTTCAAAGAAGACAGTGACAAAATGGGAATAACACTGTTTGTCACATCTCAAAAGGCACAAAACGGGGGAGGATTCCTACTTCTGCTCCTAATTCACTTGGGCACTCAGAAAATCTTACCTTTCCAAGAGGTTAAAAAAAAAAAAAGGCAGCATTTTTAAAATGCCTTTCCCAGCCTTCTTCTTCGATTACAAAGCTCTCCTCAGTTAGGAAAATTCAGAACCAGCTCCTTTTTTCTTTTTCTTTCTGGAAGATTAACATATACATTACACAGAGCATCTTCCTACTGAAAATAAAATGTATGATCTGGAAAAGTAGGACCAAAGCGGGCCTTGAAGATTATAGGGTTGGGTTTTTTTTTTTTTTTTTTTTTCTCTATTTCTGAAAGTAACTTACTTTAAAGTCCCTGCAACGGGGTAACATCCATCACACTCTATTTCATTAGTCTTTAAGGCAGCCTTAAATAGCCGGGCCTAAAAACAGATCTTGGTTGATATGGCAAATATCTAAAAAGGATAACTCTGAAAATATCCTCTGCTGGGTTCAGCTTGGATTTTGCCCAAATAAATGCAATCACCTCTCATTATGATTGAGGAGAGGAGGGAAGAGGAGCTGGGGAGAAAA
>VXBN01006346.1:57051-77650 GCA_013397395.1 Sinosuthora webbiana | reverse complement strand
AAAAAAAAGGCAAAAAAAAAAACCTCAGGAAAGCAAAGTGCAGCTCTGTTTAATCCATATAGACATGTCTACCCAAATCCCTTTGCTAATGTATATCTAATTCGGATAGGCTAACTCATCCCGGAATAATGAGAGCCTCTCTGAAAATGTGGTGCATTTTTAGTATTCTTCAAGTGTGTTAATGTACTTCTTCAGGGGCTTTAGCAGGGGAAAAAAAAATTAAAATATCTATGTATATTTGTGTGTGTATATATATATATATATANATATAAGATATACATGCAGCTTTCTGAGCTAGGCAAGCTGATTTCTCTCTTGAAATTGTGCAGTTGTGAGGTTATTTAGGAGAAATGAGTAGCTGCTGGACAAAGCCACACAATAAACAATATTTACAAGCCAGGTGGAGCTCCACAACGGGCATTTCATCTCTCCCCTGCCCCTCCAGCATCCCGAGGACCTTGCTGATGTTGACAGCTACCACCGAGTGCTAAATTCTGCCTTTTTACAGCTGCAAACAGACCTACCATATCTGTGAGGCAAGAAACGTGAAAGAAAAGTGCTTGAAAATAAATATTTTCCTTTTAACGTTCAACACAATCCCGCCTCGTCCTGCCAGCTATGCCGTGACAATTGCAAATTCAGCCTCAGCAGCAGAAATGGGGAGAGAAACGGGGAGAAATGGAGTTTTGGTTTTTTTTTTTTTTTTTTGGTGCATTTTACAGCTGTAAATGATGTCCACGTGTGCTGGCACAGGACTCCACGCACATCCCCACTCCCCAGCCCTCCTGCTCTCTCCCAGCCAACATTAACTCCCCATGGCAAAGTCCCACAAAGTCCCAAACCACCCTAAGCCCACACTTCAGCTGCAGGAATCAGGCTGGGAAATGAGCACTGAGGTCCACTTTTAAAAAGCATAAAATCGAAATCGTCCCAGTTCTGGGCTTCACCCTTTATTTAAACCAAGCTGAGGGGGTTTTAAAGCTGCACAAAACTGAAATTGTCCCATTTCCGGGCTTTACCTTTGATTTAAACCAAGCTGAGGGGATTTTAAAGCTTTTTCAAAACTGAAATTGTCCCATTTCTGGGCTTCACTCTTTATTTAAACCAAGGTGAGAGGGTTTTAAAATTTTCCAAAACTGAAATTGTCCTCTTTCTGGGTTTTACCTTTTATTTACACCAAGGTGAGAGGTTTTTAAAGCTTTCCAAACCTGAAATCGTCCCATTTCTGCACTTTGCCTTTTATTTAAACCAAGCTGAGGGGGTTTTAAAGCTACACAAAACTGAAATCATCCCGTTTCTGGGCTTCACCCTTTATTTACACCAAGCTGAGGGGGTTTTAAAGGTACAAAAATTTGAAACCATCCCGTTTCTGGGATTTACCCTTTATTTACACCAAGCTGAGGGGGTTTTAAAGGAGCCTTTGAGGGGAAGGACCTTTTCTGGCCCCACAAGAAAGTGTCCAGCAGTAAGGGTTGTGTGGGTTCTTCACACACAACTACATTTATCCCACAGTTAATAGTAAAGCAAGATTGAGCTTCCAGCAGGTCCTTCCATCCCCTCCTGTGTCCTCCTGCTAGTTCCACCCTCTCAGACAGGCACCCAGTCTCACCCCAGCACAGACTCTTCATTTTAAATATTCCCCGCTTTTTCTTGGCACCTATCCTCCTTTTTTTTCCCCATATTTTTTCTTACAGCAGCACAGCACAACAAAAAATGCACACAATTCGCGTTTATATATGGTTCATCAGACATTTTAACTGGGCTTAAATCAGCAAATCAGTGATGGAGTGACACTTTTCCTCTCCAGTCACAAGGCCACAGGGTTTACGCTTTCATTTAAAAACTCAGGTGCACATTATTACCTGAAAAGAATTAGGCTTTGAAGATCACAGAGCAGCTGATGCATTTGGCATTAAGGAATGAGTATCCCATAATCAGATACCCAGTTCAGAGGGCCTTCTTCACACCACCACCCTTATTTTTATTCTTTAATGTGTGTCATTACTTAGGTGATTTAATTCTGCGAAATGCAAGGAAATGAATAATGCCACTGAAAGGCAGAATAAAACCCCCTTGTTAGAGAAGAAAAGGCAGAGGCCTGAAATGGAAAATTAGAATTACATGGGCTTTTCTACACGGAACACATGTGGAAAATGTTGTGTTCAAATGATCCTGCTTAATAATTTTACGTGGCTGTGACAAAATAAAATTCTCAAGATGTTTGCTCCTCCCACAGTAAATATAACACCTCACCTACCTCACCAGAAAACATATTGCTTGGACCATAATACCAGCTGCATTTGAAGGGCTCCTAATTATGTAGGTTATAGAAGAGGATTTCATGAGATCCTATAAAATGATGGAGAAAAAAGTTCCGCACCCAGACAAGACGACTGGAAAAACAGCGTTGAGGAACTGAAGGATCTTCTCCCTGCAGACACTTGAGCAAACCAAACCATGGATTTGCAATTAAATCATGGTTATTCGTTATTACCATCATTATAAGTGCCGTTGCAATGACAGATATTAGTGGTGCATCGTGGAGTGAAAGGTGCTGGGTACAAAAAAGGTTCTGGGTACAAAAAATGTTCCTTTTCCAGCCCCACACAAGCAGCAGGGATGGATGGATGCAGCTTTCCTCCATCCCTGGTAAAATTCCAAGTACATAAAACTGTGCATAAGCTCATGTCTGCGTGCAATCAGGACACAATAAATCTTACTATTAAGTTAATGCCTTCCCACAAAACTGGATTTTGGGAACAAAAAAGACAAATGGACACTTTAAAAAACTCCTCGCGTACAGAGGCTTGAGCACTACGACGCAACGGCCTCGGAATTGAGCAGTGTAAATAAATATTAGCTGCCTGACCCTTTTTAACCAAAAAAATATCTTCCCTAATTTAAAAATACGCCGGCACATTCCCCTCCCCGAGCTGAGCCCTCCACAAAACAGCACTTTTAAAGGTAGTTTAGTTTTTAATGGCCCACTAACGATCTACAACCCCATGAAAACAGGGGTTTACGATGGCCTTTAGCTACAGAAACCTGAATGGCGCCGCCACGATTTTATTTGGTTGGAAAATAAAAATAAAATAAAATAAAAAAAAAAACCTTTCTCAAGTGATGTAAGAGACCTTCCCATCACATTTCCCTCCCTGCCTCGCAGAACTACACATGCATTGGGTTTTTTTTTTTATATGCCAATGAGTTTGGTGGTGATAAAATGCTGCCAAAAGCCAGTTTTTATGAATGGCAATAAAGTCAAATGCCTCATATTACAATGAGCTTTTCTTTTTAAGGAGAAACCTAAAAATCCATCGTAATTCATGCTATTTGACCCCGTGTGACCAAAAATTGTAACATTTAAAAAAAACCCAAAACAAAAAACCCAACAATTCCAGCAAGTTATCCTTTCTATCTTTATCTCACAGAGCTCTTACCACAAAATAAAGAATAACACATTGATGCTTGTTAAGCCATGAAACATGAATGGGAAATAAAAAATTAAATTTCCTCATTTCCAACCCCCCCTCCTCTTCCAATCGAAAGCACCCTGGTGAACAAAAACTCATTTGCATCGTGAAAGTTTTCTAAGGGCTCTGGTAAAAGGGAGAAACCCCCAAGTGAGGAGCATGGATTCAGAGTGGAGCTGCTGTTGTTTGGGAATGGGAACAAAGAGGATTTCCTGCATGTTCAGCCTGTCAGATTTGCACTCGAGGTTTGGGAAAAGGAGTCAGTTCCAAGGTGGTGACACATCCTGACTGCATCTCTTCCCTGAGTGATGCTCTGGCCCCCCACTTTTAAACCAGCATTTTAGAGCTCAAACCCTCTACTTTTTAACAAAAAACTATAGAAAGTCTGTTCTCACTCAGAGAAATTTTACTGCCCCATTTTTTCTACAAATCACTCAACCTCAGCTCTTCTAAGTGATTGTCAGACCAAGATTTTGTGTTGTTTCT
Source organism: Sinosuthora webbiana (assembly GCA_013397395.1). Classification (NCBI taxonomy): domain Eukaryota; kingdom Metazoa; phylum Chordata; class Aves; order Passeriformes; family Sylviidae; genus Sinosuthora; species Sinosuthora webbiana. The sequence goes on along the minus strand of VXBN01006346.1, from coordinate 73,691 downwards.
ATGCAATATCTTCCTTACCTTGCCTCTGAAATTGTGTCTTCATGAGTTGCTCTGAAAATATTTGGCTTATACACACCTGTCTCTCAAGTATTATTTGTCTCAGGAAAAAAAAAACAATAATAATATAAAATTGTCCATAAATTGACCCAACACTCTTTTTTCCACACTCCCCATGGCCAGAGCAGCAACAAGTGTGGCCACTCCAGTTTCTCAGTCCATCAGAAATGTTTCACCATTAAGATATTTAAGGAACATTAATCAATACCTTGGTATCAGTTTTAATACCTTATTGACTGGCTATGTACAAAATAAGGATGAGTGTAAATACAAGCAGAGGATCTGTTTCAAAGTGCCCACAGTGACCAGTGCAAGCACAGCCCAGGGATGATTTAGGGAGGGAGAAAAGTGTCTGATAAATAAGAGGTACTAGACATGGAGTGGTGTAAAGACTAAAACCACAACAAAAACACGGATTATTTTTAATTTAAGGTGTTTTCCTCCCACCTCTTGGGGTTCCCTGGTTATCCACTGACACAGCCACGTGCAGGGAGCATTTTACCTGTTTTTCTGTTACCTGTTTCTATCAGTTTCCACTGCAGTTGTCTGCACCCCTTTGACTCGGGCTGTTTTCTCTCTCCCGTGGCAGCAGAACCTGTGCAGAGGTCATTAAGCAGCAAATGTGTTAAATAGCCTTTAGCACACTTTCAGCATCATCTTCTAATTGCTTTTCTCTCCGTAGGTAGATACAAACCACTTGCCTTAAAAGAGAGAGAGAGAGAGAGAAAAACCTTCTCCTGTTTCTTTAATGACTTTTATTGATGGTTTTGTTTTTGCTCCTACTTTGGGCCCAGACTCCCCTATCTATGCCGGCGTTTTAAAGCAGTAATTTATGTCATAGGTTGAATCACATAATAATGGCATTTTATGGTTTATCATCCTCGGCTTTCTGGGTGGGTACCTCGGAGGCAAAAAGAAGCAAATTTTTATTAACACATGTTTATACATAATTGACCATTTGGGAAGTAGGAAGGAGAAATGGCTGTGATTTACATAGTTTAAGAAATGTCTTAGAGCACCTCACCCAGTCTGGAGCTCCCACTGTGACAGATGAGCAAATGCCCATGGGAGATGACAGCATGGTATTTATGGTATTTCCTTCTGAGACAATTAAGTAACATATGCCAAGACCATAGGGATTATCTCTGAGCTACACAGTATGGAACTCGAGCTGAAGAGAAATATAATATTTTAGAAATTTGACAAACCATAGGAAACAAAAAAAAAAAAAAAAAAAAAAAAAAAAAAAAAAAAAAAGAAAAAAAATATTCACCCACTTTAATAATGCAGTAACTTTTCCCTGACTTAATCAGACGTTTCTTGATTATAATTTTTTGGGTAATAAAACGGTGACAAGCTGCATCCCACACATTACCTCGGAGCTGCTGTGCAGGCCAGGGAAAATCTCAGACTCACACACAATGTACACTCTGCTATCCCAGGATTAAAGGATTTGACAGCCCAATTGGCCTAGAACAGCCCTGATTTTACACCTACAGTAAAGAATAAAGCAAACTTTAAATTCCACACACTTTTCCTCATTAATGGCATTAAAACCACTCCTAAAATAATTATTCCGTGCTTGGAAAAGCTCATGGTCCTGGATCTTCACTGACTTCCACTGAATGCAGCCATTTATTCTTTTGTAGAGCAGAGGCAAAATTATATATGCAATATTCAAAACTATAATAACATTAATGATTCCCTATTATTTTATATCAGCAACCTGCAAAGGATAACAGCTTATTTATGAATGCACTTACATCCTCAGTTATTCCTCAATTCCATGTACTGCCAACATTCTGCATCCATTGGACCAGTAGGATATAGATTATAATAGCATAGTTTCTATAGGTATTAGCAACAGTGTAACCATTCCAAGAACACATTTTTCAGGCTCTTATTTTAATTATCTTATCAACTTTTTATCAACTTTTTAGAAGAATGGCCTTTTCCTGCCGTGCAGTAAAAAGAACTTCTTCACAGGGCTACTTAGTGGACATCATTCTACACAAATTTGCTTTACAAGCAGTAGAAAACAACATTTGCTCCTCATATTCAATGTGGAGGCAGACATTGGGTGAGTGTGAAATCAGATCCATGTCACAGCATTTAAGAGGTCACCTGAACCACTTCAGGCACTCTCACAACTGAATCCAAAATTTCTCATGCTCAGATAAGAAAAGGGAACGGGGATCAAAAGATTTCTCATCTACCAAAAGATCAGGCTGCATAAAATCTCTTCACAAATACCAAAAATGATGAAGAGTATTGATTTATAGGGGAAAATTCTGATAGTTTTATATGATTTCTAATGAGCTTAAATTTTAAAAATCCAGATTGTTTTAAAAGCTGCAGCAGTCACCATTTATTCAGCTGTGGGCTGTTCTTCTGCAGCCCCTCATGTGACAGGATACTGGCTCATGGCTCTGAAACAATATTATTACTTTTCCCAAATTTGTAATCAAGTTTTCTGCATTGTGTGCTCAAGAGTTGATAACCTTTCAACCATTCCTGCTGAAAGAAAACTCACCAACAGAGGGGGTTTATGACTCCTTGCCATTTTTTTGTTTCAGTTCACAAACCTGTGCCAAATTCTGAACTCTTTATCTATTTTAAATTTAGCCCAGCAGATTTCCATTAACATGGGAATACATATCGTGGTTTTCACTTCAGAAATTACCTAATGGAGAGCAAAAAAAACAAAGCAAAACAAACAAAAGAATACATAAATCTCAGTAGATATATTGATTTATTCCTCCAATAAATGTAAAACTCAGGTCAAAAGTATAATAAAGATATTAATTATAAAATAGCCAAGATGTCAAGGCCACTTCTTCTTTCAACAGTCCCGAGCTGAAAGCTTAAATTCCCTCACTACAGATACCATGTTATAAGAAAAATAATGCTCCAGAGAGGACATTGCTGAAAGTTATGGATGGACCAGTTGGGCAACTAATAGGCCCTTAATGGCTTTCCAAAGTGGCCCATAATCTCTGGTAAAACCATCTCTGGAGGGTCTGTGTGATGTATGATGTAATAATTGTGGTGCTTCTCAATATGGTTTGTGCTGCACTGATTGCAGCCCCGTCCCATCCGTTCTGTGAGGCTGCCCTGGAATTCCTGGGGTTTGTTCCATCAGCACCGAGCACCTCTGCAGTTGCCAACGTTTCCGATTGTGACATTCACTTTGGTTCCAAGCACATGGAGTGGCCATGGGTTGGGGAGAAGGGGAATGCTGACTGGGAAAAGGAAGTCTGGGCCTTTTTCCCTTCCTGCTCTTCACCAGCTGATCTGGACATTTGGAATGGTGACAAGAAACCAGAGGACACGGGAAGGAGCTGCAGGTCCAAACACGAGTTGATCTTTCATTTCAGCTGTCCCTGTGCATCACTGGAACCGAAGTTACACACGCCCACCAGCATCTCATGGCTCTGATTTTTAAGGAGGACAAATATTCTCAGCACCTAGGAAAATCTGAACCCAGTAGAGAATTCCTCCTCAATTCACGCAGCAACCCAATTAACCCGATTTCACCCTTTGCTCCAAGTTTCTCTGACCCAGGAAAGCCTTTTCCAGGAGCACAGGAAAGGGTAGAGCACAGACCAACACGTGGTAGCAGCATCCAGCCTCTGTCAGAGGAGTCCTAGGGCAGGAATAATCCTCCCAGCCATACCTTCTGTTCCCTCCTCTTCCCCCACACCAGCAGATGCTGGAGCCTCCCAGACACACACTTCTCACCCAGGCACCAAACAGACAAAGAAACAGAAATCTGGATCAGCCTCAGTCCGGCTGTTCCACCACACAGGACTGATGTGCAATGGCCAGAGTGAAGAAAATCCTGGAGATGCCCCTTGGTTTTGTGGTTAACACCACCATAAATTAATATATTCAGCTGTAATTATGATGAATCAGACTGTTCTTCTATTTTTTATACAATTTTGTTGTTATAGTTTAGCTACGTCATTTCCTAGATACAAGATAAAATATGAGCAATATATATTTAATACAGAAAATTCATGTTACTGAGTAGGCTCAGTGGGTTTTTCTGTTCCCCCTGCCCCAGGAACTCCTCTTTTAACATTCTGGGAACTGCCATCATCAACACTGTACAAACTGACAAAGCACTACAGCTGGATCTGAAATTTCAAATCCACCACGAAGGGGTGAGTACACGAGGTCCAGTGGCTGCTGCAGGCAGAAATATCTGTTAGAGGCATTTGAACACCCAAAAAAAAGAGGTTCAGACAGCAGAACATCTTGTCCTACCTCTTCTGGCATGACTTTAGAAGGTGTGGTCTCCAGCATTAGTCCCAAGAGCCACAGCACAACACCACACAAGAAAGGTCCAACTCTCCCCTCAATTCCCAGATGTTTTCATCCTGAGCAGTGGCAATGTCAAAATGCAGCACAGGACTTTCTCCCTAAGTGTTTGGGTGTTTTGTTTTTTTTTTTTTACTTTTTCCAAGAACAGGAAATATGGGTTGAGTACTACTGTAAAAAAAAAAAAAAAAAAAAAATCACACATTGCTATTACAGGAGGGAGCTTGGGATGAGTGCAATTACATCAATATTATTGTAATTAATGATTACATCATGCTTTAGAAAAGGAGCACAGAAAAGGTTGGTATTAACATGCAAGACACGGCAGAGTGATATCAATACTCATTTTACTGTTCAGGTTTTTTTTTTTTTAAAAAAAGCTAATAGCTGTCAAAAATACCCATTATAGGCTAGTCTATAATTTGTAGAAGTCAAGTAATACATTTTTTCTGAAGGTATAATGGATGCTCCATGGAGCAATTATTTTAGAAAGACAACTTCATCTCAGCTGTCTCATGCCAGCAGAACTATTTAAGAGCCAGAAATGCATAATTCAACATGGAAGAGCTGTCAGATTTGAGAATACCTTTAAATTATAAAAACTTAGCACCACTAGTCAGTTATAATTATAATGGAAATGTAGTTTTCTGTCGTTTTATCATAGCAAACATCTCTTAAGAAGCAATTTCATGTGTTAAAATATTTTGGCAAAGTGACTTTTGATTCTAAAGGGATACAGATTATCCAGTTTTGTACCTGAATATTTTCCTCACAAATTGAATGTAACAGCTAACATCGCGCAAGACGGCAAAGCAAGAGTGTTATTAAAATCCCATTGGAAATTGTTACTATGAAACAATGAGCAGCATAACTCACTAGGACAGGTCAAGTTATGCACAAAAAATATTATTTTATTACAAAATATGACAAGACAGTTTTTCAGCAGACAGTCAATTATTTTATACAGCGCGCAGCCAAAACACAGAAGGCAGTTCTTCTTTTGACTTTGGCTTCTTTTAGCGGCTAGAAGACCAAATTATGAATCATTAAATAGTCACTCAGATGGGTTTAGGACCAACAAGGCATATTAAAAGTGCTCTCAGAAAATTAAGGTAATATTTAAATATTTTTCAATTTTTTTTTATTTTTTTTTTTTCCCCCCCAGGATATAGCAAGGCAGATTCTTTTCCCTTTAGGCAGGACCAGAAAATTTCTCTTGGTTTCACTCAGAAAAAAAGCTATTGAGTTATTATCAGGTTATATCAGACACCCAATAAATGGCTTTTGGCATTTCCCTCCAAGAGCTGAACCCAGCCACCAAAGGGTCATTCCAGGTCATTACCGGGGCTCAAGTTCATTTTCTTTTCTCACTTTGTTTGCTGAGACCCACAGCAGGTCCGAGTCCTCTCCACTACAGAAAAAATCTAAAAAAATTTTTTTTTTTTTTGCTTTGCTTTTCAAGTGAATTATCAAGAATTTTATAAACTGTACTCAGTTTGCTTCAAAATTCAGAACATCACTATGGATTTTTTTAAAAATGTTCACAAATAGCTCATTCTTCAACTTGTCCCCTCATTTCATGGAATTATCTTTTAAAAAATGTTCGTCCAAACCTTCACATGGTCATTTTTCAGGCTAATTAGCTTTTTTGATGCTGCTGCTGCTGCTGCTGCTGACCATCACACTTCCCAGATTTCTCCTGTCCTCTCTGCTCAGCCCACACAGGCAGTGAGCAGAGCAGCATTTCACCCCTCATGGGTTGTGGTCAGTTGGTTTTATTTCTAGATATTTGCTGAACAACACTGCATGTATTCAAGTCCGTGTTCCATTTTAAACAACTCAGTCATCCAAAGTTCTCACAGCAAATTTTAAGCAGATCTGTGATGGGAAAAAGTTGAATTTTAGCATTAAATATAACAATTCGGTGGTAGCTCTTGGAATTTAATGCAAGTTCTTGGAATTATTCTGGCAGTAAAGTTATTTCATGATAAGAAAGGCGGGCAGGAATGATGCCCCTCCTTTTTTTATTTACACCTCCTTTCCCCCCGCAGAGTGAGATGAGATTACACCCAAAAGACGGAAAGTTTTCTTATCATCCTGTCCCTAAAGGGAGAACCAGCACATTAACCAAGTGCTGAGGAACAGGAGATCGACTTCAGAAAATATCAATTTCTTGTTCCTATGGCCGCAACATGATGTAGTATTGCATAACATAATACAAATTAAGGAATTAAATTGGTTTCATTTCATCTGATTTCCTGGCAGGCTTTAATGTGTTAAGTATTTACTAAAGAGGCAATTGGGATGCATGCAGCATCCAGAATCATAATTTATTAACACATCTTCAGTAGTGGCACACATTATCTTCCAAAGTCTCACCTGTAAATTTCTGGGTTCAATCAGGTTCCGTCCCAACAGCACATTCGGTCTCAAGACACCCAGTGCTGTTTCCAACCAGCAGATTTCCAGCACTCTGCAACATTTACCTTTATTCTGCATTTTTTTTTTTTCATTAACACACAGATGTAATTGCTTAAACGGAGCTTTAAAATTAATGCTATAAATACAAATTTGGGGTTTGCAGGACGCCCTCACCGTCGACTTTCAACGAGTCAACAAAACCGTAAGTTTGCCACTCTCCACTAAACAACGCGCAGGCAATTTACTAATAATGAATAATAAATATATTTTAATAGCTCCTTGGTTTGCTGTGCCACAGATTTGATTTAAGGGTGGCTGGGGGCTGCCCAGACGTGGCCAGGAAAGGTTGTGGAAGGGGCTGGAGCCTTTGTTCCAGAGAAACTCCACGGATTTGCTTCTGAGGGAGGTTTTCATCTCGCTCCTACGTCCACGCTGAAGGAGCACTAATAATGCAAAGCTGCTGCAACCACTAAATTTCCCGTCACATAATTAAAATTAGCAGAGTTGGGACTTCACGCCTGTGTGCTCCACAACAAGGGAAATGTTAATATTGCATGGTTTGGAGGGAAGGAAAGGAAAACTTTCCCAGTTTTTAACAGCAGCAGGCACATTCCAAGAGCAAGTAGAGGGAGTTAACTGGTTTCCAGTGATGTTTTTCAAGATCCAGATTTTTGAATCCATTCCTGATTATTGCAATGGTTTGAACAGCCCTACAAAACCACTGTGTTGTGGTTGGGACCTGGATTGTCCTCTGTGCACCATGAACCATGTGGATCTCTCCCTATATCATGGCAATCCACTGAGGAATAGGGGAAAAAAAGATATTTTAATATATTTTTACCACAAAAAACTAATCCAAATACAGCATTAAAAGGTGTTAGATTTTTTTTTTTCCTTCTTCATTTTACATAAAGCTCCACTCAAGGACATATTACCTCCTGCCTTCCCCTGACACCAACTGTATTTACAGTAGGGCCTAAAAGTTTTTACTCCAGTTTCTCAGTCCAACACTCTTGAATTCGATTAATGGAGACATTCGAGCACTTACGTCAAGTTATGCTGCATATAAATGGGGATAAAAGGATTACCAGGTTATAAATCAATTGAGAGATTCAGGGATATAAATCTCAGGGACACTGGGCTTCAGCCTTAATGGAAATGCAGAATTCCATTGGCTAATCACAATTTAGATTGCCACCAGATACATCACTGAGTTTCACTGGGTGTCCTAAAAAAAATCTCCCTGGTATTGAGGAGAGGTGTCAAAATTAGAAAAAAAAACCTTTGAAGGTATCCCAAAAAATCTGCTTCCATGTTTGCAGAAAACTTGGAAGCAAACTGAGCTGACAAAACTGATTTCTTTTAGACAAGGAATTAAGCTACATCAATATGGTTGCAGAAGTCATTGTTCTTTTCTTACACGGTTAATGCAAACTAGGAGGGTATTTTACCTAAATTAATCTCTTAGAAAAGTAGATTTACTTACCTCAGAGGAAAATAGGCACAAGGGTAAGTATAGAAAACTATACACGTACAGAAATGCAGAATTCGTGTGACAAAGTCGTGTCACGGCCAAGGTGAAAAATGTTTTACAATGCCTTGAGTCCCTTAAGGAACTTCAGTTTTGCAGAAATGTAACTTAAAAATAAATTAGAAAAAAGAGAATTCCTTGCCTTTGACAAAAGAGTGCAAGATAGAGAAAAAGCTCTAACATGCAGAAAAGAAAAGTGAATATTGGAATATTCCAGGTACCCTGCTTGGTTTTTTTCTGGAGAGGAGAGAAGATTAATCGGGTCAAAAGGCAGAAATCTCAAACCTTAGACTGAGGAATAGAGGAGGAGGAGGAGAGAGTAACAGCTGGGAAGAAACCAGAAATCCTCACTTCAGCACCACTGGGAAAGGGGGAAGGACTTTGTGGGAACACAAAGGCTCCACTTCCCTCAGGGGCGCGATAACTTCTGGCTGTGTTTGACAGAGAACATTTCTGCTGAGCCCTGGAAGAACCTCGAGCCAAGGAGAGGCAGTGGGAAAGGGAATGCTGGGCTGGATCAGTGAAAACGTAAAGGACAGTTCATACACAGAGGGTCCCCTGGGAGTTTATAAACACAATATGTAATTCTTAGAACCAATCAAAGACAAACAAGTCGAAAACAACTCAATTCATGCGCTGATTATTTGAGGGTTTTTGCAGGCCATGATGTATTTTAATCTCATCTAGCACCTAATATTATCATTAAAATGACCTAATGTTCAACTGAGAACCGCCCTATCCTCTAGATATGAGCGGGGTAAATCTATTTTAGAGGCTTTCTTCTGCAACAGAAAAAGTCATATTAGAAATCCTGCTGTATTAAGCACAAAACTTCCCCATGGAGAGGCTCCTGCAGGTTTCCATAAATGTTGCAGTGCATTTCCACACCCAAAAGTTTCCAAATAAGGAAAAGGGGTTTCAGTTTCACCCCTGACTTCTAAGGAAGAAGCACCAGGACTTTCTGTGCTTTGCTCACCGTGGTTGGCCCAGTGCCAGGACAGGAGCACTGGTTGGATTTTGGAAATGTTCCTCAAAGCCTGTGGCTGTTTCTGTTGGGCAGCAAACCAAATTCTCCCTCCTTGATGGCTGTGTACCTCCTCGAGACAGAGGGATTTTTGGGGTGCCTCAGGCAGGTGTAAGGGGATTTCCTGCACCCGCGTGCGGCTTTTTGTTTTGTTTTTGTGCCGTTCGTTATTTTATCATTCATTAAAAAGTTGTTTTTCAAAGCACACCTGGTCAGGGACACTGGCAAAGGGCCACATCATGAGTGAAAACTGGGGCTCACCACGGGATGTCTGAGAGAGGTTAATTTTTTTGAAAAACATGATTAATTTTAGAGCCAAGGAAAAGAAACAACAGCGTGGAAGGAGTGGGGGTCATTTCCAACTGCTCCTTCATAGTGGGCTTTGGCTCAAGGCTAAAAAAACTGAAGGGAAGACCCTGTAATAAAACACCTTTAACTAATTTATTTAATTTTTCTTTTACTAATAAAGATTTAGAAGCACTTTTGGTGTTATCTGACTTTTTGAAATCCCCACCCTTTCCTTTTTGGTAGGCAGCCAAATGTATACGCCACGTACAACATATTTTAATTTAAATATTACCTAAATTATTATTACCTAAATTATCAATTATGTGATAATATAATATAGTGATTATAATAATCACTATATTATAATATAATATAGTGATTGATATTATTACCTAAATTATCAAATACAGTTATTACTTAAAATATCTCCAATGGCATGCATAGATTTCAAAATTCATTTTGAATGGTTCATTTTTATGAAATGTTTCAGTTGTTATTTGGAAGGATCTTGGAAATCCAGGAATTTTGAAGAGGAGAGGAAATGGAGTTTGCACCCCATTAGATTTGTTCTGCCACAATGGATGTCAATAAAAATACAATAACAATGGAGTTGCCACTATTTTTAAAATACCCTCCATAATTTATAGCATCCCCCATTCAATGCCTTGTTTACAAACAGAACAATTGTTATTTTCTATTTCAGACCTTTTGGATCCTCAGGAATTAATTAGATATCTCAAATTTTCACTCATCCAGCACAGAAACTTTAGTGAGTATAGTGATAAGTGGTTCTGAAAGCAACTTTTCCTCAGATATTTAGTTCTAAGAGGAAACCCTCGCCCTAAGAATAGAAAATTCACTTTTCAGCACTTCCCAATATTAATATTATTCCTCATACAAACACTAATCATTGGCCAGACCAAAGACCACTGAAGTCATTCCATGCCTTTGCAAATTTATGTCAAACTGTCTGAACATTCCAACAGCCTCTAACAGAACACAAAAAGCACCTTGTAGGAAAGAAAAGGGGGGGAAAAAACCCATTTTCCTCAAGTTTGATGTTATCATCGTTATTATTTCAAAGCTTTTGCGAAGGTTAGCAGCTGTTTGTCACAAATAATACTACAAAGAAAGGATTTGTAACTGCAATTTTCGCACTCTTTCCTTTACTTGGGGCCATTTACTAAAGTAAATTACAGCAAGGAGTGGTTATTGTGCTAATGCAGGAAGAATCTGCCCTTTGTAACTGCAAAATTTCATAATAATGTGTTTTACAGTGTGGTCCAAACCTGATTACTCAGAGAAAGGACAATAAAGGATGAAAGCAGATGCTCATTAGGAACACTGCAATATCAATGAAAAAGAAAAATTACTAAAAAACCAACCCTTACATTAAACATCATATTGAATGACGAAATAGAAGTTTCTATATAGAATCTGAGTTCTTCAGGTTTTGCTTTTATAATAAAAGGGGAGACAAAAATACAGATCTGTTTTCTAAAGATATGTAGTTAAGGAGGAAGAGTCTGACTATCTTGATAAATATTTGCAAAGATACATTTTACTTTCCCTGTTTTACTCTTTCGGACTATTGGTTTTCATGCTTCCAAAATTTTAGGGATTTTTTTCTTTTTTTATTTTTAGGGAATTTTGTCATTATTTTTCTATTTTGTCTTTGAATAAGGTTGGTAAGATTTATGAGACAATGCAAAAAACCAACAAACCTCAAAATTAAAATAAGACTAGTAATAATAAAATAAAGGTTATTATTCATACTATAATAAAAATGTACAAATTAAATTCAAAGAATGACCATATTAAAAATAAATTTAGAACTGAACCCCAGCAGATGAGAAATTGTCAGGAAATGGATTTAAACCTGACTCTCAAATTTGAGAATCCCCACCAAGACTGAGCATTAAATCCTATTTCTTGGTATCATATGGAAAGAATCTTCTTGAATTTTCAGTCTGAATGTTAAAATTTCAACACTGGAGGCAAGAAAAAAAATGAGCAGCAAAAAAGAAAAGGGTGTGACCACGAGCTGGGCTCAAAAATCCGGCCCTTTCTGCACTGGAAAATTGTGTGTTTGATGTGGAATCGCCAAGTGAACCTGAAACCATCCAGGCCTGGTTCTTCAGAGCACAGCTGGAATTTACAGCCAAAACTGATTCCTAAACTTGTACCTGTGAAATTAATACTTCACTCCTTTTAATGATTCTCATACTTCTTTAATTTTGCCATAACCTGATGCTCAATAGAAAATTTTCAGTAAATTTCCTTGATTTCTGCCCATTCTGCAGCATGACAGATACACCAGAATTCGGTGCAGCCACATGCATTGGAAGAAATGGTTTCCATTAATTTCCTTTTCTCCTACTGCAGGAACTCCTTTCTAACAGGAAAAATTCCCATCCATACATTCAGGTACATGTGTCGATGCATCTGTGTGAAGTATTAGAAAAGTAAAGAAAAAATGTATTTTTGCTACAATTTTTATATAAGTGCATTCATATTTATTCATAAAATAAATGTATATTTACATATCTAAATCCATTTTTACATATATATTTTATATATGCATTTCTACCTCCATGTGTTCATGTATTTGCACATATAAACCCAAAAATATAAATATATTTGCATATGCATGTATCCCTCTGATCTTCTTTCCTCACCAACCACAGCCCTTTATTCAGTGAAAGTTTCCAAGTGTCTGCACATTTATTTCTGGATAAAAGAAGCAGTTTGAGCTCCTGACCACCATTCTCTAACAAATAATTCTTTGTGGCTGTAATTAAGATGGCTCTGAAAGACTGCTGGGATGTCTTAGTGGTCTGGAGAGCCCCCCCCCCCCTCCCCTGAAACAAAATCCTTTATCACGTTTTTGAATTAATTATAAAAGTTAAAAATTAAATCTTTCTTGTGTCCCCCATAATAATCCTCCCAGATCAGTTTTTGTCCATATTAATGGAGAACACATCCCTAGTAAGATTTAATTTCAAACTTTTATAATTATGGTTAAAATTAAATCTTACTGTGGCTGTATTACACATTAACATGAATGAAAGCCAGCCTAGGAGGATTATCAATGGTACTCCAGCACGATTTATTTTTAACTTTTGCAATTAATTAAAATCTTTGGATAAAGATCTTGTTTTGGAGTGGGGGAGCCCCTATTAAGATGAAGCCCATGAAGTGTTTCCATTCTTGTGCAGGGTATTGAAGATGGGAAGGCAAAGTCTGGGAGCTCAGGGAGATCATCCAATAAATCATTCCTCCCTGGCGCAGCAAGACTTAGTTCTGAGCTGCTTCTGCTCTGGAGAAAATGGTAATGACACACCAAAACAGCAGTTTGCTCCTTAAAAACACTCAGCAACACCCAACAAGCTTGGAGACAACCTCACACCACCCAGAATAAGAGGTATCATCCCATTCCAGCTCTCCCTTTTTCTCTCATTACAAAAAAAAAAAAAGTATTTTTAAGAGTAAAATTACTTTGCCTCGATTATTTTTGTGGTTTTCCCCAGCAGAAATGAATTTAGCACGAGATGCCCCCCAGACTCAGCTCTACTGCACCAGCTGGGCTTTGCCAGACAAAAAAAAGGGATGAAGCTCCCAGGGATCTTCATCTCCAGCCATGCTGAGCTCCTCAGGGATCAGGTTTTTCTCTCTCACTGCACACAAAGGTCTCCCAACCCTCTCTGCTCCACTGTGGAGAGGCCACAGACTCACTGGGAGTTTGGAAAAGACCCTCCTGAGCACCAAGTCTGATCACAAACCCAACACTGCCCAGTCCAGCCCTAAACCATGTCCCCAAGAGCCATTTCTGGCACCAGCTGGGGATGAGCAGAGCTAAAAATAAGCGGAATAAAATGCCATTTGAGGGATTTTTCCCCTCAGAGAAGTTTTCTTCAGTCAATGGCTTTATTCTTCCACAACCAAACACCTTACGCTGCTGAAAAGTTATCTTAGGCCAGAAATTATTTAAATTCCCTCTGACGAGCCAACACAGGGTTTGCAATAGGGGCTTTGCAGCACCTGGCTTTTATAAAACAACTTTTTGTTTTGAGTCAGTTTTTTCCCATCCCTGGAAGTGTCCAAGGCCAGGTTGGATGGGGTTTGGAGCACCCTGGGACAGTGGAAGGTGTCCCTGCCCATGGCAGGGGTGGCACAAGAGGAGCTTTAAGGTCTCTTCCAACCCAAACCATTCTGGGATTGTCTAAAATGTGCCTTGGGGAAAAAAAAAAAATCAAAAAGAGAAGCTGAGAAAAGACAAGGTCCAGAGAGAGAAATAGTCGTGGCCAGAGTCTGAATTAAATCTATGAAAGGGACCACACTTGGCTGGAAAAAAAAGCGCTGTCTCCTACATGATTCTTTTCGGCAATCAGGAAATGGGAACTTGCCCACTCTTTGTAAATATGAGAGTATTTATATTGCATCAAAAGGATCTGGTTCCACTATCATGTTTTCCTTCTAAGACAAACCGCAGAGCTCAAAAACTTTGGCTAACCTCGTTCTTCTCAGTGATTTGCTTTAAGCCGCATAGAACGAATATCTCAGTTTGTGCTTCCCAGAAAATATCACCTGAAAAACAAAATATTTATGAGTAAGAGAGAGAGGAGAGGAGAGGAGGCCAGGAGGAGCAGAGAAAACATAACCTTGCACATCCACCTTGGAAAACCCGACAACACTTCAATGAAAACATGAATGGCTTTTATAAAACCAGAGGCTGAGGCATCCTCACTTGTTCCTGTGCCCTTAAGGAAATAAGTTTACTCCCTTTTGGTGTTGTAGTTAATTTTCTGTAGGCATTCAGTCATTCATCAACTAAATTTCTTCCTGAAGGAAAGTTGGAAATACTTCAATTTTGGTAATTATTAAGCACAGTATTACTGAATATACAAGTGAAAGGAAGATTGTCCCTGACACCAATAAATCCATACATATATTTATATAATACATATATTAATAAGGAGGGGGGTATTTTCCTCTCTTTTCCTTCCCAAAATGAAAGCGTATCCATGTATGGTATTTCCACGTAGTAATATCATGACTAGTCCTCAAATAACAATCCTAGTGAGCTCTGGCACAGCAAGGAATAAACTGTTCCACAAAGGAGTAAAAAATTACTCGAGGAAAGCTTCAACTACTAAATAAGATTTTCTTAAACAATCTGGCACCTCTTTTTTCATTCCCCTCCTCTGTTATCCTGTGAGCAGTGGTCTCCCATGCCAAGGGCCTTCCTTATCCCCTATTTTCTACTGGAAACAATCACCTACATCCAAGCAAAGTATAATTTCAAAAATAAAAACAAAACAGCAAACAAGTCACTCGTAGATTTCCTTCCCCTTCCCTTGCTTGTTGTCCTGTGCATTCCCAACTGAAAGCCATAATTATTTATTTGGGGAAGTCCTGTAAGCCATGTCATCACCAGTGCCGAGGAATTTTCTGGGAATGGTTTGAAATGTTTCCAGTTAATGTTTCCAGACTTTACATCTCCAGAAGAAAAACTAATGTTTCCACCACATACTTTATTAAGCCCTTTAGGTCCTTTTACAAGGGAGGAAATACCAATTAACGTATAATTTAGCAGAACAAAATATTATCCCATTTCAACCAGTACCCACTTCCTTGAAGTTTATTCAAGCATTAATAACCATTTAATGCAATTTAACTACACTGAGGTATCCGTTACATTAATATCATATATCCATCAGGAAATTAGAGTTTTGTCTCTATGAATTTTGTATTACAAGAAAGTCTTTATAATTTTATTCTGCACTTTATGGTGGCTAATTTGAGTTTTAAAATGGTTCAGATAACTTCCCAGCCTCTCTCTTCTGCGCTGTAATATGACTAACAAATTGTTACTGATGTTAAAAGATCATGAAGACATCATTTATTAAACAGGGCTGGAGAGAGAAGTTTGAAAGAAGAGTGCATTTCCCAGATAATCCCTGTGTTTCCAGGAGCTGGCATCCAACCACGGGAACAAACTCCGTGGGCTGGGATGCTCAGGACCCTGGGCTCCACAGGAGTGGAAAGAAACTCAAAAAATATTCCTGAATTGACTCTCTCAGCCTAAAGAAATCCCCTTCCCATTCACCAGTAATATTTAACAGGGGCACTGGGCTGGAAATCTAATGAAAAAGAGATTTTCCCCCATCCTACCTGATCTGGGGAGTTGAGTTCAATGGTAACCCAAAGAAAAACAGAAAATATTCCTAAAATCTTCAAATGTAAGACAAGCACTTGTAGGTACGGCTCCTCTGAAGTTTCCTCAGAGAAACAGAATAATTTTGATTATTGCAGCATCTGTTTGTTCATCCATTTATATTCAATGGTGATTTTACTTTTTTCTGTTGTCAAAATATCAGAATATACACCTAGCACTGATGAAAACAACCAGAAATAAAGTCTGAGACAATGTAAACTGATAACTGATTAAAAAATCGATTTTGCTGTTAAAAGTTTTAATGGTACTTAGTGTTTAATTTTGCATCATGGATTTTACCTGAATATTTACCAATTTTTTTAAAAACCTTCCTTTCCCATTTAAAGAGGAATGAGAACACAAAATTCTCTTTCAGATTGGAGAATTTAAAGCTTTTTGTTGATGACTCCTTTCCTTAATAAGTATTTCCTAAACTGCAATCCTTTATATATCTTTACACACATTTGTGCATAGCAAGATGAGCAATAAATCTTAATTCTGACATATTGTTTTATATTGATTCTAGAATTTCTTCTCCCTTACAAACTGCTCTGCTCTAAAGCATAACTTTTCAGACATGCTTTTTTTGCTCATGCTGTCAGTGCTTTTGAGGGAAAATCAGTTGAAAGGAGATGGTTTAGGTGAATCCCAAGGAATTTGCCAGTTCTGCTTGCACCTCCCTCCCCTATTCCTACATTTCTCCACAGATCCTGCAGATCACTCCTTTGGTAATTTGAGTCACCACCTCCTTAACCCACTGGAAAAAAAAAAAAAAACAA
>VXBN01006346.1:0-57008 GCA_013397395.1 Sinosuthora webbiana | reverse complement strand
CACTGAGGGTTAATTTAGGAAGAAAAGTGTTGTGTTCTGCCCTAACTGTATCCAAAATTTTCTCTGTGTGTTGGTTTGAGGGTCAGTGCACCTGGATTAGCTGGAAAATCAGTACAATTTCAAGCATTAGGAAAAAAGGTACAAGATCTGTAGAAATTATGCCATAAAAAGGGACAATTGTCCCATAAAATAGTTTATTGAGAGCTTGGGATGGGGAGAAGTGACCAGCCCAGTGAGAAAAACCCAAAAAATGGATTTGACCATCTCCCCACTGATTTCCACATAAAAACAAATTTCCAGAGCACAGATCACAACCTTGGCTGTTGGAAGGAAGAAATCTTTGCTACAAAGCCTTTGAATGAATAAATGCTACAAAATATGCTGCTTTTTATGTCTCAACTAACAAGATAAGTATAAATGAACTCACAAACCTCTCAAAAGTCACCAAACACAAAATATTGTAATGCTGCCTCTCCCATGATTTCCACACCCTGTGGAAAAACCCTGTGATTTCCACACCCTGGGGAAGCGCTGCTGCTCCTCAGGCCTTTCCCAGCACAGTGCATTTTTCTGTGTCAAAAAACTACAGATTCTGTAAATATCTGAAGGTAAATTTTCCTGGGGTGCACGACTGAGTCACCTGGACGCCTAAATGAGATGGCAGAGAGTGTAGGGGAGTCCACATTAAATTGCTTTTACTGACAGCATCACTACAGAATAAAAGATATCTGTCACACTGTTGATATGGCTCTCCTCCTTATTGTGCCTTTTGGCATCTGTGGGTTGTTGGAGAAGCCCGAATCTGCCTTTTCTGCAAATTCTTTCAACTCTTTTAGTTCTTTTTATTTGTCCAGCAGGCTTTGGGCTTGTTAAGCTTCGCCTGTTGAGGGGAAGAGGGAAAATAGGCCCAATGCATTTTTTAATTCCAGAAGTGCTCTCTGGCCAGAGGGAAGTGGCCAAACTCTTTAGTGGGAGAGTCAGCAACAGCAGACAGAGCCCAAGTTTAAGGCTTAGAGAAATGACATCATTTAGATATCATAATTGTCTTGGTTTTAATTGTTTGGTGAACATTAAATTTCTTTCTCCAGTAGCACTGACAGACAGGTAGAAAACATCAGCATTTAGAAAAAAAGTCCAATAATATCATTTAATAGAGGAAAGCAGCACAGGACATGCTCAGAGACTTGCATCAGCCTTGAAGCTGATATTCCTTTTATCTGTATTACAAAGTGTTGCACAAACAAAAAATACACTGCACTGCAATATGCAGAGAGGAAAAACTTGCCCAAACACAAAAAATAAAGCAAGAACTTCCAGTATCTGTCATGTGGCAATGATTTGTGCTGGTATAAATTAATAATTGTTCTGTATTTAAATACATCCCAGGATTAAATTGCGGTTACACCAGAAGTTCCCACCCAGGTCCTGGTAATGAAATTATCACTACAATTAGCTTGAATAATCTCTCCTTTAGTTTAGCCACCCCTAAAACAGAAAATATATTTGCCAAGCCTCAGCCTGGAGGAAAAAACAGACGCCAGAAACAACATTGATGTGAAAGGGAACAATAAGTGACTCCCAGCGTGGTTTACTCTGCCTAAAGTTCTCCTTTTAATGAACTTCATCAGAGTTTTAACCAATTTCTTAGTCTTGCAAAGCACACATATGTAGGATTTGTGGTTTTCCTTGTCTATCTATTTTTGCATCGATTCACAATGGGAAAAAAAATAAAATAGTCTGAATTTCTCATAGAAAGCTCAGTAATGTTTCAATACATCAGTAACCCCACATCACACAGGAACACTAAATCACTAAATCACTGTAGAATTAAGAAACTCTTTTAAATGTAATAATTAATTAATGATTCAGGCTGTGGCTCTCATTTGTTGTGCCTACTGCCACTTAATTTAATTCAATTCTAAAAGTAAAATATAATCCAGTATACCTTTGAGGGGAAAAGAGATACTTTCAATATTTTATAGCTATGGAAGAATATATAATTAAAGTAAGCCAGATCTACAGGAATGTAAAGAAAAACTCTTGCCTAATAAAAATCATTACTCAAAATAGTCATTTTGGGATGCACAGTACATTTCAGTGAAGTACAATATCATTAGTTCAATTAAAACTGCTTAAAAATAAAATTAGTCTGCGCTTTTATTTTCTAAATATTCTATTGAGAAAAATACAGTTCAGAGAGACATCAGTGTTTTATGACAAAAAGATGCAGCCTGAGCACAGTTTCATATGTCACCAACTTTACAGATTTTTACTCCAATAAAATCCACTTGTGAACCTCTTCTAATAAAAGCCCCACATGCAAGAAAAAGTCAACCTATGCAGTTTTTGTTTTTAAACTTATTGGTGCACCAATAAAATGAGAGGAAAGAACCCAAAGAAGGAGAGGAAAAAAAAATGAAAAATGTAAGTGTTGTATAGAAAGGGAGTATTATGCAGGAAAACATTTAAAATATTTTAATATAACAATCTAAGATGCTGTTTTTCCTTATCAGATCTGTTGAGTGACAAGTGACATGAAGTGACACTTCAGCCTAAACTATTTTTTTTATTAATAAAACAAACTATAATTAATTTGTGCCTTTTGTCAATGACATTTTTTGGCATTCTGATTGTATCCCACCAATGAGACCCAGCTTGGGAAGAGCTTTGAGGTCCCCCACGTCCCAGGTTGGACTGAAAATGTGACACCAATTTAATAATTTGATATAAGTAAAATTATTCAGACTGAATTTCTCCACAGAAGCACCCAAATAATCTTCAGTGCCGCTAACAGGTTTTACAGCATTCAGCTGAGGGGATAGAGAAGAAGTGAAAATTCCCGTCTATTCCAGCAGATGAAAAGCCAGAGAGGTTAAAATGTAGCTTTCCTTAAAGGTTTAGTTTATCCTGGATATTTGTTATAGTATTAAAATCAAAATATAGAAAGTTTACTTAATGTACACAAGAAAACAGAATTTTTGGGGCACTGTTTCAAAAATAATCAGTTCTGCTGATGCAGGGCTTTGTGTGTCTAATGAACAAAAAATGATGAAAATTTCAATTTTTGTCATTAGTCTCATTAATCCACCATTTGAACATTTGCTTTAAATATCAGATTGGATCCTACGAGAAAAATGGAAACTAAACATATCCTGCAAATGAAACAAAAATTTCACAAGGGAGACAGAGCTGTGGATCTGTCTGGAGGTTGGGGCTGCTCCTGTGTGATGTTCTGACCCCTGACAATATTCCAAGGTAAGAATGACCTCAGAATGATCCATTTCAACCCCTGCAGAAGCCAGGCCCACAGCAATAATTTTCTATTATATATTTTAAAAAACACCAAAACAAACAAAAGAAAAACTAAACAAACAAACACCAGAAAACCACGTGAGAAAGCAACAAAACCTCTCCTTTTTTGTAGGTTACAGCAGTGAGCTGTGATTAGGAATAGGAAATAACCCAAACCAGAGATGGAGAATTCTCATATTCAGCCTGCTCCAGGCAACTCAATCCCAATGCCTTGGCTTATTCCAAGGATGAAACAGTGAATCCCCAAACATCTTCCTTAACTGATTTACACTTCTAAACATGCAAGAGTCAACAAATATTAATTGAAATTCAATCTAAATTGGTCAGAATATGAGCTCCTGAAATGCTTTATTCAAGGAGCCTGAGAATCTGAATTTCTTTCTTCCACCACCATTATTGGAAATAAATTTGCACTGATGGATCAGCAAAGCACTGATAAGAAATCAAAGATTCAGAAAGTTATTTTTTTTCCACTTTGGAGCACTGTGGGAGAACGAAATTACACGTTCTGATGTGCAGCCCTGCTGTAGCTATTGCAAGAGCTGCAAGTTATGAGTTCCCAAACTTTCCTACAATTGCTTTTATAATCTCTTTCTTTTAATATTCCCTTTCTAGGCTATAACTTTAAAATTCTCTCTAAACCAATTGAGAAGCAGAAAAATAAAAAGGCAAGAAATCCAGGGATTTTACAGTAAAAGCTATAACTGTAGAAGGGTTTCTTATTTTTTTTTTTTTTAGTAGTTCTTCTGCTAAAAAGCAGAAGGGAGAGAAAGCTGAAATTTGAAAGTGTTGAAAGGAAATAGGCCCTTTGTTGAATATATTTAAGAAAAAGCATTGATATAGAACTTCTCAGTGTGCTCTCTAAATTCTTTAATACCACATGGCATGATTCACAGCTTCTGTTTTCTTACCAGAGAGCTTTTCCAAAACTTTCCTTTCGAGACGTTGCCCCAAGTTTTCTCAGGCATGTGAATGGGATTTCTCTTGGCCTGATAGTTCTGCTACACATTTTCCCCTTCCAACAGCTATTAAGCATCCTCAGGTGCCAAGCAGTTCATATAATTGAGAATTTGGGTATTTCATTCTGGGTCCATGCAGGGGAAGAATTAATCCTTTAGTCGCTCACACTTCACATGAGTTTGTTCAGAAAGCCGGGGGTGTTCATGTTTTCTTTCCAAAGGAAAAAAAAAAAAAAGTGTTTCTTGGAAGTCTGAAAAGTTTGTTTCCTGGGTGTTTTATTCAAAATCTTTGCCACGTTCTTCCTCACTTCCTGTGAGTTCACTTAACAGATTTTTGGCGGCTTTGCAAATTATTTTTTTTTATATATATATAATGGTGATGCACATAATCATCTGTTGGCCAGTAGCTGAAGGAATTAGACAATATCCACGCACGACAGGTTGTGTTTCAGTCCCCTCATGGAGTTTTTCATTCTTTGTGCCATCTCCACAGCACTGCCTCTCATTTTTCATTTCATCCCTCTGGTCTCCATCTCAGCATGAGGGTGGAGTTCACCTCTGTGGAGACTCTGACTGACACACAAAACACTGCACCCAGAGGTGTTGCACAGGGTGCCCAGAGAAGCTGTGGCTGCCCCTGGATCCCTGGCAGAATCCAAGACCAGCTTGGATGGGGCTTGGAGCAGCCTGGGATAGTGGGAGGTGTCCCTGTCCACAGCAGGGGTGGAATAGGATGAGGTTAAGGTCCCTCCTAACCCAAAACAAATTATTCTGTGACTCTAAGAAGTTACAAAGGCTCCTAAGCACACACCTGCATTTCAGAGCTCGATTTTGTCTGCAGCCCCACACTCAGGGCTATAAGAACAGTTTTGAAGCTGCATCCCAGATTGGATAATACCCTCCAAAAAATTCCATGGAGAACAAGCAAAAATTTCATAGAAAAACCAAATCAGGCAAAATTTGGAGTTGACTGAGCAGGGTAACCTGAGTTAACAGAGTTTAAATCCCCTCCCCCTATCTGGGGATACTCATTCCCATCCAGCTCCCAGCCACACTGTGAATACAATGAGAAAACTGAAACAGCTTTTCCTTCTTTTTCCAGAACACGCAGAGTGGAATAACTAACAATTATCACCCAGTTCATCCAGATTTTTCTAGAAGGACACTGTGTGCACACACTGTGTAGGATATGGTCTATAAAATTGTTGATTCCTGAACATGCAGCTTGGACCCTTCCTGGGATCACAAGCCCCACACCACTTGTTCCCTGCAGATGAAATTTTTTATATTTCCAGATGTCCAGGGGACCATTTGGATCTGCTGCTTTCCCCAGGTACTCAAATACCCAGAAATCCTGAACAAATGTATTTAAGTCACTGAATTTCACGCTTAAAATAAAATTGCAAGTGAGGAGGAAAAAAAGAAAAATACAGATTTATCTGGGGAATGTTAAACATATGCTAACCCTATACTCTTATTTCTGCAAAGAGAGAGAGATGGTTAATGTTTTTATGAGACATTGATAGTCAACCCTGTAAGAACCATGAAAATCTCTTGTAAACACAGCACTCATTACAGAGAAATTGAGGTGGAAGGAAGAAAACTGAGGCAGAAACTAGCAAGAGTAAAAAAGGAAAATATGAAGTACCAACTTCAATATGTTGTGCTCTCAATTTGGAGGAGAGATACTGGAGAAGTTCATTGAATGAGCCTTTTAAAATAAGCCTTTACATTTCATTTATGATTCTGCCCTAAAGAGGAGCATGAAGTGTGCTGGTGGTATAAAAATTAGCAGGTATCATCCATACCCAGAAAGGTGGAAATATGTCCTGTAAATGTGTCATGTGTCCTTGATCAGATTAATATAAATGGAATTAAATATAGTTACACAAAGTACAAGTTCAAGGCAGCACATTAATCCTAGAAAAATGGAAGTTTTTCTGAGTGAGGAACATGACTGCTCAGGATAAAAAGGTGAATGAAGATGAGATTTTAGTCTTGGCATGGATATAAACAGGTATAAACTAACTGCCACTGAGTTTAGGCTGGACACCAGAAAAAAAGCACAAGAGGAACATCATTCCTGAATATCTGCTCAGTGCTCCACACTGCAGGAAAAGCAAAGTGAACAGAAAACACTCAATTATTCTCGATACAGAGGCTGAAGAATTTCTGAACAGGATTTTAGGCTGTGAGCCGGTTTTTTGCAGTAGGCAAAAATAAAGCCTGAGCTAAGCCTGCGTCATTAGCCTACCTCAGAAATCTGTTCAAATCCTAGAGAAAAACTGAAATGAATTATATCACAGCAACTGGAAGTCGTTAAACTTCCCTTAAGAGCCAACAGAAGTTAGGAAGGTTAGGAAACCTCATCGCGGATACAGAAGGAGATTTTTTTCTGTGCCTGGAGATGCTGGGGGAGAATTCTGCGAACAACTTGAACGCTGCTGACTGGACATCTTTGCATGATAAGGACCAGATGGAAAACCCAGAAGAGACTCCACGAATTCACTTGCAAATTATCACTTAGCATTAATTATGCCCAGAAAGCTGCCTCGCATTGACGTTCGCATTACCGAATACTCCAGCGCGGAGACGTCTACGCTGAAGTTTATAATCAAAGCCATGCAAGCAATTTAAATATTGCAAGGCTATAAACAGATTAAAGATATGATTTTATTGGAGTATTTGGGTTTTGCAGCGAAACGTTTCGCCATTGTGCCACGTGCGGCTTTCCTGCTTAGCTGCAAAACTCCGAGCAGGCTGGGGTAACAGAGCTTTGCGATTAACCAAACAACCAATAACCCACAAGACACAGCGACTGGCCATCATCCTTTATGTAAATAAGGAAAGCTTATTTTTTTTTTTTTGCTCACTAATAGCCAGCACACAACAATGAAATGCTTTTAATAAGTTTTTGAGGGGATAAGATCAGGGAATCAATGTGGTGAGTGCCCCTGTCGATGGCCGCACACCACGTCCGCGGCCGGAGCGTGACACGTTTGCATTGTTATTTGGCCGTAAACAAAATGAAAAGATCTGTCACTGAAATTTAAACAGAGAGGCCTGTTACATAAACTCCAACATTCTCAGCCCCAGCGCAGCACAATCAACAGTCTGAGGAGACTGTACGGCTAAACAAAGTTTGGGGATGTTTTTTTGGATAGGGGAGAAAGATTAATAACCAGAAAATAACTCTTGGCTCCCGCTACAAACTCTTAGGAATATAATTTTAAATTTGTGTAAATCCAAAGATTGATGCTCAAGCTTATGAAATAACCATTTTTTTCCGCGGTGTTGAAATACACACCCACATGGAAACAAATCTTTTCGCTGGCCAATTTTAACAGAATATACTGCTTTTACCAAAAAAAAAGCGACTTAAATAAATCTGACCTATCTGTTCTCGTAGATAATTGTAACTGCGGTCAGCAAACAACAAATCTTCTATAAATGGTCATCTCTCCAAATTATTCTGGCTTCAGAACTGGCCTGATTAATTGCACAAACACTGCGTGCCTCTGAATGCAATTTGTCTGTGTGGACCAACCGAGGATGCCTGAGACATTCCCAGCAGCCACGCGGGAGAGGATTCCTCTGCTTGCTGCAGGTAAACAACATTTTGCTCCATCACGAGACCCTGCAGATCACTCCAGTCCCAAACAGAGCTGTTGCCTTGCCCTAAATGGAAACATTAGGACAACTGGAATGAGAAGGAAGCTTGGAGAGGTCTCCTTCTAGGAGAAGCTTCCCTTCTCCAGCAGCATCTCCTGCTGCTGGCGGGCAGTGGGAGGTGAGTGCTCCCAGGGCTCCAGCTGGATTTCAGCAGATGACTTAAATCCTGTGCCTGGCGTTGAGGGAGGGCTGGCCCTGGGTCATCCCTCAGGCTTTTTTTCAGCAGCAGCTGACACGGGGTTTGCTCAGGCTCAGATCTGAGGGTGGTTTCTAGATCAGCTGGACACAGACTGCACCATGCACTGAAATCCACGGTGCCATCATGGAATAAAACAAACACATGGTGCTCGTGAGAAGGAAGCCTCTTGTAGTCAATTTAGCTCTAGAAAGATGATGAATCACAGCCTAATCTCTGCAGCATCCATCTTCACTGAGATGCTGTAGGACGCCATAAATTCAGGCTGAATTTTACACGTGGCATATTGTTTATAAATGCTATTTGTTGTGTGTGATTGAAGCAATCTCCTTAACTCCATCAGAACTGTGTCAGACACCAGTGACAACTGCAACTCAGAAATCAGGATTTCTGACTCAAGGGTTAATTGGATCTTCCCACTAAGGAGTTGGAGAGCAGCAGGAAGAGTAACTGGAGGGATGGATCTCACTGCACTGCTCCCTCACCTTCAGGAGGAGTAACCATCCTGTTATAAACACCAGGAGAAAATGGTCTGGGAGACAGCTGATAAACCAGGAGCTGTGCACAGACAAATTGGCTGCATGGCTTCCTGCAAAGCACCCAACACCTCCTCTCCACAAATCCCGTCATCTGGAACAGGGATATGATGGACAACACAGAGCACAGGCTCCCATCAGAGAAAAATCAAAATGTTTGTGCTCAGAGATGATATGTGAATTGCACAGATGAGAATTGCACACTTCTGCTGCCCCACGTGCTCCCAAGCTCTCACAGGGACACACCCATGGCTGCCACCCTCCCCAGTTCCACCTGGTTTGCTCATGCTAAGAGAAAATGGGATCCACATTCCCTCCTGTTTTGGCAAAGGGTTTGGCAGTGCTTCTTTTGTTAAAAAAAAAAAAAATTCATTGAAAATTTAGAAGCAGGTCCCATTTCATGCCAGTTCTAAACACCCCAAACCAATGTGTTTGATAAATTGTGCAGCCCATGGCACACCTCTCATTTCTCCTCTTTTCTCTGCAGTGCATAGAGCTAAAGTTGACAAAAACTTGCTGGTTTTCAGAACTTAAAACATTACACATTCACACTGCCCAGATTGACAACATGAGCTGGGATGGTGCCAGAAGAGCAGCGATGATTTATTAGGTCTGTAGCACTTAATCCAAGAAATAAAAAGGACTTATGTGACGGATGAGCATAAATGAACTATTGGGTCAGACATCCATTTCTTAAAAAGCAAAATAAAAAAGGGTCTGAAGCAAGACACTGTGTAGGGTTTAGTATACATTAATGTATTAGAGCTTTGCTGGTATACTTTGAAATTTCTGGGTTTTAACCAGCTCCAAATGATTATTTTTTAAAAACCAGACTAGCTGAAATAAATATTTACCAAATCCCATCACGTCATACTGCCCTTCCCTGGTAATATCATCATGGCTCAGAAAACGTTTACAAAGAATTAGGACAGAGGCTGAAACCCTGACCCGAAGTCAATGACCAAATTCCCATTGTCAGCAGAGATGTGGAGCTCCATGCTAAAGCCTCTCCCCTTCTGCAATGTAAGCAGTGAAGGCACAGGGACCTTTTACATCATCCTCAGCGAGATCAGAGTCTGCACACGGGGCCAAAGAGCCTTTAGAGCTGAGTGTGGTCTGAGTCAACACCAGGAATAAACCAGTGCGGGAGTGCCAGCATCATGTTCTACCAGAGTTCCCTTCCCAAAAAACATGGTAGCAGACCCACCATGTGATTATTCTGTAATCCTGGGGTATTTTAATAGGAAAGTGATTTCACTCTCTCCATGAGTCTCTCTGGCAAAGCCTTAAGCTGCTGTGCTTTGAGCTTTCCTCACCTGAAAAAAAAAAAAAAAAAAACCCAACTTTTTTCTCTCCCATCTGTAATATTGATAAATCATTTCCAGCACATAAATTTTCCCTCCTAGCATAAAAAACTTGATCAGAAAGCAATAAAAAAAGTACAATAAATAGCCAGCTCCACTCTAACCTGTGTGGTTTGACACAGCTGAACAAGCTGTGAAAAGGAATATTGTTCCTTTAATAGAACGCCTGAAATGGTGCTCAAAACAGATTGGGCTGACAATTTTTGCAACCTTGGTGTCTCCTCCAAGATTTACAATGGCACAGCTCCCCTTTTTTTAGCAAATTAAACCTTGTGTCAAGGCTTAAAATTAAATCCAAACTTCTTTTCTTCTCTGTACAGAAGGAACAAATTGGCACCACATGCCAGTAGTCAAGGAGTGCTGATGGGAAACAGAGTGAAGGGAGCGCCCTCCAACCTGGAAGGCGTCACTAGTCAAAATCAACTGGGATAAACAGTCAATTCCACTTGAAGTTTGACATCTAAAGGCTTGTAGGATAGAAACATTCAGATATAAGGATTCCTCTGCACCACACGGACCTGTCTCGGTGCCAGCACTTAAACTTTTCTGTGCTGTGCAAGCACTTTGTGGGAATCTGCCTTTGGTAGGGCTTGATGCTGTAAGATCATTGCCTTGCCAAAGCCTTTTTAGTTTGTTCCAGAGGAAAAAAAAAAAAGAAAAAGGAAAAAGGAAATACAACAGAGATTCAGAGCATATGAATATCAGTGACTTAATATCGCCTACTGTTACCAATAGAATTTTTTGTCATTATGCAGGATTCTGGTTTATAACATATAAAATCTTACTTGAATGCATGTGCCAGATAAAACAGAAGGAGGTTCCTAAGGACAGGCATATGAACTGTTTCCATGGACAGAAAGGCAAGAAGAGCTTTTACAAAACTACCCAAAGGCCACACTATTGTCCAGTTAAGGAAGGCACATGATGTCATTACGTGATGATTCCTGAAGCAGATCCCATGTCCAATCCATCCCCAAACCCCACTGTTTGCACACAAAAGTAACCCTACATTTCCCAGGTTAAGAACCAAACCCAGGCCAGCACTCTGGAATTTTTAGTTGTGGTCTGCTTTCCCAGCACAGAAATTGCTGGGACAAAATAAATAAATAAATAAATAAATAAATAAATAAATAAATAAATGTCCTTTATAAACTATAAAAAATAAGGTAAATATACCAAGTCTTAAGTCCCTTTCTCTTTTTTCAACTGTGTAGACAAGGGAGTGTTTGAAAGGTGACATGATTCCCTGCTTCAAGCCTTCCATTGGTCTTCTCCTAATGTTTCTAATAAAAGTCCTCATATAAAAAAGATCAGCAGCAAAACATCACACCTGGTTATGGACGAAAAGTGAAAATAGGAGTTATTCCTGGTGCAGCACATCAAAAGAAAGCATTCCCTCCAATTTAACCTCGGTCTTAAGCACATGCCCATGATTTTGCAGGATGAGGAGCTAATTTCACAAATGGAACGCTCCACAGAGATGTTTGCAGAAAACACAGCAAAATGATCAGCTCAGGACCCAGCACAAGCAAGGCAGAGATATTAAAGAGCAGGAAGATATTGCAGTAAATCATGGAATGAAATGGAATCACAGGATGGCATGGATTGGAAGGGACCTTAAAGGACTTTTCATCTTGCCCCTGCCATGGGCAGGGACACCTCCCACTGTCCCAGGTTGCTCCAAGCCCTGTCCAACCTGGCCTTGGACACTGCCAGGGATCCACGGGCAGCTACAGCTTCTCTGGGCACCCTGTGCCAGGGCCTGCCCACCCTCCCAGGGAACAATTCCTTCCCAAAATCCCACCTATTCCTGCCCTCTGGAAGTGTCAGCTGAGGTTAGGGTTTCAGTTGAATACCAAGACAGAATTCCTCCTTCCTGCAGCCTCACAAGTCCATCAGGGCTGGAATTAGCCCCAAACACATCTGGAGTATCACCCATGTTATGCAAATAGGGGCTACTAGAAATAGCCCTGGACTTGTAGAGTAGGAACAACAAAACTGGATTATAACCCAAAATAGTTTGAACAATTCTCACCAACATTCCCAAAATCTGAGAGGAGCAAGCAGTGCAGACCATCATTAGTCCCAGCACCAAGCCTGGCTATGTCAGAAAGCCAATGTGAAGCCAGCTGAAAAGCTTAATTATCCCAAAATACCAGTTTTGGAGACAAGGATTAATTTACATAGATTTTTTTATAATATGATGTTATAGGTGGGCTATTCTGTTATATTTGAAAAGAAAAACCACTCTACTGCAATTTAGTTAAAATGTGAAGTTGTCCAGGCTAGAGAAACACAAACCCCTGCTCCACATTGACTGGAAGAAGGGATCTGCCAACTGGAAGGCAGAAGGAAATATCCCTGGCACTGGCCCACGCTCTCAGGTGAGCACCAGTGTCTCTGCCAAGACAGCAATTCTCTGCTCATCTTTCAATCCCTGAAAGTGCCCAAATCCCCCCCAAATCACCACATAAACTTATTTTTCATTTGTAAATAAACATTTCATTGGGGTAATTGCAGATGACAGATGCAGAATTTTAAACAAGGATAAATTAAAACGTGGAGCTGTGCTGGAGTTTTGCACAACTTAGCAGGAACTTTTCTTCCATACAGCATTTCTCAGCTAAAGTTTCATTTCTGTTTTGCAGTTCACCTCTGTGTTTAAATAATAATTATGGTTGTGACATACAGTGACAAAAGCCAGAAAATTCAAAATTAGCAGAGACATACTCTGTCCATTGTTTGAATGTGCTCAGCTGGTTTTGCTTTACTAATACCACCAAGACAGAAATTTTCATTTCCCAAAAACACAAACTTCTGGCAAGGGGTTACAGAGTGAAATAAATCTTATTCTTGGAAGAGACTTTTGTTTGACACCTGAATCATTTCTGCTGGTTTCTCTCCTTTTTCCCCCTTCTTCAAATGGAGTCTTAGAACTCCAAGCCAAAATACAGAGTCTTAGAGCTATCACAACAAAAGCTCAGCATCCAATTTCTCCTTCCAAACACAATCTCCTCCTAAAATATATCAACAAACCCATCTCCCTATTAGCCTGCAAGGAGCTGGGAAGCCTTGCCACAGCAAGGACATCTCAAAATCCCAGTGTGCAGTTGCTGGCTGAGTGGTGGGGAAGCAAAGGTATCAGAGCACAAACTTTCAGAGCTTGCTGTCTCTGTTTGGAAGTTTTAAGACAGATGCTCCTCATTTTCCTCCTCTAATAGGCTGGCAAACGCTAAATGCGTCTGACATCAGCAGTAATGCCACACATTCCAATGGCAAATAATGAGTTTATTCTACTGTGTGCCATTTTTGCCCACCTGTTTCCTCTCACAGATTACTCCTTTTTTCCCCCTCTCCTCTCCTGTATGTAAGTGAGAAATCCCAGTTTTATGTTTATACACACACATTATATATCTCCTGCTTTCTTTTATGTCGAGCAAATACAAGAATGCCTTGTTATCCTCAGCTGTTAAGCAAACCTTTTCTTCTCCTTCTGATATAAAAGAGCTCCAGATCTTTTTCTTTGCAATCAGAGAATAACCACAAGTTGTTTTTTTTTCCCAATCTCTTCCTTAAGTCATGATCCTATATTTACTGGAATTGACTGGAAATCTGCCATGGAGCTCTCTGCCTGTGCAGGTTTCCTCTTTTGGTTTAGGGGACTAATTCCAGTATAATGCCATTGTATCTGTTGGGTCCTATCCCACAGGAATTGGGCCCACAGCTTCACTAATTAGTGCCTGCTCTGATAGGACACTGAATCCGCCAAGGCTTTGAAGTGGATCTGCTGAAGCCATCACCTACAGTGAGATCCCCAAAGACCAAAAGTCTTTTAAACACAAGAAAGCCAGGCTTTATTTGAATAAAATTAGAAATTTCACTTTCAAATGGAGGAAGCTCAAAGTGACTGGGGCAGGCAGGGCTTGAAGTAGAAAGGTTTCTGCTCCACGGTCTCTCTCCGTCCTTGCTTGTGGGCTTTGTTTTATCTGATTCAAGTCATTTGCAGAAAATTTTGCCCAGTTCTCTCTCATCCCTACAAGGATTCTGGCAGCTCTGGGGCCTAGCTGGTGCCTGGTGCTCTCAGGACCCTCCTGGCTCGGGAGCTGGGTGTTCCTCTGATCCAAGGGGGGTTTCCAGATGCCTCACTGCCCCTTTATGGTCACCAGAAACTGATGCCCTAAGGAAGGCTGACCTGAAACAGAGACTGGACAGAGCTAGAGAATAAAGTAGATATTTATTGAAAGGCCTTTAGGGTACACCCTGGGTAGGACAGGGCTACACCCAAGGTGGACCCAAAATGGTCACAAAAATGCTGAGCAGTCCTAAATCTCACATTTTTATAAGTTTTGGTCCATTTGCATATTGGAATTTAATTGTCCAATTCCAGCTCCAGGCTGTGAGGTCCCATCCTTCTTGTTCCTCCCTTCAGCCCACCCTTGTTTGTGCTTTTGGGCCAGAAAGTTGTCGTTTGTCCTCAGCAGGAAAAGGATTTGTTTTGTGTCCCTGCTGTGTGCAGAGCTGAGTGACACTGACTGTGAGCTCAGAAATGCACCCCTGGGCACCACAGAACCTGAAATACACGAAAGATAAAACTTAAGACATCAAGTGGGGTCATTTGTACCTGTGTCCCACCCCCTGCCAGCCCTGCTCAGCTCCCCCTGCAGCCAGGGAGCCCTGAGGGAAAGGATCTGTCCCTGTGGCCTCCAGGGACACGGCCACCTCCACCACTTCACCTCGTTGGGAATTCCCTCGTGGGGTCCTCAGGCCAAGGAACTCGTCCCCATCTCTAAAAACCCCTCTTCACTCTCCTGGCTTTTCCTGCTTCCACAGGTCTTGGGACATCAGTTTTCACACAGAAAATAAACTTTTCTCTTTCCTTTCCTGTTCATTTCCCTCCTGGATTTGTCCTCATCCCATTGGAAGCTCTGCAGATCTCCAGCCTGGTTTGCTGGTGGCAGATCCGTGTTTGTCTCTCTTATCTATGGAAATCACCTCACCCCTGCAGTCTGCTGAAACCATTCCTCCCCGGAATCTCAAATTATTTATTCCTGCCCCTTTTCCCCTTCCTCGCTTCTCCTCCTGTCCATTTGCAAGGGCTACAGCCACACATCATTAATAACTTATTATCAACCCCCCAAATTTCACATCTAATCCACAGTTAAATCCAACTTCCACCACCTATTTTGCTACAATTTCAAATCCTTGGGATTTCTCTCCTCCCTCACTGCCCCGCACTCCTCAGATGTTCTTGCAAATGGGCCATTAATTGCCAGACCATCTAGTGGGAAAAGAAGAAAGCTGGCTACTCTTTGATTGCAGGGTTGTTGGGATTTGTCTGTTTGTGTTAATACTTCTCCCGGCCTACAGGGATGTCTTTTTACCTTTGTTCCATTATTAGTTTTAACAACTGTATTATTTATTTTTTGCTGCTTTTCAATCTGTCATTGTTTAAAAATCCATTAGACTATAGGAGCTGAATAATTTTTTTTTTCTTTCCTCTTCTTTATCCCCAAGAATTAACAAACAGTTTAATTAAGACAGATAAACAGGGAGATGTTGGTTCCCCTGAGAGGATTACATCCACATCTGATATTTTCAGAAGAAGACTAAGGGTGTGTGTGTGGGGGGGGAAATATTTATGAGATTTTAATTATATGCAAAGTCATATTTATAATTTTTTTTTTCCTTTTCAACAGAATGGGTTTTTCTTTCCAGCTGGAGGAGAGGCCCTGCCTCCAACCAGGGAGGGCAGAGAAGTTCCACAGTGGAACCAGGTTCCAGATTTTCCCAGACACGGCTTTAGGTTTGTGCGGGTTGGCTTTGGGAAGAGGGGATGCAGTGATAGGACAAGAGGGAATGGTTTTAAGCTGGAAAAGAGGAAGTTTAGGTGAAATATTGGGAAGAAATTCTTCCCTGTGAGGGTGGTGATGCCCTGGCACAGGTTGCCCAGAAAAGCTTTGACTTATGCCTTAGTCCCTATAGTGCTAAAATTTGAGGAAAACGTTCCTTTATTTCAGCTGATACCGTGAAAACCTCTACACCCAAAGGTGTAAAACTATGTGCTAAATAACCTCTAGTGTATTTTAATTTCCCTTTTTTAATGAGAAAAATAAAAATAAACCTGGACATAATCAAATGCACATTTGGAAATAAGAATGAAATCTCCTTGAGTCCGTTTTTAAGACCTTGTATAATGATTTTGATCCTTCTCCAATATTAATGCTACATTGAGGTAAGGCAGAAAAAAACTGAAATCAATGCTGAAAGCAACTCCCTAGTTAAAATCCCTCAAAATTTTCAACTGCAGATGAAATAACATAAAACTAACCTCAGAAGTCTTCACCCATTCTAAGAAATTTATTAAATTAAACTGGATTACAGGAGATACACTTTTTTTTCTGCAAATTGCAAAATCATGATCCAGAATGCAGCTGAGAAATTAAGGAATTAAGATGTTCAAAGCAGAAATGAAATAGTGAAATGACAAGTAGAATTTTCCCATAAAAATTTAAAGCAGTGAAAAAAACCCCACATTTTTGTGTTTTCTTTCAATATAATTATTGTACAAAAAGCTACAGGGTCGTAATTAAAGCCCTTGATCTCAAAAAGCTATCCTTAATTTTTCACTTTGATGGAAAAATATTCCATTATTTTAATAAGAAGAGAATGACATTATTTCCATGTGAATTTTCTGAGGAGTTCAGGACATACTTGAAGGAAAGCCTGTGCACTCAGCTACAAAAACAACAGACCAACAAAGCCCCTCAAAACACAGCTCCTCAAAAAAAGCCAAATTAAAAAAACAAACAACCAAACAAACAAACAAACAAATACAGCCAAAACCCCCTCACAAAATAAACAAAAAAATTCTACCAGAAAACATTAAGACTTTAAAATTTTCAGACCAGCTCCTATTTCTGCATCTAAAATAACTCCCACCTCTACCAGTCAGTAACTTGGTCTGTTTCTTTTTAATTAAAAAAATAAATAATCAGCAATTAATTGACAGTGTGAAGCTGCAGAGACCCAAAAACAAAGATGCAAAAAACTGAAGTCCACTTAAGAAATCCCATTCCTTAAAGTTCCAGTACAAGGCACAGTGACAGGGATAGTTTTTATCAGTTAATTCAGTAACCAGGCAAGAGAAAGCTGAACTTCAACGCGAGTTCTAAACACCTAAATCCAAACACTCAACGCAAATATTGCCAGGCTGCCCGTCCATCAAGAAACAAAATTAACTGGAATCAAATTTTGGTACAATTCTGTGCAGGACTGGAACTTGTGCATATTTGGCAGGCAGCCCACTCGTGTATGCAATGCATAAAAACTGTAAGAACGGATCCTATACTGACTACGGGGTGCTTACTTTCCTTCAACGATAATTGTCTTAATGCCTGTTTTAATCAGTATTAACTACTAGCAATAACACGCTTTTAATTATGTTTTAAACGAGTCCTTTATTGGGCTGTTTTGGGAAGCAAATTAGTCAAAAGGAGCTGTTAATCAAAAACGTGTTACTGGCACAAAATAAATGTTCATTTAAGGAGCCATTTGAAATAAACCTGGCTCATTGACTCTGACAACCTACAAGGACACTGGGGCCTCCCGAGGATAACTCCTTCAGCTCTCTCCCAGCTACGCCTTGCTGCTCGGAAGTTATAAGTAGGAGCATTAAGCAGTTTAGGTCATTCATCAGCTAACTTTTACTACTGTACTCAAGAAAATGAGCCTCCCAGGATCTTGGCGGCAGATCTATTCCTTCATTAGGCTGAGCAATATTGAGAGAGATGTTCCTGTCATTGCAGGGGGAGGAATCTGTCGCAGGGAATTTTTTTTTTTTTTTTTGCCCCGTGTCCCCCTTTGTCTGTCTTTGCAAGATTCCGAGGTGTTGAGGCCGGGAGAGTGGCAGGAATTGTCTGTGAACATCGTTTGTGGGTGTTCGTTCCCCTTCTGGTGAGTGGTGGCCAAAAATTCGGCCACACAAGGTGGTATTTTCCGCCTAACACGGAGCTGTCCCCTCCCTGCATGACTTTAAACAGAAATTTCATTGAATCCGTTCCATTGCCAGGTCTGAAAACTTAGTTTTGCTGCTGCCATTTAATTTGAAGCGTTTCAGTTTTAAACAAACTGAGGAGAGCTTGAGTTAGAGCAAGGGCCAGGAGTCTGGGTTTAAAGTCCTCAGATGGTGGTTCTTTGGCTGAAGCTTTGACTTGCAAATGTTAAGGTCTTGCTTCATGACAAAGAAAAAAATATAATAAATTAAAAAATGATCTGATTTTACTCACTTGGCATGCCTTAGTTAACCCCTTCAAAGCCAGCTTTCACCTCCAACACCTGTAGCTTTAGCTAAAAACTCACTGAGATACCATTCCCCCACCCTGCCTGTGACACAGAGTGCTGAAACAATATAAAATGAGTTATATTAGGATTTAAAAAATGGGTTTTCCTCTATCAGGAGCCCCTTCAGGACTGTGCTGGAGTGAGCTTTTGTAAGGGAGGCAGGTGGTTAATTAAGCATCAGCTCACAGTGTGTCCTTACGAGACTGAGCCTGGGGGTAGGAATGAACTTGCGAGAGAAGCGACTGCTGGATTCACACCAGCACCAAACAACCCCAAAACCTGGGCAAAGCTGTCAAAAATCATACACACCACAAGCTCAGGGAATGCTGCATGTCCTTGTCTGGCTTCCCAAAGCCTGCTGTCACCCACAAAATCCTCTGGCAGCGCTCACGCCCAAGGTTATCACAGGAATAATGACAATATCAGCTCCCAAAATCCTGTCCCCAAAGGTAAGTGGGGCCAGCAGCAGGGCAGGTCCCAGGGGTGTCGTGACACACATTTTGAATGGCCTTAAAACAAGGGTTTACACCATAAACCACAACCCTTCCTGCCAGCCCAGCCACACCCACAGCACCTTCAACCGGAATAATTCCCAGCTTATCCCAACCAGAAATTCCAGGGATGGCTCCACACCAGCACTTCGTCAGCTTGGGAAGCAGCAGGAGGGGACAAAGAGGGGAAGAGGTACAAAAACCTGCTGGGCAGCAAAGAACTGGGATGGAGTTGCCTTCTCCTCCTGTTTGTTTTCTTATTCTGCCAGAAAACCCCACGTGGCGAGCACAGGTGTGCAGAAATCACGAGCACCATGACAAACCCAAGCTGCAGACAGACCTGAGGGCCTTCCAAAGCAGTAGGGAAAGAAAAAGATATTGGCAAATCTTGACCCATAACTGGAATTTGTGACTCAGTGTCCTGGGATAGGGGGATTATGAAAGGTGAATTTTTATATCTGACTGATTGGGATTCCTTCCTCATTAGCAGCATTCCACGACATGTTTAAGATCCTCTCATGGCCTGATAAACACATCTTGATTTCATTGACTTATCTCTAATGCTTTCAGCATGTATCTAAGGGAACAAAACGCCCTTTACACGCTTAAATTAAGGGCTTTAATGCACTCGGGAAAAAAAATGAAATAAAAATTTTACTAAGGACAGCACAATAAAACACCTTGAGACAATTACTCCTAATGAAATACAAAGATTACCAATAGCTACTGACATCTTCCATTACAAAAGCCATTATAAATCCTCTGTCTCATGGAGGAACTTTCCCCACTTTTTGAAGATTTTCACCAGACCGTAATTGCAAACCTGATTTTTATTTTATTGCGCTCAAAGCTGATTGCACTTTTTGATGGACTTCATCGTGCTCCAAAAATAGCATAAATGCTTTCCAAGATGTGGGTTTAAGAAAGTTATTGGGACTGGCAACTTCTTTTTCAAATTATCATTCACGGATCTATTTTCAACACCCTCTTTCTCAGCCCATTAAGTGTATTTCTGCAGCCTTCATCCACAAGCCACAGTAAAAGGTTCTGTCTGACCCTGCTCC
This sequence comes from Sinosuthora webbiana, assembly GCA_013397395.1. NCBI lineage: Eukaryota > Metazoa > Chordata > Aves > Passeriformes > Sylviidae > Sinosuthora > Sinosuthora webbiana. The sequence goes on along the minus strand of VXBN01006346.1, from coordinate 37,074 downwards.
AGAGAAGTGAGACTCTCCTGCTTCCAGTTAGCAGCAAAAAACCACAAACGTGGTTTTGATTTCTCCTTTAAGTTTCTGGAAATGCACAAATGTGGTCTTTTCAATATTCTGTAATTGCTGCTCTTTTTTTTTTTTTTTAATATTATTTTTTCCCCCCATCTTCTTCCTCACACTCAATTATTCCAGTCACTGCTCCCCGTATTTTGGTGTGTTTGGGTTTTCATGTTTCTCGATGCAACGTTGTCCTTTGGGGATCCAGTTCCTGCATATTTTTATTTTTTTTTATTAAAAATGAACAGGGAGTAAGAAGGTAACTCTCTTGGACCTGGTGAGAACCTGCAGAGATTAATTCTCTGAGCATAAATCATCTGACTGTAACTATGGGATGACACCTTAAAGTTACAAAATCCAAGACAAGTCAGTAATTCTTTTTCTTGGCCCCCACGACAGAAAAACAAAATTCTAACTGACAGAAAGCTGAGACCCAGAGACAGAAGCTGATGGATTCAACAACCAAAAACAATAATCTGAAAGTCAAAGGGAGATTTGAGTGTTTTTTTGGTCAGTCCAACACTTGAAAACCCCCAGCATGAACAAAAAATCAAGGATATGAACTGACAGGAGGCAGCCCTGTCCTTCCATCACCTTCTTTCAGCACTACGTTCACCAAGTAAACTCTGAATTACCAAAGAAAGATAATTCTCAAATCCAAGCAACCAGGACAGGTGGTACAGAAAAAGGATGCAAAAGAAACATTACAATATATAAGATTTTAATCTCTTATTTATGATTCTTCCATAAAGTTTATTATAAGTCATTATATACATCTCCAAGTATCTCATCACAAAATGACATTTACAATGTAACCATGGCAAAATAATTCTGCACAGAACAATTTGCAAAATATCACATCAAAGGTAATGTGGGAGTACAACATAATTGTAGCAATTTCACCATATTAATACTATACTGCTCATACTTTGGGCCCCCAAGCAAAATAACTTTACAGGCAGAATAGGTAGGCAAAAAATACTTATCTCTGTTTATATCCTTTTATCTCAGATCTGCACGGAGCAGAGTGTGAAATACACAAAGTATATTCAACATGACTAATAGGTCACACTGCTTCTTCCAGTGAAATCCAGGGATTTTTGGCACAGAATTACATAAGTGGTCCAAATCCTGCTGCACAGCTAAAAATCAACTCATCTGTTTAAAAATAAAAAAAATAAAAATCTAAATACAAATACCTCTAAAAGCACCGTTGGGGAAAAAAAAACCCAGTTATTACTGAAATGTCTCCTATTCCTATTCCATCCTAACAAATCCTTCAGTGCCATAAGAGAGACTGAAAGCAGCCCTGAAAATAATTTATTTAATGACGGGATGAAAAAAGAGAGTGAGGGGAAGACAAAAATAGCTGCGGACCAAATTTGCAGGGAGCGTAACATGAAAGTTTTCTGGGAGGCTGGCGGAGCTCTCGGAGTTGGGCTGTTGCAGGGACATTCATCTAACCAAATATGAGGCCCTATGGGAGCTCTGAGGAGATTAAAAAGAAATAATGAAGGCATAATTGTGGGTTAGCTGGGAATAGTTCTTTCTCCTCCTCAGCATATGGAGAAGTGTGTCAGTCAGATGGCGCACACTGGAAGGTATAATACCTGAGGGGTTTGAGCGGCTGATGCTTCTTTATCTCTTTGTTTTGCTTTCAAATTTCTTTTTTCATCTGTTATTTTAAGAGATACCAGGGCTCGAGGTATTCTCTGTGGGTTTGTCTCGCCTTTCTTTTTTTTTTTTTAATATATTTTTTTTATTATTTTCTTTTTTGTGTGTGTGTGTGTCTTCCTCAGGGTGGGAAATTGGAGAGCCACATCCATTTGTGCATTGAAAATTTTCTCCTGTCCTTGCAGGTGGAGCATACCTGCTCACACCTGATCAGAATTATAAAGGTGAAGATCTACAACAATTTTTTAAAGGAATTTTTAAAAGGAGTTCTTTAAAAAACCCAAAACAAACACTGTAGACCAGCACTCTTGATAATATTCTTTCATTTGCTTTATCATCTATTAGTTCTACGGGATCAAATTGCTCCTCCTTGATTTCAACTCTTTCAAACCTATTCTTTTCCACCTGATGAAACAGCTCCCATCAGAGAGCGTGGATGGAGTGATTAAACTGATTTTAGTGTCATCAAAACCAAACCTCAACATTCATGCAGGCAGCACTGGCAGCAGCTTTCCTTCAAACGAGCTCAGATGACAATAGCGAACACCCTGTTACAGGCGTGTACCAGGTGAAAATTGCAAAGCCCAGACTGATAATATTAAAGTGCAAATTACATTTCAGCCTGCACGGGTTACCTTAAGCTCAGCCCAGAGAAAACCACCTGCTGAAAACCAAACACCAGCGCCCACCTACCACCTTTTTCACCCTCAGCACAGAAACTCCCCTGTCTGTGAAGCCCTCAGCTAATGCAAAAGACAGGTTTAAGTCCCAGTGCAAACGCAGAAACATAAAGCAGAGTGACACATCTTGAGGCAAATTGGTTTGGAGCTGCTTTGTGTCCCCTCCTGTTCCTCTCCTTTCTCCACAGGGATGGGAGCAGGCTGCTCCTGCTCTTAGGAGACAGAGAGCCGCAACACCTCCTCACGTCAGCCAGCATCTCATCCTGCCCGTGCTGCTGGAATGCAGCAGCTCCTCAACCCCAGGGACGACAGTCTGCATTTTGGAAACAGTTTTCTGCCCTCTCATGGCACAAAATATCAAAAATTACCTGCTCAGTTTCTCTGTGTAGTGCCTTGGGAACGTGGCTGTTATGAGGGAATACAAATGCTAAGAGCAGGGCCAACTCTCCAAATTTTCTTGATTTAGCAAACAAACCCCCCTTCAACCCAGAATATGTAAAGGGTAAGTCATCTCTTGATGTTTCAGAAAGAGATTGTAGGGTCTGCCTCAAACCAGGCCAAATGCAATGGAAAAACAGGTCACCATCTCCAGGCTGACTTCTCCAAACCTCAGGCACAAAGAGAAATAATTCACCAGCTCATCACCACCTTGCTGCCACTTAGATAATGGTTGAGAGAAAGGAAGATCACTTGCAAAAAAAAAATCAAACTATGTAAAGAAAAGCTTTAGGTTGAGAATATTTATGTGACTTTTGAAGCAAATCCCAAGCATGAGTACACGAGAAATTTTGCAAAGCTTGGAGGAAGAAGCTCGGGGAGTTTTGGGGATTGAGGTGGTGGGTGGGGCAGGGATTTAGAGGGATTTTGGGATAAGTTCACTGGCAGACACATAACTGGCTCCTTTGGTGGACACAGCCATGGGTAAGGCTACAGGGCACATAGGATTCACCCAGTTTGGAGGGAACGGGGTTTAATCCTGCCCAGGGCTTGGAGGCTGATATTTGACCCCCCCCTTTCATGTTGAACAGGCATTTAGCCCAAATCATAACCCGGGCCATCGTTAGCAGAGCTTCCAAAAATATATTTGAGCCCACTTATGAAAATTAAGCAGAGCAACAAAATTATTAATAATTGCTAGGAAAAGAAAAAAAAAAAAGGCAGGAAGTACTGGAGATTAAAAGAAGATGATGTATTAGACTGGAAAGAGCGAGTCTCCAGAAATTATCCTCATTTTTTTTTAAGTTGAAATGGGTGAAAGTATTTTACAAAAGTTGTTTTTAATGAGACATTTTCTCTACATCATATCAGGACAGAACTGTGAACTTTTTTTAATGGAATTACTTGACAAACTGATCAGTGCCATATCACTGCCTCCAGACACAGTTCTTTTAATGATGTCCAAACTACTTAACTATTAAAATGAAATTGTGAGCCAGCACAGTAGGAAGTAGATTGAGCAAGCTGAAGATCAAAGAAGATACCATCACAGTGGCCTTTGTGTGCTCACTGTAGGTTTGCTCTGACTGAAGGGTAAAGTAGTGGTGAATTGAATTAGATTGGGTTGGTTCTGTACCACAGCACTGAAGGCAACATAAAAGAAGGGTCAAATAAAATAGCACGAGCCTACCTTACCCTGGGCAAGATTAAAACTGAGTCTGGGATGCCATCAGCCATCTTATCACTTTGTCTAAGCGGTGCTGGGAACACAAATTCATTTATTTATTGTGTTGTTCTGTACTTTCTGTGCACACACTTTACTCGCAGGTAAATGGGATCACGGAATCACAGATTAATTTGGGTGGGGTGGGGCCTTAAGGCTCATCCAGGGACACCTTCCACTATCCCAGGTTGCTCCAAGCCCTGTCCAGCCTGGCCTTGGACACTTCCACGGATGGGGTTTAATATTTACCATGAGGTTTTTCTTAAAGAAAAATTAATTAAAGAAAAAGATGCCACAAGATTCCTTCATTTCTGAAAGAAATACAGAAAGAAATTCATGATGTAGATGCAGACCTACTAAGTTTTCCCAAACACTTGGATACTGAAAAGGAACTGGAAAGATAATGTCCTTCCCTCTGCTCCCATTCCCTCCTGACCTTCACAGCAGAGAGTTTTGGTACAGAATAAAGGTAAATCAATGAACTAAGAATTTAACTCTTTTGGAAACATTAGAGATGCTGTGAGCACTGCCCTTCCTTGAAGAGCTTGACTCACCTGGCACTGGCAGTGAGATTGAATCACATGAACTGCACAGCACCTCTACCCAGCCCTAATTTTGGGGAAGGCAAGCACAAAATGGAATCCAATGGGTAACAACACAAGAAACCCACAACTGCTCATTAAAAATGACCTTGATTTAAAGGATTTTGTATTTGCACCTCTTAAAACGACACCAAACCCACTTATTTTTTGATCCAGGTTTTCACTCTTTTACTTGCTTTGAACTTGAGGACTATTTTAGGACTATTAGGACTAAAAAATAGGACTATTTTCAGCTTTAGGCTCTTGTTTTTAACAATCCCAGGCTGAAACAGTGAACAGGCTGAAGGACAGACCATCAACACTTCAAGACAAAAGTGATTTATTATTTACCTTTGCACTTTATGCCACTGCCACTCCTTCTCCAGGAGTAGTACTGGAATGCAAGCACACGGAGCTCCTTCTGCAATTTTAAAATTTATTTAAATGAAACGTAAATAAATTTTAAATATTAGCAAGAAGCTACAGGTGCTCGGGGAGAAGTTATTTGTATTTTATGGGATTCATTTTCTGCACAGTATGTGGAGAGAATTAGCCACAAAACTTTGTTATTACCCAGAGAAGTTCCCTGTTTAATTCTCCTTTGTTGTTTAGAAGATTTACCTCTCTGTGCTGTTTTAATATTTAAAATATCAGAGTTTGAGTTTGGGCAGGGGAACAGGGAAGGGAGGAGAGTTTTGGGCTGGTTTGGGTGTTTTAAATGTATCCAGGGGGTGTTCCAGGGGTTTTGAGGTTTCATCCAGCCCTGCCAGGATCCCACCTTGCAGATGGTGAGCCTGGGCAGGTCCTTTCAGCCTAAATACATCCTTACTCTGAGTATTTGGCCCAAATTCCAAGGAAAATCCTCCTTCTGAATTAAATCAGACTGAAACAATGCTTGACACCATCCCTCCATCAAAAATCAAACCGCTGCCACAAAGAACTTGCCACGAGAGGGGAGGAATTTGTGTAGACAGAATAGGTAAAGAGAAATTACTGGTACAGGAACTATTAATTCTCCTTAAAAGAGGAAAACAGCGAATCAGTCCCTGAAAGAGAACAGTCAAAGAACAAAACCTTGCCCATGAGCTCTCTCCTTGTGTGACTTTCTCAGATTTTTTTTTTTGTCTGGGGTATTTAATTTTGGCATTTTGCTTCTCTAAAGATGAGGGGAACAGCTCATTTTGGAGCCCTGATGAATCACTGGGTTAGACGTCCAGTAACAACTGTGATCTGAGATAATACAACCCGTGCATCAAGGAATCCTTGGATCTTCAGTGGAGGAACAGAGCCCCAAGGCACACACACAATTTCAATTTTCTAAAGTTCCTGTGTTCTCATCCACTTTGTAATTACACATGGAGAATTTTAATTTGCATTTTTGCAGAAGTTCCATTAAAAAAAAAAAAATAGCACCACATCACGCTTTTTTTTCCTCCCCCACAAATGTCACAAGATTTATGTCACACCATGACTTAAAACTGTTTCATTAACAAGGATTAATTAAACACCAGGTGGATTGGACAAGTGGCCTACGTCCTAAGTTTCAGGATTACAAGAGGAAATCGAGGAGCAGATTTGGGAGTGATCCTCCAAAGTAGAAAACCCTGTAGCTTTGAACTCAGAGAACTGAAACTTGATTAACCTTGGATTTCACCTGCTGAAATTCAAGCAATTCCAATTTCAGGGATATTTCCACGCTCCTCTGAAGTTTATTATCTATTTTTCCCTAACTCTATAACGTCATATACACCCTATACATCTTCTTTTAAAGTTTAAATCTTATTTTTCCACATAAACCTCGATCCAGATTTCTTTGGTTTTGTGGCAATATAAGAAGGAAAAAAAAAAAACCAGAAAAAATATTGAGACTAACATTTCATTTGCCTTTTTGTATTTGTAGATATAAATGAACAGTGGCATTTCTCTGGTTTAAATTAATTTTGGTAGCCCTGTGACAAAATACAGATCTTTTCTGCAGCACAAGATGAAGAAAAAAGGAGGAAACAAAATCCAAGGTTAAACTGGAAAAAAAAAAAAAAAAAAAAAAGGACACTTTTCCCCTCCCTAACATGCTCCCTATGATTCCTCCATCACCCAGGTGATGGGCTTTTTTGATAAGATGGACACTTTTGTAACTTTCAGAGTATTAAAAACATTATCACAGCTCAAGACATCTTAGTAGCCATCACGACAAAATAAATAAAAAATTAATTATGCTGATAATAAGATTTTTACTACTTTTAGAAGCCTGGTAATTTGCCAATGGTAAAAAATAACCAGCAGGTATTTCAGTCTACGTGGGGAAAGTGAACTGAAAATAAAACCCCAAACCTTGTTCAATTTTAATTTCTGCTCACTGGAGTTGTGGCACGAGGTGTATTCTCACTTTAAACTCCTTCAGCATGAGCACCTCAGTAAAATGTGCTCCCTAGACACAAAATATTTCTCCTTCCCAACTCTTTCATCATATTTACTAACACCTCAAATCAAAGCCCAAAGATAACATTTGCCAAAATCTTTAATTTCATAAAAACTGAACCGTGTTTTTACACCAGACTACACCAGGTTAAAGGAGATCTTCTATTCCCATTTTCTCATACTACTTCAAGAAATAAATTCTTTGCAGGACAATACACCTTGAATTTCCTTCACTACAACAGTTTCTTAGTTCACAGACATCTTCCAAGAGCGAAAGACTTCAGTCTGGAATTACTCAGATAACCTTAAAAACCCTTTTTCATGAAGACGAGGTGAAGAGCAGCATGCCAAATCAAGTGAGAAATATTATCCTTGTGGGAATTTTCTAAAAAAATCCCCCATCTATATTAAAAAAAAAAACAAACCAACAAACCAAAACACAACTTTTGGAATAAAACAGAGTTCTCAAGGAATAAACCAGATAATAAAAATTATGAGACCACCTCATCCTTTTTCTGAGTAAAGCCAAGTTCCCCTCATTTATCCAAAGCCACCCCTTAGCACCAGACTTACCAAGGACACCAGGACATGTCCCTGCAGAGGAGCCACCTGCCTCTGGTGAGGACAGGTCTGTAGAGCAGCAAGGACACCAGGGTGGAGAGTTTAAAAATTCCTGGATTCTCAATTACCAAAACCACCTGAAGGCACAACATTAATGGGTTATCTTAAATAAAGCAAAGAGTGACCAAGGGCTCCTTCACCTCCTGAAACTTCTCGATCTCTCCTTTAAGGGGAAAAAACTGGAAAAACTCTTTCTCTCCTGTACATCAGCTACAATTTAAGTTCCCTGAATGGCTGAAATACCTTGATCAGCTTCACTCAACAGCAATTTCCTCAACAGCCTGGGAAAACCCACCTGCCCTCCCTAAACTTCAGGGCAGGAATTTCGTGCTCTTGCTGCCTGGAAAGTGCTGCATGGGATGTTGCTCAACATCTCCTGGAATTTCAGAGTGCAGCTCCCCAAGCCAGGGATTTAATCCTCCACCCTCTCTGTCTGGCACACAAACTGCACGTGGTCACATCTTATTGTTTCAAGGATAAAGATTGTTCAAGGCATCTGACACTACATTTAAATTATTCATCCGCGGGTATTATTTATTCATCAGCTCTTGAGTTATCTTGCTTTGCTGAGGTACCTGGTTTTTAAAAATCACAGGGAAAAAAAATTAAAAAAAAAAAAAAAAATCCAACCAAAACATGACATTTTCTTTGTTTTAATTGAGATTTTTGTGACTTTTTCAAGCAGCTGATGGGGTGGCACTGCTAACACCCTGTGCTGGGTGTTGCCAAGTTTTGAATAATTTCTGAGTGTAGGTATTGTAAGGTGCTGCCCAGCCCTGCACTTGATTTTCAGTGACCTGGCCAAGCTCTGAATTTCTGGGGCACATGAGGGACTCTGGGAGGCTCCTCTGAGGGCCACAGATTATATTTGGTGTTATTGTACATGAGGGGTTTGATATTTGGGAATGGGAGGGCTAGGTCTCACCCAAACTACCACCAGAGTGCCAATAATCAAAAATCCTCAGTGTGGAAGTGCAGCATGGAGCAGCCTCAGCCCCTTGGCTGTTGCTGTATAAATCAAATACTAAACATATTTTATACCTTCAAACCAGAATTTTTTCCTCTGGGCACAGCCAGCCAGCAAAACCTGGGATGAAAGAGCCATAAAGGTGTGTCTGGAACACCTCTTTTGCCAGCACAAAGCTGGGAAAAACAAAGCTTCCCAGGTTTTGGGTCTCAAGCTCTGGAATAAAAGTGTATTTTGTGGAACTACAGTTCTTTTTATTATGGTTTCTCTACTCTGTGATTGCACACCCTCCCAATGTTTAAAATGGTGACTCCTCCAGGCATGAATGGAAATATTTCTGACCACAGAACTGCCACGGGGTGAAAATGGCAATCACGTGTTCGTTGGTGTTTGAAGTAGAAGAAGCACAAAAGGACAATCCCAAAATTTCTTCAAAGCACAAAACCATTGACATTTTCATGATGAGCATAGAATCACTTGGGTTTGAAAAGTCCTGTAAGACCTTCAGATCCAACCCCCAGCACTGCCAAGGCCACCCACGTCCCCAGATGCCACATCCACATGGCTTTTAAATCCCTCCTGGGATGGAGGACTCCACCACTGCCCTGGTCATCTCTTTTTTTCTTTGACAGCCCTGTCAGTGAAGAATTTCTTCTTATATCTGATCTAAACCTCCTTAAAACACTTCTAGGAGTGCAGAGTTAAAACTGAGACTTTCCTATTTATGAAGGTGATAACTTAAGGTCTGACACCTTCCTGCAGTGAAACCCCCAATACTCCAAAATATATTTAAGAGAAAAACTACAGCAGGAATGATCCCATTTCCAAGTTTTGCACTAACAAAGCCCCTGCTCACCACGGTGGGTTTTGCACCATGTGACTTCTCAGTAATGTTTTCAACATCCAAAAAAAAAAAAAGGTCTGCAAGGCTTAACTTGTCTGAACACCAGTTCAGACATTTCTCTTGGAGTTAAAAGTTGGCTGGCGATGAAGGCTTCAGTCTGGGAACAATCTTTACCCACTTGAAGGGGGAAAGAAATCCCAGCATCTTACTCCTAGGCACTGTTGTTATGGTGGTATAAATTGCATTTTATCAGTTTCAGCTGTTTTGTTTTTTTTTTTCCTGGCCTGTACATAAAAATCTGTTTTAAGCTGAAGTCCTTCAAGGTTTACTAACCAAATTTTGCTATCAGTTACACATGCAGCCCTATTAATGCTAATGAGCTGCTTGAATTTAAGCAAGGGTAGAATTTGATCTTTCCCCATTATGTTGTAGGCTGTCTAGGTATTTGTCTGCTTTAACTTAAAATCTGTTTAGCAATTTCTCCTCTCTAATGAGGGAGCCTTGTAAAACCAGATCACAAAATGCCAAAGGTGCAACACCACCAGGTCAGAACTGCATCTCCCCTCTGACAATGCCCACTGCTGGGTGTTTCCTGGAGAGAACCCAGAGCCTTGAAATGAGCTATTATAGAACAGTTTGCCTAGAGAAAAATCTTCTTGACCCGCCTCTCTCCTGGCTTGCGCTCTGAACCATGAGTTTCCCACTCTTTACAGAGTTTTTAAAAACAGGTTCCTGTAATCAGATCTGTGAATGACAGTCCAATTTTGCAGCTACAGAGGGGCCTGGGCAGTGTGTGCACAACAGCTCCCATTAATACCCAATTACTGGATGTATTTACAAGCCATTTACTTTGTTCAGATTGCAATTCATTCCGCAGCGGTTCCAAAGCAAAGCCTCCTCTCCGGATCAGCTCACATCACAGCCCTGGCCACAGGTTTTTAATAATTTCTAATTTAAGAAAAATTAATGCTTAATTACGATGAGTTTGAACTCGAGAAGGGCTGCAGCAATTAGACCCTTCCTCTTTTCCCCTTCTGCCTGTCTCTGCCCTTCTTTCACCCACAGGCAGCCAAAAGAGCATCAAAACTAAAAAAATCCAGAGTTTTGACTTTAAGAACGGCTTTAAATTTGTTCCCTGATACTTGTAATGATGCAGCATTTGTTTGTCACTTCTTTCCTTACTCAGTTCACAGAAAACACTTGCTCTGTGTATTAAGATGACAGAAAAAAAATATTAAATAGAAAGAATTACCCGTGTAATTTTATAATCTGTATAATTCTACTCAAGTTTCTGTGTTATATGTATAACTGTATGTGTTATCTTTGATGTCCATCAGCCTCAGTGCAAGAGCTGGACAGTATATAAGAAAAGAAAGATAATTCATCATCTCTATCACAGGTTCTGGTGGGATGTTAAGTTCCCTAACCCAAACTATTCCCAGCAGGCTGTTATTTCTGAGCCCCTGAATTTCTGGATAGAAAGCACGAGCTGGTTCCCAGCTGCAGCTCCACTCCAGGGACTCCAAACAGGGAGTCAGGATCCGTGTGTGTTACCTGGAGCCCTGGGGGAGCTGCCCTTTGCTGACATTCCCATGCCTGATCCAGGCTCCTGATCTATTAGCACGGGAATCACTCCACCCACCGGGGGGTCCTGGCAATTAACCACCATTCCTAAAGCACTCAGATATTTCACAGACAGCAAATGAGGCAAATCAGGGATGACAACTTCAGGGCACCAGGTTTGAGGAGCATTTGAGAGGCCAGTCAGCTCTGGGGTGAGCCTTGTGGGTGCTGGATCAGAGAACCATGGAATATCTTGAGTTGGAAAGGACCCACAGGGCTCACAGGAGTCCAGCTCCTGGTCCTGCACAGGACAACCCCAGGAATCCCATCCTATGCCTGAGATTCTTTTCCAGAAGCTTCTTGAACTCGGCTGGAGCGCTCCCACTCTTTGCACAGATCTGAGAGAAGACATGACAAGGGTGTGTGATTTCAGCCTGTGGCATAAAGCAGAAGCAGAAAATGCAAAATCTTCTTGAAATGCATCAGTCTGGGGGTATTTGACTTTGCAGCCTTCATGTTTCCAGTGGGAGATTTGGTTTAATAAACAGGATCAGTGGTGCACAAGCGGTTCCAGGAGAAGCGGGATTTGAGGAGCGTGCTTTCTCCTCTCTCCAGCATGGATTCCTCACTCTGTCACAGCTGAACTGAGCTTGCAGCTTTTTCCTCCCTAATTTGAGTCTGTCCCATGTACCCAACTGCCCTCTTTCACTACATTTGTAGGGATTTGACTGCGTTATGATCCTTTTTCTCAGTGGCTAAAATTGCCCAACAATCGTGTGCGAACACAGACACATTCTATAGTTATAAATTTCTAATTCCCTTAGGAATTGATTTACAAATGCTGGTTGTGTGGAGATCTTGGAAGTCTCCTGCAAAAGGGTGCAAAGGGGTGAAAAATACAGGAAAGTTGTAATGCAGGCATTAAGTGATAGATGAACACATCATTATGCTGAAAACAGTCAAAAGAAATTAAAGAGATGGGTTTGAAGGATACAGAAGTTGGATGTGGCTGGTCAGAATTGAAACACTCTGGAAATAGGGTGAAATAAAACAGATAAATGTTGAAATGGCCTTTGAATCCACAGGTGGTGCAGGCCAGGATAAAAAGTTTAAAAAAAAAAAGGAACTAGGGTCACTCAATTCAAAAAGTGATGTGAGGAACTTCATTTGTGTAAGAGATTTCAGTCAGGAAAGACAAGGAGCACAAATATGAAACTACTGCATAAAACCAGCACTTGGCCTGTTTGGGCACTTTACAGATAGCTGCAATTGATGGCTTAAAATTTTAAAAGAATAAGTAGGGAGGATTTGATTAAAACACCCCAAAGTGAGCAGGAGAACCACAGATTTAAATATTCATCTACAAAACAGTTAGAAATTATCACCTGAATGAAGCTACCCCGTTTGCAAGGTGATTAAGAAGGGACAGGCCAGCCCTGAAATCAGGGACCTGCTTGCATCAAAAATGCTGCAGAGGAGGAAATCTGAGACTATGAGGTTTGAGAAGCTCAAATTCTGCCAGAAAAACAGCAGAATAGACCTGCCATGGGTGCAATTCCATGGATGTTAAAAATGGGCTGCATTGCCTAATGCCACAAAAATTGGGAAAGCATTTTGGGTAAAGAGGACAAACCATCATTTCCCTTTTAAAAGAATTCTTCACCAGCCTCTTCCAAGTGGGAAAGTGGTGCAAAGGAAAGCTGAATTGGGTCAGAGTGCTGACACTTCATCCAGCTGCCTGCTCCTGCCATCCAGGCAGAGCTCCGTCTTCCTGGAGGAAGAGAAAGCAAATTTTAACACCTTGAGAGTTCAAAAGCTGTGTTAGAGACTGAACCTTGAGAAGATATGACAGCAAAATGAAATCATCCATAAATGGAAGGTATGGGTGCCAATTCTTCAGAGCTCTCTGGTCAAACCTGCATAATTTATGCATCTTGAGGACACTGAACCTGAGCTCCTATATGCCAAGAAAAAGAAGGAAACTTCAGTCTGTGGGCATAAACACTGCCATGTCTTCATTTCTTGGAAATAAACTTTATAAGCCACGATACTAACAAAAGCAGTTTGTCAAACAGGCTCCACAGTAACTTTATTTTCCAGTTTACAAATATGTGAGAGGTGAACTCAACCCAAATCTGAGAAAATCCTGATGATGGCAAGCAAACTCTCCTGAGCCTTTGGGAAAAGCAAACGCAGGAAAGTTCAGAGCTAGATTCTGTACATACCTCTGTGTATATATACATGTCAGAGATATAAACACAGACTAAAAGAATTTATTCAATGCCTGGGAAGAGAAGCTTGAGCTTCACTGCATTTGGCTATGAAAGTTAAAAAAACTTCCTGGTTGCCATTTCCCCAGAGCAAACAGGGAAATGCCTCCTGTACATCATTCAGGTGGTGGACAGTGTTCTCCTGGTGCTGGTCACAGCCCAAAAACCTGGATTAGGATTTAAGATCAAGTCCAACCATCCCCAGCACTGCCAAAGCCACCCATGTCCCCAAGTGCCACATCCACAGGGCTTTTAAATCTCCCCAGGGGTGGGGACTCCACCCCTGCCCTGGGCAGCTGTGACAGGCCTGGACATTAGAAAACAACAGCAAAAGAGTCAAACTCCTTCAGAGGTGAATGTGGACACCCTGAGCAGCCTTGATCCCCAGCTCAGGTGTCCCTGTGGAATTGTCTGTCCATGGAAATGCCCAAAGTTAACAGCAGGAGTTACCACACCATCAGATGCTCCTCACATTTACATTCATTTCAGCAAATCCAGGACTGGCCACAGGCTCCTCACATATTTTATAATTTACCAGAATCTGCTTTAGTCTAAGAGACCTAATTCTTCCACCACATACATCACCCATCCTTCTGGCAGCGTAATTTACATCTCAAACCGGAATAATTTTGCATACGTTTCACTTTTAGCATTCTGACAACTTTAAAAAAAGCTTTAACTCCGTGGAGTAAATTATCACCAACCTTGGAAAAGAGTCCAGGAAGTTATTAATGCTCTTTTTATGCATAGTTGTCCGTACAGTTTTGGTGTCTGTCCCCCTCTCAGCTTTATGTGGTGATGCATTAACAAAAGTGTCACAGGGCATATGAAATTCAAACCAACATCGTGGGGTCTGCAGGAACATTTAACACATGGTTTAAACTTCAGCGTTTTCCCAAGGGAATGGTGCAACCTTTGTTTACTCTTGGACTTTCTTGCCCAGACCAGCTCCTAATCTTTCTGTACAAAAAGAACGTGGCTTTTACTGCTTGGTTCATTCCCTGGACTGACACACTCAGCGCTGGAACAACCTAAAAAGCTTCAGGAGTTTAAAAATAAAACCCGCTGTTAAACAGGGAAAACCTGTGGTCCTGATTTTCTGTCCCTCTGACATCCCCAGAAGAGGGTCTTTATTTAAAAGGAGCCCTGAACACATAAATACTGCTGGCTCTCTAAACCTCCAGTGAGGTCTTGTTTATTCCTTGTTAATACTGTCTGAGATGAACGCACTGGAAGCACTTAACCAACAACAGCAACAAACTTCTGCTACATTCAAGCAGAAACAAACCACTCAGCTTGTCAGTATACACAAGGCAGCAAATTTTCAACATTCTTGAAGGTGTTGGGGTTTGAATCATTTTAAAATAAATCCTGCTTCTCCTCCCAGAAAAAAAAAAATTACAGTCTTCATTATTAAACTTATTGTGTGCTTTTTTATCATTTTAATAGTAATCGTTTATTTATGTAGAAATTAAGCTGATATAAAATAAATAAATCCATCTTATAGGTTGTTTTTTTGTTTGTTTGTTTGTTTTTTCCCAGTAAGGTAAAGTCTGTGAATATCCACAGGGTGGACAAAATTAATCAGACTAAAACTGCATTTAATAGTAGAATTCAAATTCATGCTGGTGTGTTATTTGGTCATATCCAGCACCAAAAATTTCCTGGAAAGCTTCCATATTATTTAAGCACAGGAACGAGGAAAATCTCAGCTTTTGGTGGGGTCTAGACCCAGCTGAGTGCCCCTCAGTCCTGCCAGAGCCATCTGGGGAAACCTCAGAGCTCCTGGCAGGGCCTGAAGGGGCTCCAGGAGAGCTGGGGAGGGACTGGGGACAAGGGCTGGAGGGACAGGACACAGGGAATGGCTTCCCACTGCCACAGGGCAGGGCTGGCTGGGACATTGGGAATTGGGAATTCCTGGCTGGGCTGGAATTTCCAGATTTGCTGTGGCTGCCCCTGGATCCCTAGAGATGTCCAGTACCAGGTTGGACGGGGCTTGGAGCAGCCTGGGATAGTGGAAGGTGTCCCTGCCCATGGCAGGGGTGGATTGGATGGATTTTAAGGCCCCTCCAACCCAAACCATTCCAGAACTGTTTGTTCTCTCTACCCTTGTGTTTGTACGGAGAAAAGAGCAGGAAGAGAACATCCTGACGGGGCAATTCCCGCATCCCTGCAGTGCCATTTGCATCCAGCTCAAACCCAAGGATGCCCTGCATGAAATAAATTCTGTCCCTGGGCTACCCCCCGTGCCGGGCAGGAGAAGGCAGGAGAAAGCCCTTTCCCACAGGCTCCTCCACCCTCTGGAAGCACAGGCTCCCACAGAGCCTGCATGCGTGAAGGAAAGGGAAAAAAAAAAAAAAACCTTTCTCAATGCTAGGATTTCCTCCTGATGTAAATTTTCCTCGCCGTGCCGGAGTGCGAGAGAAAGTATTTGCTGCACATCCTTCGGGCGTGAGGTCATGGGCATTGAAATCCCCCAAAATCCCCCGGAGAGGCTCGGGGGGAAAAAAAAAAAAAAAACCTCTGGGACCTTTGGGAGGTGCAGCACAACCTCTTTATCAGAGCTGTGCTGCTTTCGTGGGCTGCAGGGGACGAGGAATAAAGTTTTTCCCACTCCCTGATGCACAGCCCGTAGGAAGATCCCTCTAACCGCGCACACACAGTGCTCACCCTTCCCTTTCCTAATCCCTTTACTCCCGCCACGGCCAGCTCTGAAATTTCCTCAACGGCTGCAAACTTTTTTTTTTTTTTAGGGTTTTTATAATGGTAATCAGCGATTTTTTAGAGGGAATAAATCTCTCCCGGAGCCCATAGCTCTGGATAAAGCATCCCCAGGAATAAGTCAGGGAGAGCGTCGGCAGTGGAGAGCGCTACATTTCATGTGCTGCCACAGAAATGCTTTCTGGCTGAGGTCTAATATTAATCTATTTTGTCCCTGACATCCAGTAAAACTACAGTGTAGCAAATGCTTTTAAAACATACATATTCAATAGCAGATGCAATAAAGCATTCGGGACCGTTGCTGTGAAGAAGGTTCACACACACACAAATATCTTTGAAACTCCAGTTAATCAAGGTGTCAAAGTAACTAAAGCAGTTTTACAGATTTTATTGAAAATAAATCACTTTATTATATACTGAAATATATATTATTGTTTCCCCGTGGAGTTTTACTGTCTGCTCGCCTGCATTTCTTTCTTTTTTTTTTTAAACAGAGTATCTCCTGCCCTCTTTAGTCCGGTTTTTATAACTACATTTAGCAGGAAAACCCGGCGCTAAAGCCCATCTCCAGCCTGCCTTCCCCTCCTGCCCTATGCAAATCTCCCATTATTAGCCATTTTCTGGCAGAAGTGGCTGAGAGGAAACCCAGGAGGAAATGATATAATGGCTCCAGAGCCCGGCTTTTCCTCCCTGCCCAGCTGCTCTGTGGGGTGACCTTCCCGGGAAGCTGGAGGTGGCACCGAACCTCAAAAGATTTACACCTTTGTCTGTTCCTTCCACTCAGGGATGCACAAAAAAACCTCCACAAAACTCAGCCCGGGGGAAGGAAGGCTCAGATGGGTGAAAGGGAAATATTTGATGCCACCCTAATGGGCGTCCTAATTGATATTTATGGACTTCCCAGGGAAACTTTTTGCTGGAAGTTGTTTGTTTTATTTTTTAAACTCCCGTTATGGAGGAACTGCTTTCTTTCTAAAGATGAGATCTGGCTCAGAGCAGTGCGTTCCTTTAAAATTTTGTGTTACAAGAATCATTAATCAATTAAGTCATCCATTGGCTAATTTTTTTTCTCAGCCACACTACACATTTTCCAACAGCTTGTTGCTATAAAATAATCACTTTTCCATAAAGTTATCGCATCTACACCAAAAACTCCACCATCACCATTTTTTTTTTTCAACATTTCTCCCCTGAAGTTAGAAGATGTCTAATACAGTCCATGTATGCAAAATAAACACTTTCAGCGTTTTTGGCCTGCTTTCTAAACTGATAAATTTCGCCCTGATAAATGCAAATTCAGCAGCACTTCTTTTAAGATTACTTTTTATTTTTTTTTTTCAGCCCAAAACCAGTTTGAAGTGGAAGTGTGGTATCTAAAATGGATTTAGAATATTAAAAAAAAAAAATTGCATCTGTGCTCAGGAATTTTATATGTTTATGTATATTTGTGTATTTCTTATTCTCCATCAACAAAATTCAATTACATTTGCTGGCCAAGGGAGTGATGAGGACTCCTCCAGGTCTCTCCCTCTCTCCTGGTTCCTCAGCAGGACAAAAGGGGGCGATTGAAAAGGGCCAACCTGCAGCATCTCAGGTGCTGAATTCAGAGTCACTGGAACTTTTATTCACCCCTGGGCACTTCCAGATTGTATTTTATGTTTTAACACTGATCTTTACAGTTCTTTATCCATTTAAACCCCAGTCACTTTTAAAAGAAATCTCAAACTCTATGGTTTCTATAAAGCAAAGGATTTTATCCTCACCTCTTAACCCTTAAGCCATGATCATGCCAAAACATATTAAGAATTATGAATTTTCCAAATAAGTGTTTCACTGAGGTTGTTATTCATCACCAAGAAGTTCTCAGGCAATTCTGATCACAGGAAAAAAAAAAAGGACACATTTTTAAGTAACATGTACATGGTTTCTTTCCAGCTGATCAGCCCTGATAGCACATCAAATTCAAAGGCTTGGTGTCCAGCTATTAAAGGAGAATTTAACAGCAAAAAAATGTGAGTGTGCCTTCCACACTTTAAAAACTGCCTGTAATCAAAATCTAATTAGTATTCTATTTTCCTAGTGGGAAAACGGAGAGAAATGCACACAGACAGACATGGTGTTAGATATTAAGCCAAAAGATGTCTCCAGAAACCAGCCATTCATCTCCTGCCTTTTCTTCCTCTCTCTTCCTTTATCACCAACATCTTGTCTCTTGAAATATAGACATCACTAAATCAAAAACACTTACCTTTTCACATCATTACAGAATTGCTGAGATTAAATAAGAGCTCTGTGCAGCTCCTCAAATCTCAGCTATGTTTTCAAACCACCAGGGAGGGCTAGTTCTTCCTGCTCGCACAATTATCAAATTGTTGCCAATCTGAGCGTTCCCTGTATCAATCTCATTATTATTAAGCAGCTGAAATCACCTATGGATCTCATTACCATCACTGGGAAAAAGGTCTCAGGGTGACAGCTGCAATTTACTTTAAAATTATCATTGAAATAACCTTTTTTTTAGAGACTCTTTAAGTTGTTTTAGCTTATTTCTCGTGGTAAGAAGCAGAATTTAACGACATCAGAACTTCCCTCGGTTTTTTTTCTGCTTGTTGTGGGATTTTTTATTTTTTATTTGTCTACTTTGGAAGTAACAGGGACATGATCACCCATCCTTTGTTTTCCAGGTGGAACTCCTGAGGTTGCTGGGTGGCTCACACTGTAAAAGAAAGGGAGGTCAAATCACTAAAGATGAAGTCCTTTTGAAAAGTTAATTAGTCACTGAAAATGCATGAGCATTAAGAAAAAAAAAAAAAAAAAAAAGGGAAGAAAAGGCAGTTTTAGCAGGACTTTTCTCTTATCAACTGCACAGTTTTCATCATTTCATCTTTTAAAGGTGTCTGTCAGTTTTCCAGCTACAAAAAAAATCTTAAACAGAAAAAAGAAACAATTTTTCAGTATGAATAAAAAGCATAAAAACTGCCTTCCTCATGTTTTCAGGAAAAAAAAAAAAACCCGCCTGCCAGAACTTGTTTATAAATTACAAGTAAACACAAAAGAGAACAATCCTTGCTGGCCGTCTCCCACTCACTTTTAAGTGGATCACTCTGCAAAATATTCTGCTGTTGGGTTGATATTTTTAGAGGGAAACATTTTTGCTCAGTAATGTGGAAATAAAATAACTGCAATCGCTTCCTTCCTCTGAGAAAATGACACATAACATTTTACATTTAAAATTCAATTGAGAAAGAAACTGTGTTTTTTACCCAAAGCCTTGAAAATGTGCATTTTATTTATTTTATTTTTTTTTTTCTCCTCTGGTCTGTGGAGGCTTCTGCTGCATTTTGGATCTGAACTTAATAGAAGATGCTGCAGAAAGCAGCAGCTACAAGTAGTGACAGAGACTTATCAAACAAATATGCAAGGGGAGGACAGAGGAGATGAACAAAACAACACCCACAAGTTCAGAATGTGATTGCTCTGGATGGCTGTAAACTGCCAGAGATTTCCATTCCTGTCTCTCATTAATTCCTCTTACTCCTGGAGTGGTATCAAGTGGGAATTCCTTTTAAAACTGCCTATAAGATCACCCATTTTTTAGGCACAGAGCAGCTGTGCAAATCGGTCATATAAACACCAAAATTACTCCCACCAGGGCTTGCAATTGTTGCAATTTTTAGCAGCATTTAAGGAGAGTTTTGCACCTTTCCCCTTTTTTATTAAGAAAGAGAAAGTGCAGATTTTTAAGCAGATATTGCAATCTCTGCTCTCTTACCTGAAGTATTACCTCAGCATCTACACCCTCTAATGACTCAACACCTTCTTGCCACAAAATGCCTTAAATAGCTCTGACCGAAATACAAACTCCACAAATAATTACGTGAAACAATGGGTTTGCCCGTGTCAGAAATAATTTCACCTAAAACGTGAAATGTCTCCATCCAGACACAAACATTTCATGAAGAAACCCTTTGTATCTGCCTGTATTTATAACTACTCACACAAACTCCACGTAATAGCTCATAAATGTGGGACTTGTAATACAAACAGCCATAAATACACAACACACAGGGGCTAAAAATGTATGGATATTAATATTTGTAATAGAAATCAGCTCTGTCTTCCAAAGGCGTCCTTTGTAGCTCTCTTGCCTTTTAAATTCAGCTATTCTTGAGCACAGTTTGTCTTTGAAATATGTCAGGATAATGCATTATTGAAGTACTGTACTGAGACTGTACATAAAATCAGTCACGTTCAACAAATTTCCATTTTACTTAGGGTATGGTTTTTTGTGGGTTTTTTTCATAATTATTCCTCACTTCTATCACGGCCCCATCCTCAAGAGCTCTCTGGTTATGCCACTAAAATTAACCACATGCTACAGGTTATGTCTCCCAGGGACTTGCCATCAAGATAAACGGAAGGTAAAGGAAGAAAGCAAAATAAAATACATTTTCTATCACTCCCGTGAATAACAAATGAACCAGGTTGCAAAATTAAGCACCGGACAGATGAGCTAGATTTGGAAAAAAAAACTTTGTTAATTGACCAGATGCATCAGAAGGGTTTATTTCTCAATGTGCAGATTTTGAAAGCTGTGGGGAACGGCAAAACAGGGATTTAAAACCTGTCTTAAAACTTCTGGCATGAATTGGCAACGCTTGGTGCAAGAAAGAGTTAAGTCTAACAAGCAGAAAAAAAAGAAATTAACTAAAGTAAGGCCCTTGTGATACAATGACACTTGCTCTATGCTCTTACAGAGAAAAACACGATGATAAAACACCACAAAGAGGAGTGTTATGAATTTTATTAATGACTAGAAGACAGTGTGCAAAACATCAAAGGTCTGTGGAAAAGATTAATGACCCCGTGTGAGACTGTTTAATTACCTCCAGCTAATTAGATTCTTGACCAAATTTTTAATATCTGCATTCCTTCTAAAGCCTAATTGAGATTCCACATTATTTATCAATCTTTCAAAAAGCCCTTAGTGTGCTGCTTTTTTTTTTTTAGGTGGTGGGTTTTTTTTTTTTTTCCCTTTGCACTTTGACTCCATTTATGGTCAATTATTAAATAAATAGCAAAGTAACCGTTCTCTCCAAACTGTGTATGTGGAACACTCTCTGCCTGTTTATTTTGACTGCGGGCCTATCGCCGGCATCTCTTGTACATAATGAAGCACTCGGAGAAATAAACTGGCCGGCTCCACTGTAAACAGCGGCGATAATATTTCTGTTATCTGGGCTGTGCTCAGGAACTCCTCGTGTGGTTTCTGTAAATCAGGGTTTCTGTAAGCCAGGGTTTGCTGCTGGCAGTTAATCCTGACTCCCGCCTTGCTTAGGCCGGGCCCAGGCCCGAGCGTTATCGTGCACAGAGGGGAGGCCCGTCCTTGCTGCTGGATTATTTTCCCCCTGTTCGTGTAGGAACACACCAGTCCTATAAACCACCCCTGTTGTCTTTGATAAGGAGATTCATGTCAGAAGGCAAGGGGCACCTGCAATAATTATTCATTTTTTAAATATTGTTTTTGTTTCGGGTTTCCTGCTGTCCCCGTTAGCGGCCGCTGTCTGCGTCGCACGCGGAGACTGACCTTGGTTTGAGGTTTGCCTTGACTTTGCTTCAAGGTTTCCCACAAAACTTTCACCTGTTCATTCTGGAGTGTCGGAAAAGGGAAAAAAGTCAGGCGTCTCAAGGTCTGTGATGGAGAACATAATTTTGTGTGACTTCGGATAATAAAACACTTCCCAGTCCCGTGGAAGCAGAGAATCTCTGCTCTATTCCTTTGCTTTAGCTATAAACCCAAGTGTCTGACTTGAAACCATTTGCTTCGAAAATATTCTTGCACATTTTATTATGAATTAGAAAAGCGAAGTGTGCACACGCAAAATGATATCTTTATATTGCATGTATAAAGCAAAACGCTTTGGGAAAATTTGTTTGCCATTTCATATAGATTTTTTTTCCAAATTATCCACCAGAGTTTAGCTCATAATATCATACCACATATACAGAAATATAGGGGACAGATTAAAAGAAATATATATATTCTCTATTAAATTCTACACATTTTCTGTTATTTATATAAAACATTGCTGGATGGCAGAGCTATTAAAATACAGAGGATTTTTTTCCTCTGATGTACACTCACATCAGTGTCTGTATGTACAGACACTGAAGAATTCTACAACATTTTAATGTATGCAACTCTAATAAATGAAGAGGGAACAGGGTGTGGAGGGAGGGGATTGCATTTTTCATTATCACGTTTGCAACAAGCCCTATCCAATGGGATACAAACATCCAGGAGTTATCACAAAAACACATCATTTAATAATATTAAAAATTGTTTGTCAAAATGGCAAAGAATGCAAATCAATACAAAAGGATAACGAACCAGGCATGGATGAGACACGCAATAAATTATCTTTAATTTCTTGGGAGTGACGAAATATCTGGTTACACACTAAATCACTCACAGGAATTCTGCAGGAATAAACTTATTTGGGATGCAGTAGTCAAAGTCACTTGATCTCTCTGATGCAATAAAAAGCTTAAATTGCCTAAAATCTGTGTACCCAGGTATATATTGTGTGCTCCAGTTGGTCAAGAACTGCTTCAAACCCATTAAACACTTTATCCTTATCGGTATGGATATTAATAATATAATTTGGTTGGCATCAATGCACCATAAATTAGGGTCCTGCTTTTAGGTTTGTTACTTGGTAAAGAAAGGATTAGGAAAAAAAAAAATGACCCTGTTAAACAGAGAACACACTTTTTGCAAAACTGAGGGCACTTTTGATGTTTTGCCATGGAAAAAGAGCTGAGATTTCCTGTCTCGCCCTCCAGACCTCCCTTATTTCTTTCACCAGGCTGAGCAGGGTCTGTGTTTCTCTCTCCCAGCCTGCAGCCACTGTCTGAGGGATTCTCTCTGTGCCTTTTACATCTGATCCACAGCTCCAGCCCCGACTGTGTGACAGGTGACGGACACTCCTGTGTTTTGGCAGGACCACGGTGGATATTGGTGACGAAGCAACTGATCTGGACAGACAAAGTGGCAATGGGATTATTTCAAATGGCAATTCAGGCCCGTTTAACCAAGTGCTGTGTAAATGTGGTTTAAACCAAGCATTTGATCTGGTTTGAGAACCTTCATCAAGCCAGGGAGACCCTCTTTTAGCCCATGGGGGCACCCCTTGCCCTGCTCCCCACCAGGCATCCTCCAGCCCCAGAGATTTCACTTCTCCCCCCTGCCACAACACAGGCTGCTCCAGGGAGCACTAAACAAACCACAGCACACTCAGGCACACTGAGCAGCTCTGTATGGAATCACGGAATCAGACAATCATTAAGTTTGGGAAAACCATCTGAGATCATCAAATCCAACTGTTAACACAGCTCTGCCAAATCCACCACTACTAACCCATGCCCCCTAAGCTCCACCTGGCCACATTTTTTAACATTCAAATCTCCACTTATTCCATTTATTTCCAACTCCATGGATACTGCCGATGGTGCAAGAACAACTTCAGAATGAACAAACAAAATCACACTCACAAATCAAACAGCAAACCAAAAGCTCAGTTCAACTTGACCCAGTAGAGAAAACATCTGTGCTGAGGGAGAAAATTCGGGGATTGGTGCAGCATCCAGAAAAGGTAGTGTGAGGCTAAGGGGAGGGCATGAGGCAGCAGGAGCATTCACCTACTTTAGAAGAGAATTTACTAGCCCAGTCTCACCCCTGTGGCCTTTGAGAGAGTCAATAATGAGCTTGTCTCCTCTGCTCTTCCACCTAGGAAAGACAGACAGATACCTCCACTGCTGATCCAAAATCTGCATCTCCCTGGGAGGGACACTCAGCCCAGAATTCTTCTCAGAGCAGAATTTCTTCATTTTTCAGTAATATTCACTCTCAATATTCACTCTCAATATTCACTCTCAAGTTCTTATCTGAGATTCTTCATTCCATCTCACACTGGATATTTAAAGTAACAGGACAATGGAAGCTGAGTAATTATACTGAAAGAACAGAGTAAGACAAATTTTGTTGTCTGGATTTTTGTTTTGCTTAATTTTAAATAATCTGCTTTGTCCTAATCTGCTGAATTAGTGTTTTCCTTTATGCCAATATGTTCTCCCGTATCTGGAACTCTGGCATAATTTTACATCTTTCTACACCGAGCCTGCCCAAAACCAAGATCACTTCTAACTTAAAGTGCTCCTAAAAATTTGAAGTGCTCTATTAATTTTAAATTGCTCTACATCATGTCTGCTTAGAATCCCAACTGCTTTTTCACGCAAAAAATATTAAACTATAAAATGCACATCTGCAACATAACAGCTACCCAGCTTTTTTTTTTTCTTTTCTTTTATTTTAAACATCAGCTTTCTCTCTTTTTTTTTCCTTTATCTTTGAAAGAAAAAAAAATAAAAAAGGTCTCTCAGAGAAAAATAATAGAAGGACTCATCACACGTTTTATTGTGAGCCTCCCTCTATTGAAAACCTTTTAGGTTTGTCACAGGACTAAATATATTTTATGTCTACCAATTGGTAGCACATAGTCCAGCCCATTAACCCGCTTGACCTCAATAAATTATGATTTCCTGGCAGGAGCAGTATCCCTGGAAGATTGACACATCCCCAAAGGCGCTCCGAGGGTTAACAACACTCCCCAGGATTTTTTACAAGACCCTGATCCCAGACTTCTGTCTCAGGCAGCCCTTTCGAAAATGTTCTCAAAGCCTTTGGTGTTTTTCAGAGCCCTGACTTTATCCTGAGCAAGGGGAAGGGATGGCAGGGTTTCCAGCTGAGCCCATCACGTTATCAGTGGAACAACAAAGCCCTGGTGCTCCACCGGCGCGGCTCCCCCGCGGGGCACCTTCGCCAGGCGCCCGCTGCGAGGTCACGGAGATGTCCCCCCACCTCCCTTCATTCCCATCAGCCTTCCACGGAGCAATCCTCTCACCTGACCCTCAGGGGTCTGTGCAATCCAGTCCTGGCTGTCTCCCACCACCTCTGTCTCCCCTTTGATGTTTGCAAATGGATGTTGTCGAAAGGAACTTGTTGAGCGGAAAAACAAAGGAACTCTATTTGCTGGGGAGTCGGGGCTGGCTCACTATAAAACTGGACTTTACTCCGGGTAGTGGTGGACATTGGTGGCCAGGCCGATTTTTAGGGCAGATTTTTAAGCTGAAGGCCTCTC
Organism: Sinosuthora webbiana; assembly: GCA_013397395.1. Taxonomy (NCBI): domain Eukaryota; kingdom Metazoa; phylum Chordata; class Aves; order Passeriformes; family Sylviidae; genus Sinosuthora; species Sinosuthora webbiana. Next base: position 11,824 of record VXBN01006346.1, on the reverse strand, counting down.
ACTTCCCGTACTTGGCACGGCAACTCCAGCACTAACAAGTGGATTCACCGTCAAAGTCATTTTCCTTGCGCCACTGTATCCGAAGTACTTTATATTAATCTATCAAAAGGTCACCGCTCCTTTAGCGAGTGACCATAAATACACACAAATACAAAAACCCTGCTCTGAGCATGCCATGGATCAAGCTCCTCCAGATCCATATGTATTTGCTACTTTGCCATGGAGATATAAAACCAGCTGAGTGATGGGATGAAGCAGTAACCCTTCCGGGCCACGGTGCTTTATCTTGGGAGTAGCCTGGGAGGGGCTGATTATTTACACACAGTCCATCACAGTGAGCTGCTCCTGGGATATTTTCCAAGCAACAGATTCACGCAAAGTTTCTTGACTTTAAATTAGAGCTGGATCTCTACGTGCCCTCTGCTCTTCAGAGCGTCTCTGCAACCAGAGCAGCTGGGCTCCTGCTGGGGACAGGGGCAGCTCCTCTGTCATCCAAGAGTAGATGGTAGATTCCCAGCTAACCAACGAAGCACCTGCCTGCCTTGACCAAATTCCAATTTCCTTTCCAAGATAATCCCAACTGCATCCTCATGGATCTCTGTAGGAGAGCAGGATCAGTTACTGACACAAACAAGGCTCCCTCCTGGAAAATGGATGTGACTCTTTCTTTGGAAATATCTTTCACCCATTGAAAGAACTTCCTTTTTGGATTATCACAATGTAACTTGTATTATTGAATTCTGATTCCTGTATTACCTGTGAATCCATACAATTCCCAGTGGGGTTGTGGCTCCTGGAGATTTCGTGGATGCTCATTTTCCCTCGGGGACAACGCTATCAGGTGAAACTTTTCCAGTCCTTAACCAGACACAGGAATCTAAGGGTACTTAAATGTTTGTTTGCTCTGCTTAAAAGACAATTTCTGTGGCATTGATGTCATCGTCTCAAATGAGATTAACAATTCATTATTCACTGGATCAAAACTTCCCATCAAGGTAGAGGCAGCAGCTTTATTTATGGATTGTAACATCCCATTAAAAAAGGAGAGGGACTGGATGAGCTTGGAGGTCCCTTCCAACCCAAACCATTCTGAGATTCTGTGAGGAACCTATGAAAGAGCAATTAGACAAAATGAATAGCAAACATTAAACAAATGAATAGCAACAAAACCAAAGTGTGATCTCAGCCATCCCTGCTACCCACAAGGGTGGAGCTCCCTCCTGCAGCCCTGAACTGCCTTTCTGCAGGACAAATAACTGTTCTCACCTGAAAATGTGACTGAAACATCCTGTGTTGACTTTTAGTTATAACTTACACTGAATATTTCTTCTTCCTTACTTCTCAAGGGAGTGATGGGGAAATTATATTTTGGGAGCATTATGGGAAAGCAGTGGGACCTAGCCACGAATCCACCTTAGCTATAAAACCTCCATCACTACTGGAGTTTTTTCCACTCTGAAGTATCAGAAAACACTGAAGTCACATTTGCCCTTTACCTGACTGCAAGATCTTTAAAATAAAGTGGTTACAGCTGCCATAACAAACCACCCATCTCTATCCCATCCCCTGGGACAGGTTTCTGCCACCTGAATGTTCTCAGAGTCCAACTTACCTGGACAAAGCTTTGGTTTGATAAAATATTTCCTGGATGCAAAACCTGTGGTCATATTGGGTTTTGTTAAGCAGTTTCCTAATAAAGGGCAATGCATGTTGAGCCCTCATAGTAAGTCAGATGTGACACAAATAATACAGCAGATAATTACAGTGCCCTTTAGCTCACCTCAGATTTAAACAAAGGTTAAGCTGCCCTTTAGAAAACTAAATATTTTCTGTAGTCAAATAAGTGTGGACACCTCTAGAAACAAGGATATATTGCCAAGCTAGACTGAATGGAAAATGGTCACAATAGAATAATTTCAAAATATAAAGGATGCAGAGCTGCTCAGCAGAAGCAGCAGCCAGACATCCTGGCATCATGGACAGTCCCTTACCTTACAAAATTCCCAGGCTGGTCTCCATATGTTTTACAAGAACTGTTGCTTGAAATTGCTGTCTGGTCACAGCAGATAGGACAGAGAAATATTAAAAATAAGAAAGTGCATAATCTCCTCTTCCCCTTAAGTCTGGTAAACAATTTATATCAAATTTCATACAAAAGAACAAATCCATGGACCTTTAAGTAATTAAGAAACAGACACTGAGGCTTAAAAAATAAACTTCGGGGGAAATCTCCCGTAGTGGCCAGGAAATGGCTGGTAGGTTTTATTTAGTTCTCATAGCCCAAGGTTTAGCTGTGAGGGAGATAAGAGCCAGGTGTGTTTTACACATCTAATTTGTTTAGTCTGAAGCTCATTCAAACAGCACTTTTCATCTCCAAGTTTGCACCCGACTTCTGAAATCTCGGTCTGGGATGAACAGGTGTCAGATTCAGTCAGGGACCCTAAATGAGAGGAATCACCTCTGGGGGAGGAGGAAATTGTCAATTATTTCTGGTGTGCTTGGTTTTGGGGGCTGGAGGGTGGTCAGGAACCCTTCTGGTGGCTGTGTTGAGATGGAATCATAGACTCACTGAGGATGGAAAGGATCTCCGGGACCATCAAATCCAACATCTGGCTGATCATCACCACTTGTACTAAACCAAAAATCCCCCATCTACTCATGTTTTGGACAATTTCAAGGATGGTGGCTCCATCAGGTGGTCCAGATGACCCACAAAAAGCCAGTGCTGTCCAAGGAATCCTCTCACACTAAAGGCAAAACCACCCTGAAGATCACTTCCAGGGATTCAGGCCCAAATAGCCTCTCCCTGCTGAACAGCCCAGTGAAAAGCTGATAAATGCCCAAATATATCTGATTTTCTACTTTGAGATGAGCAGGCCACGAGTCCCCTTTTGGATGGGGAAGGCAGCTGAGTGTGTGTGGGAATCTGGGGGCTGCAGAAAGCTCTGCTGGGAGGAGATTCATTCTCCAGGGATGCGCAGGATGAGGCTCCATGGCTGCAGATCTGCAGCCAGGCTTCACGTTGTCAGAGGCTCTGTAAAGCAGAAAAAATGTTAAAAGCCTTGGTTCTTAATATTTTCACCTTCAACCACCTCTGCTAATAAGGGAATTGCAAGATGTTTGGTCAAGAATCACTTTATACATAAAAATCAAGGGGTTAATTTGTGGCAGTAACATTCACAATGTTCCAGGACGTGGCAAATCGGTGGAAAACAGGTAAAATATCCATTATTACCATTGCAGCATTGACTAACCTGACTTCCAGGCTCTGCTTGAGTCTCCCAAGCCTATTGGTGCAAGTCACATCCAACTTTGACTGTACTTGCATTTTGACAAGTATTAATGGAGCCCTTCTCTGTTTGATCCACTAAAAAAAAAAATCAATGAATTTACACCCTGTTACTTATTCATGAACAAGTTGTGCCCCTGAATTTTAACGTGCTATGCCTTAAACCATCAGCTGTATATCTGCTTTATGTGATGCTCCTACATAAGCTGGCAGTCCATCAATTTAGTGTCCATACATTCCTTTGAAAGCTATATTATAATTAGAGCTTAGGTTCATACTATTCCGTAACCATAAAGCAGACGTAAAATAATTATAACTCATTTAGTGAAATTAGAAAAAGAGCAATTATTAGGCTCCCATTGTGAGGCTTTGCTGTGAGGGACAGATAATCTATCTGCAAGATGTACTTCGAGAACACCATTTTGAAAGAAATAAAGTAGATGAATTACCGTTTTGTTTTGGGTTTAAGAAAACTTAGGCCCATAAATACAAGTTCAAACAAACACAAAGGATGTGTGCAAGGGAAGTGAAAGTTTTACTGCAAGAAGGGAGATTAAAGTATTTAGATGAGGCTTTCCTGACAAGGCCTCTCAGGATGTTGGGAAGCTTGATCTGTTCAGATTTGGAAGGCGTTAAGTACCACAGGGATGTGGACAAAGGCCTATAAACTTCCAACTAAACACGAGGATGTGCAGGGCTGGAGCAGGAGGGAGCGGGATCCACGATGCTGACGTGAGCCTCAGCACACTGGGGAGTGCAGCATTCCACAGAAATCCCAGAGCGGTTTGGGTTGGAAAGGAACTTAAGGCCCATCTCATTCCTGCCGTGGGCAGGGACACCCTCCACTAGACCAGGCTTCTCCAAGCCCCGTCCAACCTGGCCTTGGACAATTCCAGGGATTTCTGACAACTTTAATTAGGATTTACACATCAAGATTTCTCAGTCTCCAAGCTCCTGGTATGCTGAGATACCCATTTTAATGGGAAGAAATCGCTTTTTGCTGGGAACACACCTTCCAGGCTGAAATAGAGCTTAGGACTGTATTGTGCCAGCAATTTGCCCACTTTTACCTTCTCTGATAGGAGACTAAGATGGCAAAATTCCTGATGAATCAGCTACTAAAAAGATGCCTTTTCCTGACAGACTCTTGTCCAGCTGCTGCTCACACAGAGGAGAAATCCCCAATATTGTCATTTCCAAGCCTTAAAGGACAGAACCTGCAGATAAGAGGGGTTTTTCCCCTTCCCTTCCAATGCAGGATCTTTGCATGTCTGAACTGTGACTTAGATCTTTGGTCCTATTCGGTTTTTCTCTTTTGTACACTTCTATTAATAGAAAATTACATATTAAACCAGAAGAGAATAAGTTTAGACTGGATATTGGGGAGAAATTCTTCTCTGTGGGGGTGGGGAGGCCCTGGCAAAGTTTGCGGCTGTCCCTGGATCCCTGGAAGTGTCCAAGGCCAGGCTGCAAAGAGCTTGGAGCAACCAAGGCAGAGGGTGGAACTGGATAAATTTCAATTTCCCTCCCAACCAAATCATTCCAGGATTCTGCTATTGATCAATCTATTTCATTTGCAAAGAAGTTTTACTTTGTCCACCTCAGAAGTGCTCTATAAAAGCCAAATGCTCCCTCAAGGATTCCCATGAGGAGGAGAAGAGGATCTGAACAAAAATCCTGCTCGTGGTACTCAAAAACCCAAAAAGCAGAGTGAAACTCAATCACAGGGAAAATCATTGGGTTCATGAAAATGTGTAAAACACATTGCGGTGGCAGAGCTAAACACAACAGAGCACACTGCTAACTTCTAACATTAAAAACCACAATGAATTAAACACCAAATGGCTTTAAAGTGCCTGTAATTTATTCAAAGCAACTCTGCACTGATATTTCTCATTTCTTTTGGGGTCAGCGCATTTATGATTCATATTTTCTGTCTTTTCTCTCTACCGTCGAGAGAGACAGAAGGAAGCCTCTGCTATCAGGCTGATTTCAAAAGCTGGAGGTAAAAACATCGAATGTCACACAATATGGCAAAAAACACATCAAACTCTGTGAAATTCTTTGTTTCTTCAGCATAATTTCTCTGGAATGCTTTTGAGCTCTCAAAAAATCCTATCAGCTCCTCCCTGCTTAATTCATAGCAAGGTGAGAAATCAATCAGCTATCAAGTTATTTTGTATAACGGGGAAAAAAAAGGGGGAAAGCACATACAAAACACTGATTTTTTTTTTTCTTTTTTTTTTTTTTCCCCCCCAAAAAAAATCCATGTGTTATTCCATGATTTCTCTGTCCAAGTAAAACCTTGTTGATTGGTTTGTGTTGTAACAAAATTTCTCGTTAAATGAAGCCTTGGAAAAAAAAAAAGTGTGGTGAGGGAAATTCGACACTCCCAACATTTGTAAAAGTTATGCTGGGCTTCCTGTTTAAACAGTGGGAATGTGCTGCTGGGACTGTAGGAATGGGGGAACGACCCCACTTCATCACTAATTTCACTTTCCAAGTGACTGGAAAATTCTCCAATGCTTCCTGTTCAGCAACACAAAAGACAAGTTCAGAGACCCGGTACCTCTGACAGTTGTGAAAGACAGGGGGAAAAAAAAATGAATGACGTTCTCCAGAGGATATTTTTCTGTCACTTAAGCAGTTTACATATTTCTCTATTTTTACTGTATTTTTCTTCTTCCGATCACCAGGGATCGTATGTGAGTTTAGGGTCATTAGGGCTCTGTCTAGTGCCAGACAGATTCTGCTACAGTCAGATTTTTATGATGACAGCATGAAATTTTTGGAATGCACTGGTGAGTTGTGGGACTACCGTTAGACTGTCATTAAAAACGAAAAAAAAAATATATATCTTTGCTTTCTTGTACTACAAGCAAGCCTTTGGCTTTAAATTTTGCAAAATACAGATGATTTCTTAGAAGAGATGAAAAAAGTAGCACGTAAGTTTAATAACTAGTATTCAAAAAAAAAATACTGAACTGATTATTTCCATCGAGAGTGAGAGAATATATATATTTTTTTCAGGGTTAAGAGACAGAGAAAAAGAGTTGGGAAAACACAAAACATTAAAAAAAAAAAAAAAGAAAAAAAAAAAAAGAAGAATTTGACATTTTTATTTAATTATTTCTTTCCTTCTGTCTCCTTCTCCTTTCTTTTCAGTGTTTCAATCTGTTCTCCCCGTCCTTGGGGGAACACTGCTTGAACCTGCATTTGTGAATTATAAGCTCTCTGTACTGTACATAGCAGTTGTTAAGGATCAACTGATTAACCATTTTATCGAAGATTTACAGGACTCATTCCAATTTTTACAACTCCATGTGGTTTTTAAACATTGTAATGTTTTCAACCAATATGTTTTCCGTCTCCCAGCTGTAAAACAAATACCTATTGGCTTGGGGGGAGGAAATTTATTTTTTGTACAATTTTGGGTATAATACAATTTTTTTTGCACGCCGCTAACAGCATCTTCTGGGAAAGAGTAAAAAAAGCCTCAAGATGAAATATTGTTCTGCTCACTCCTTGCTCATTCACTTGGGCCACAGAAATATCACGGTACAAACATTTGTTATCAGACTGAATTACCCAGGAAGGGACAGATAATGGGATTCACAAATTCACCTGTTTCGTTTGCTTAGCAAACCCTTTAAATTCTTTCATATATTTAATATCCAGTGTATTTTTAAATTGAGAAATAGAGGGCTCACACAAAACATGTCAGACTCAAAAGATTTGTCTGTGTGTGGGCACTTAAAACTGTTTAATCAAACTGTGGGTTTGTGTCAAGACTCTTGAGGACAAGGCTTGGTTGGAATTTGCGAATTTGCGTCCCATTCTCTCTTGGGGTTTTCTCTTTATTCAAAAAGTTGCAAAACAAAAGGTAGGAACTGACCTAAAGGACTGGTGAGTAAATTTAACACCAATGTGTTGCCCCGGGGTGATGCTCTGGGGCACCTCAGCCTTTGTTTTCTAACGGCCCCAAAAGAAAAGTCCTTCCTTCAGGAAGTTCAGATGAGCTCTCCTGAGCATCTGAATTTCTAAGGTTTGGGTTTGAGTCGCAAATTTTAGCTCTTTGCTCTTTCAGCTGATGTCACAGCAAACATTAAGGGCTTTATCCCATCATGCTCCTACCATGGCTTGAGCTGCACAAAGAATTTACAGAATTGCCTGTTTATCACCACCACCATCACCGTAATATTGTGATCACGTTATCACAACATAGCAGCTAATACAATAAGAACATAATGGTTGTAATTACAATTTTAGCTAATGTCATTTAGTGTAATACAACAACGCTCTAACAAGTATAATAACAAAAATAATACTTAAGGTCCTGAGCAGGGACAAACATGCTGCTTGGGCTAATGTACAGTGTACACTTAACTGTTGATTTCACAATAAAATCTAAATAGTATCAAAGAGCGCCAATTTGCTTCACAGGAACTAACCAGGCAGGACAAATTTAAATTGGTTTATCCTGCACTCTTTGTGAGTGGAGCTAAATTCATATTTACCACAGAGCAGGGACGTGGGCACACATTCAGAGATATCAGTGCCCAGTTAACCCACGCTGGAGCTCTAAATTAGGAGGGAATTTCTACATGGCCTGATAGACCCTTCCCAATTAACACTGGAGCACCTATATTTTACCATAAACACAAATAAAATTAAGACACGATCCAAGACACGGCCACTAATTAAGACGTGGTCAAAGGAGTGCTCAGATCTGGGGTTCTGTGATCCCACCCCTCTGGATATTGCCCGGAGTTAGGAGCCACCAGCTGAATTCACCTCAGGAGATAATCACCTAAGGAACATTCCAGAACTGGGGACATCCAGTCAGGATGCAGGAGAGCCACGTTCAGACCCAAACCTGAACTCCCACAATTTTTAATTTAACTCACTCTGCCTCACATGTTCCATCTGGTACCTGGAAACTCTCCCCGACTAAACTCCTTTAAAACTGGTATTAAGTGATAATTTAAGCCCTGACTAAAAGCCTTTGCACAAATAACATCCCATAAACACTGCAAAGCACTTCCTAGGAAGACAATGGGAATTTTACTATTATTGTATTTCTAAGGGAAGAGTTTGGATCGGAAATGTGCTGGCACTTCGACTTTCAAGCCGCTCACTTTGAGATTTTCCTCTTTCCTCTGTATTAAATAATGACATTTGCTTCCTAATATCATATTTCTCCAAGGGGAGCTGGGAGGTTTCCTGCAGGTACTAATCCAGAGGGCAGCACAGAGGAAAAGACAATATTGAATCATGCGAAGCTGCAAATAAAAAAGGCAACAGTATCTAAATGTAATAGTTTATTAATAGCTGTGAATCTTATAGGATCTGTGTCAAACCTTTCATGCCAGGACTTCTTCATTCTTCCTGTGATACTCTGCAACTTCTTATTCCCACAGTACTTCTCCCAGCTCTCACCATCTTAAATTTTCCATTATAGAAACACAAATTGTACAATCAATGCATTTTTATTTTTTTTTATTTGAAACTCCAATGATATTTTTCAGAGAAAAGCACCAAAATCTGCTTTCCTGTGAAAAAAAACTTTTCATGTGAAATTTTTTTTGTGCAACAAATTTCTTTTGCCTGTAATACCCCAAAGGGTTGATGGCACACCGGTTTTGACCAATGTGCTGTTCCTAACATTGTTACAGTGACAGGAATTCCACAGTATTTTAATTATTTGACTGCTGCTGCTTTAAAAAAAATTAACACAGGACTCTTAACTGAAAGAAGAACATGAAAACTTCAACACCAATTTTATTCCGAGTTTTCCTAAATTTCATCTGGAAGTCTTGGGCCGATCCATATCCTGCCTTACCTCTTAGCTGTTTCACATGGATCCCATCTCTTTTTTTATTGGACTCTTGATGCCCACTGATGTTTTATGCATAATGATGCTCAAGTTTAATTGAGCTGTAAGCTTCGGTTTAATTATGAGCCTTCGTGATACCTTCAGCACTTTTTCTTCTCTGATTACTGTAACTGGTTCTCTCCAACCCCTTTAAAATCCTTAATCTATTAAACCACTTGTAGACAAGTCATTTTTAGGAGAAAGTCTAATTACTCTGTTGCAATTATCTTAATGCATTCTCGGTATTTAGAGGAAAAAAAAAAATAATAACCTGAGTGAAATGCACTTTGTGGACTATTCCAAACGTTCCCGTTTAATGATCTGAGACACGCTGCACGTCTCCTGTGCTTAAAATGAATTTATGTGGAGAAAGTGACACTCCAAGTCCTCAATTCTTTGGTTAAATTTCTGATCATTAAAATTTCCCACCGATTTTAGAGATTTGACCATCAGACTTGGAGGGTAATTCTGCTTCTTTCAGTGCATGAAGTTCTTTCTTTCAGTTTCAGAGCCAAGAAGAGTCAAAATTGAAAAAAAAAAAAATCATTTACATGTCTCTTATATGTGTTTAAAAAAAAATATCCATGAACCTTCAATAGATCAGCTTTGCCAAAAATCTGATGGGTTTTCGTGGAGCTAAAATAAAGGAAATTAAAATGATAGCCATATTTGAACAAGATGATATTTGCACAGATATTTACAGCTTTTTTATAAAACCAGATTATCTCAAAATAATGTTCTTTTAAGTATAAATTCTTTCAGTACTTTCTATACTTATTATTTCATATGTTGCATGTAGAGAGCCTTTCTACTCACTATAATAATTAGTACTGATATAAAATTTGTTTCCTCACAGTTTCGAGCAGGATCCTGGGTGTTGTTTGTCTATCAAACACTGTGAAGTGCTAATTTGTAAGAATAGTTTATCATTTTAAAGGTAATATTTAGTCAATTTTGATTTCTTTCTATAAAAAATGAGCATTTGACAATAAACTTCCAACCAAAAAAAAAGAATAATTAAATAAAAAGGAAAAGTAAAATAAATAGAAAGCACAATGATGTAAGTCCTTTTAGATACAAATCTGATGCACTGCTCCTGACCCTGAGATTCCTGCTCAGCTGAAATACTTTAAAATGCTTCCTGAGAGTTTGAAAATTCATCTCAAAATTAGCCACCACATGCTATTCAAAAGCCCAAAGAATAGATGTGTGACCTTGAAATTATTTGTAATTATTTTATAACTCCTCTTTAAAATTTAGTACATTTTATAGCTATAAATTAAACTATATATTGACTACAAATACAAATGTATTCACTATATAACTCATAATTAAAACCTAAAATAGAAAGGAATTCACACTAAAAACCAAAACACACCAGCCCAACAAACGTGTGTGAGAGAGGAGGGAGCTGTACACTGTTCCTGTTCAGCCAGAGCTGAAAACCAAATAAAATCTAAGCTCTCTGTATTTCAGTGCCTTAATATTGTTTGTGTTAATAATGCTCTGTCATTTACATTGGCATATGCACTGTGAGCGTGAAAAAATAAAAATAAATTCATTGTAGAAATTAGGAGGGCAAGGTTCAGCATTAATGCTGACTTGTCTCTCTCCAGTTTCAATTTCCTCACTTCTTCTACAAGCACAGCTTTAATGTTACACAACTTGCACGCCTGGAATTGGACTTTATTTAGGATATTCCTTCCCTCTTCAGGATTTGTCACTTGTTCCCTAATTTACAGACTTGTTTTCTGCAACAGGGATCTCAATGGGTTGTTTTTTTTTTCCTCATTTCTTCACTCAATGACCACATAATTATCTGCCTGATTGGTTAAATTCCTGAATTTGGGATCAGATCAATTCCTTGCCTATAAATGAGCATATCAAGTACAAGGAACACATCAATTCCAAATCAGTGATTTGTCTTCTTGCATTACAGGCTGCTTTCTCTAAAGGCATCACGTTACATTTTGCACTTCACCAAGTGCAAGACTGAGCTGGCAGTTCTGGGGACTGCAGAAACGTCCTGCTCTCCCTCAAATCCTGCAGGATCTGCTGAAACAATCCTCGTGGAGGACAACTGTGGTCGCCTAAGGAAATGCAGAATGCAGAAGTTTACAGCTGATCAGCAAGTCCTGATTACGGCTTGTTCTTTATTGTAAAAAAACAAAAAAGGCTGAGAGATTTCCTTGTCTCTTTCTGCTTCTGTTTTCTTTTTAAATTTTCCCCCTTTTTTCTTTCTTTTTCATTTTTCTCCATTTTCTTTGTCATTGGAGCTTTCTGCACCTTCAGCACTGTCATTCAAACTGCTGGCCAAACGTCTCCAGAGAGTGTTCACGTGTTCATACGAAACATATTTTGAATCTATAAAACTTTTCATAACCAGCGATCTCATAATTCACAGTGTTTGATAGACAAGCAACACCTGGGATCCTGCTCAAAACTGCGAGGAAACAAATTTTATATCAGTACTAATTATTATAGTGAGTAGAAAGGCTCTCTACATGCAACATATGAAATAATAAGTATAGAAAGTACTGAAAGAATTTATACTTGAAAGAACTGACTGGATCAAATATTTTGAGATAACCTGGTTTTATAAAAGCTGTAAATATGAGCACAAATATCATCTTGTTCAATATGGATATCATTTTAATTCC
>VXBN01006343.1:67238-99990 GCA_013397395.1 Sinosuthora webbiana | reverse complement strand
TCCCTGAGCCACATCCCTGAGCCACATCCCTGAACTACATCCCTGAGCCACATCCCTGAACTACATCCCTGAGCCACATCCCTGAACTACATCCCTGAGCCATATCTCTGAGCCATATCTCTGAGCAATGTCCCTGAGCCACATCCCTGAGCCATGTCCCTGAGCCACATCCCTGAGCCACGTCCCTGAGCCATATCTCTGAGCAATGTCCCTGAGCCACATCCCTGAGGCACATCCCTGAACTACATCCCTGAGCCACATCCCTGAACTACATCCCTGAGCCACATCCCTGAGCCATGTCCCAGATCCACATCCCTGAGCCACATCCCTGAGCCACATCCCCGCCAGATCAGGCTGGCTGTTTTTCCCAGCCCCCAAGGAATGCCCACCAGGAGCACACCAGCATTCCCACCTCTTAATGGAGAGAAAAATCCTCATTTTCTCCCTGTTGGGGACCAGAGCCCCCTCTGCCACTGCTGTGTGTGGCTTTGGGCACACCACTTGTCCCTGTCCCCCTCCCCTATTTACACCAGGCATGGTCTGGATGGATGCTCCCACAGGGATTTCTTTCAGCATTTGGGAAGAGCATTTTCCTGAACTGGGCAGAAATGAGCCTATGGAACAGGAATCCTGTGGAGAGGACACACCAATGACATCAGACCCCTCCTTGATTTCAGAAAGTTGGCTAAAAAAAGAATCAGAGAAAAAAGGGGAATGTTCATTAGGAAACAGAAATTACGAAGAGACTGGCTGAGATTCCCAGAGGAATCTCCACTGCAGAGAAATAAGGATAAAGTGGTCATGTTCTGTCTGTGCTCCCGTCCACTCCAGCTGTAGGAGGGAATTTGGCCTCAATATCGAACCGTGGACGTTTCTGGCATCACAGGAATGAAAATTCCGTGTCTGGGGGGAATTTCTGCTCTGCAGCCCCCCCATATCCAACCCCAGCACCGGGAATTTCAGGGGAGGAGGAGCTGCTCAACCCCTCTGTCGGACACGGGGTAACACACACGATTTTGATGTTTCGCTGTAGTTTTTGGATCACGGATGTGGCGTTTCCCTCCTGAAATCCCTGCTGGAATCCCGGGGCTGGATGCGGTGCCTTCTCCAACCCGCTGCTGCCATCTGCTGCAAGAGACCTCCCTGGGAGCCAAAAACGGGGCTGGGAAACCTTTCCCGAGCCAATCTCGCCGCCGTTACAGCTGGGCAGGTGCCCGTGCCTCAGTTTACCTGCAGGGAGCGTCTATCCCGGTAAAAACCGCGGATCCACGCAGCTGATTCCAGCGTCAGCCCGGTCGTGGATGGGTTAGCTCAGCCAAAGCCTTGTGCGTTTGTTCTTTTTGATGCATTCAAATATCATCCATTTCCCTCCAGGAGGAAATACAGAGACTTTCCAACGGGACAAATCCTCACCCATGAGGCTGTAACTCATGGAAAGCAAAAAGAGCAGGAAAAGGCCACGTTTGATGCTGTTTCTCCCTGGAGAAGAGTGGTCAAAACATTCCAACCGGGCTNCTTCCCGCCCTGGTTTTTTTTTTTTTTTTTTTTTTTTTTTTTTTTTTTTTTAATACTGACCGTTTGTTTTACTTTTTCCGCCTTTTTTCCCCCACAAATTTTCATGGTATCCTACTCGATCTCAAGCCAGCTGGGACCAGAATGAGCCCTCTGGCATTGCAAAGAGCTGCCAGTTGTTATTATTTGCCCCCAAATTTAAATTTTATCCAGAGTTTTGCTTTCGTTTCAGTTGGAGAGGGAATAAAAGAAACAAACAAAAATAAACAATCAAACAAAAACCAAACAAAAACAACAAAAAAACAAAACAAAACTACCAAAAAACCCCCAAAAATTCAAAAAAAACCCCAAACCACAAAAAAACAAAAACAAAAAACAAACAAACAAACAAAAAAAAACCCAAAAAACCAAGCAACAAAAAGAAAAAAAAAAAAAAAAAAAAAGAAAGAAAAAAAAAGGAAAGAGAAAAAAAGAAATGGACCCACAAAAATCTTCTCAGAGAAGATCAAGTCGTTCTCTTGTCCTGCTCGAATGCAAAGAGCAGCTGTGGCTGGACCAAGGACTTAAAAAAAACCCATTTGTGATCTCCTTAAAATGAGGGGAGCAGCCAAAATCACCCCAGCACAGCCTTCAGTCCCCTGCAAACAGGATTTGACCTGTTGGGAGCTCAGAGCTGGATTTGGGATCTTTTTGGGGGAAAGAAGCAGCAGAAAAATCAGGATGATGGTTCCTGGTCTAGGAGATGTTCTGGAAAGCTCCTTAATCCAGGACCTCTTGCAGCAGCTGCTGGAGGGATTTCAAGCCAAGGAAACTCACTGCTGTAGTTTGTTCCTTGGAAAATGAGGATTTGGGCCCAGGCTCCTCCTGGGAGGTGCTGAACTGGAGTCAGTGTGAGCTGGAGCAGGAGCCAGAGGGGTGGAGGAGCTTCCAGGGTGACTCAGGCTCGGGAGTTCATGGACCAACAGCTGTTCCTGTGATGGCCAGAGAGGACTCTCCCTCACCAAAAGTCTGTACCCAAGAAGGAAGGCTGAAGAAATTCCAGGTGGCACATCCCAAACCCACGTCTTCCCCTCTGCTGAAGCCACCAAACCAGGAGGAAAACAAGAAATCCTGTCCCCACCTGAGCTTCACCTCCAGCCAAGGGCCCCATCCCAAAGCCACGTCCCCACCACGCTCACGCCGTGCCCAAGGGCCGAGCCCAGGGTGCACAGAACCCACCTGGAAATTGTGTTTGCTTTACCCGGCTGTAATTACAGGTTTCACACCTCCAGAAATCCCTGGGTTCAGGTCCTGGATGCTGGGCTGCCAGTGGATTACAGAACTCACAGAATTCACTGAATACAGAATGACCAGGTTGGAAGAGACCTCCAAGATCATCAAGTCCAACCCAGCCCCGACACCTCAACTAAACCCTGGCCCCGAGTGCCACATCCAGTCTTTCCTTAAACACATCCAGGGATGGTGACTCCACCTGGGCAGACCATTCCAGTACTTTATCACTCTTTCTGTAAGAAACTTTTTCCTAATATCCAACCTGTATTTCCCTTGGTGCAGTTTAAGACTGTGTCCTCTCCTTCTGCCTGGAGAAAGAGACCGACCCCACCTGAGCACGGCCACCTTTCAGGGAGTTGTGGAGAGTGACAAGGTCACCCCTGAGTCTCCTTTTCTCCAGGATAAACAACCCCAGCTCCCTGGGGAGAGCTGCTCCCCAAATCACAGCCTCAAGTCTCCTTTTCTCCCCCATTTTCCCGTGCCTGCCTCTCACACACTGATGGGAAGAGGGACTTGGTCCCCTCCAGCCTCTCCATCCCACTTCACCAGCTCCCAACCCCCATGGTGAGTTCACATCCATCCCCGCGCGTCGTCGAGATTTTGGCCCGTCCTCACTGAATCCCAGGAGCTGGGTGGTTGTAAAAGCAGAGCCCTTTATTGCATGGCTAAATCCATGAAGGCAGAGCTATCAGAGTCTGCAGCAGCCTGCAGAAGCCTTCTAACACAAAATTTCCAAGTCCCAAGCAGGAGCAGCAGCCTCAGCACTCTTAACCTGTGTCCTGTGAGCGTCTCATCAACAGCACTCACAGCAATATCAACAACAGCAGCATCAATTGTTTTCCACGAATCTCTGTGTGTAGCTTTCTCAAAGTAGTGCATTTTTATTCTATTTTTAGCCAATCAGGTACCTACACGAATTTTCTACAGCCTTGCTGGACCAATCCTAAGTTAAGGTTGATGTGCAGCAATATTTGTAATTTCTTACATGAATTCTACCCATACAGCTCTATCTGTTCTATCCAGGAATGTTTTAGCAAGGCTGCGTTGTTTTTGTTATGACTAGAATTTAACCAACTTGGCAAAAGGCAGTGCCACTTGAACTTTAAACTAGGTATTAGGTCTTTTTCTTATTTACTGACACAGGCTCTTATTTGTTTAAGGCACTTAAAAATTCTCTATTTATTTAAAACTAAGCTTGCATTTCTAGCTCATGTCTGTGTGGATTGATGTATTTTAGTTTTTCTGAAGGTTCTAATTCAATCCTCACATTTCTGGGCACTCCTGGGCCTGTGTGGGTTTGTCCCAGGGGGATTCATACTCCAACACCCGCAGAATAAAACAGGGAACCAACCTCTGTTTTGGCTGCAGAGACAAGTTTATTGTCACATCCATTTTAATTAGTGACCAGCACGTGCTCCTCAGAGCCTGGCCAGTGGATCAGGGCAAGGTGGAGCAGTTTTAGCAGCTCTGGAATCAGTGACAGCATTTTCTGTTGCGTGCCCAGCTCCCACCACAGTGAGATCATTATTAAAAACCTGATTCATTATATTGCCTTGGTAGCTGCATCATGTGCACAGGCTTAAATGTTAATTGCAATCTCTTTCTGGAGGATAAATCCCAGCTGTTTCCCTAGAGATGAGTGTGGCACAAGCCCTGAAAATTTAAAGAAAAGGGGTGTTTTTCCAAGGGGTGGCAGAAACCCAGGGCAGGGATTTTAGGTTTTACCCTCTTTCCCTGAGGTGGGAGAAAAAAGACACGCCAGGATCTCAACCACAGGGTTGTCCCTTGCCCTTGCTGATAGATCAAGTCCTTCCCCTCTGCCCTGTGGTTTTGAGCAAGGAGATGTCCTGGCAGGTGATTCCTGAACTCTCAAGGTTCTCATTTGTGATGTTTGGAGGTGTCACATGGAGTTATTGATAAATGTCATGGCCAGCCCATGGCAGAGCCCACCCAGGGCTGCTCATAGCTGGATTCCTGGGGGCTTTTCCCCCATGGGAATTCTGATGGATCTCTGTGAACTTTCAGCACTGGCAGGTTCCACCCTCACCTGCAGTAAACAGGAGGGTGCTCAGGCACTACTGCATCACACAAGCCTGGGTTATTCCACACCTGAATTTGCCTTTGGCTTCAGCAGAGTCACCTTTGGTCGGAGAAAAACCTCCTGGTCCAGCCCACGGGAGCCCAGGAGCAAAATCTGCTGAGTGAGCCCACCACACCCCTGCCACCCAGGCAGGTCCTTTGCCCCATGCCCAGGGAAAGAAGGGAAAAATGTCCTCAGCTTCGTGTTGGTGGGAAGGTGCAGGAACTTTAGAACAGAGAGAGGGATCTCTGCTCCTCAGGGCAGCTCTGAGACCCCTCAGGTCTCACCTGAGCTCTGCGTAATGGCAAGGGCCTCTCTCATCCCTCTGGATATTCTCTTTCTTCTCCTGGCACAGAGATCTGTAAAAGGAGGATGGAGATGCCCCAGCCCTGGGAACATTCAGGATCACGTTGGACAGGGCTCTGAGCAGCCTGATCTGGTTGAAGGAGCCCCTGCCCACTGCAGGGCTGGACTAAATGTTCTTTAAAGTTCCTTTCTGACCCAAACTGTTCCATTTTTCTACGATTCATAGGGAATGGACTTGTCAGGGGGCTGCTCACAGAGACACAAAACGAGATTAAATGACCCTGTCCTGCTGGGAGTTAGACATTTCACCACTTTTTGACCTCCTGGTCAGGAAAAGGTTTTTTACAGAAAGGGTGATAAAGTATTGGAATTATCTGCCCGGGGAGGTGGTGGAGTCACCATCCCTGGATGTGTTTAAACAAAGACTGGATGTGGTACTTGGTGCCAAGGTTAGGGTTGGGTTGTACTTGATGATCCTGGAGGTCTCTTCCCACCTAATGATTCTGATTCTGATCCTGATCCTGATCCTGATCCTGATCCTGATTCTGTCTGCACCACACCTTTCCCCTACCCCCAAACCCTTCTCCATGGCCCTTTCCCCAGCAGCCTCCCCAGCCCAACTCCTTCTGCCTTGCAATCCCAGCCCTTCCACGCTGCCATTCCTCCCTCCTGCAACGCTCATCCCCAGACTTCCAGCGAAACGACAAAGCCCTTCAAGGTGACATTTTTCCAGCCTGGAAACAGCAGCTGGACCCCAATCACCACCGTCTGGGGTTTGTTTTTTTTTCTCTCTCTCTCTCTCCATCAGGCAGGTGTCCAGTGAGGGGCTGTGACCTGACATTGATGTTCTAATCAGGCCGGTTCCCATCTCTCCCCTCCCGGACGGAACAATCGCCGTCATTCTTGCTGGCGGTCAGAGTTCACCCAGGGCCTGGCGCGGCTGTGACGTTGATTGGCAGGTCCCAGGGCGGCCAACGTCTCCTCCTCGTCAGCTTTGGGCTTATCAATTAGTGGCTGCGCAGCTTAATGAGGTTTTGATGACGGAGGGCGGGCGAGAGCTCATTCCCACCCAGGCCAACCCCGTGGCAATAGCTTCGCTCCCTCTGGTGTGATATTTTCTTCCAGAGCTCCACAGCCGAGCGACTTCACAGGGAAAGGAGGAGCCTTTTGATGGAACCTTACGTGGGGTCAGATGTGATAAACCCCACGGAGGTCTCTGTCACCTCTGAGGGGCCAGCCCTTGCAGAGGAATGGCTTAAAATTAAAAAAAAACAAAACAAAACAAAACAAAAAAAAACAAAAACAAAACAAAAAAAAACAAAAACAAAACAAAACAAACAAAAACCAGCGAGACAACATCTCTGGAGGTGCTTTGTAAAAGAAAAGGTTTTAATAACTACAAAAATTATAAACAGCATTAAACAAAAGAAATATAAGCCAAACACGGTGTAGAGACACTCTTACACTAGGTAAGGCAGTCCAGAAAAGCCCTGGGGAGTTCTGTGCAGTCTTTTAAAAACTTAATGGTCTTGCTGGGCTTTTTGAAACCTTGCCCAATGAAACTGGCAACATGTTTTGAGGTGCAGGTCCAAGCATCCAAACAGTATCTGTGTTTGGCACCTGGTCAATTAGTGGGAAAAAAAACATTGAAGTTCATGGGTCCTTTACTTTATAACAACAGCAAGGGGTGAGTCTTAAACCTTTCCCTGCATGGAAACACCTGCCCGGGTGTGGGGTGCATTCCTACAGCCTTTCTCTTTGGTTTTTTTTACAAGGAATTCTGGCTGGAAAAGTGTCCTGAGTGACAGGACACAACATTCAGAGTTTCTGAGGCGGCAGCTTTGCTTTGGGGTTTCAGAGCGCTCTGCTGATGTGAGGGGAAATATTTCAGCTGAGCTTTAAAAACCCAGGGCTTCTGTCAGTGGTCATTAAAAGACCAGGGAATTTACTCTGGGATTGCTGCACTGCCCACCCCAGAGACCAGACAAACTCAGCACACCCTAGAGGATCATAAATCAAGCAATCAGCTGCCTCCAGCCACCAAATGGGAGAGGCTGTGGGACATTCAGGTGGATCCCCAACTGAGGGCATTTCTAATCCCCAGCATTAGAATCCAGGGTTTCTAAGCCAGGATTCCAGCAAACATCCTTGTGCATGAGCTTTGGGGATTTCAGGTTATCCCTAAGGACCTGATCCCATCAAATACTCTGATGGGTAATCCCATGGCCCTGCCATGATGACCTTGAGGAGTGCCTGGTGTCCTCTGGGGATGCCCAAAGAGAGGGGACAGTGCTGGTTGTCCATCCCCCCACCCCACGTGGACCTGAGCCCCACGGATCAGGACACCTGATGGAGCTGCCACGTTA
Source organism: Sinosuthora webbiana (assembly GCA_013397395.1). Taxonomy (NCBI): domain Eukaryota; kingdom Metazoa; phylum Chordata; class Aves; order Passeriformes; family Sylviidae; genus Sinosuthora; species Sinosuthora webbiana. Next base: position 92,454 of record VXBN01006343.1, on the reverse strand, counting down.
CCTCCAACATTAAAACACTAAAAACCCCAAACTGGAGAAGGTGCAGGGAGGCACCAACCATTCGTGGCACCAACCACCAGCCTTGAGCTGCACAGCCCCCCAATCCTGGGCTCAAACATGGACATGATTCCTCACTCTGATGCCTTGAGTTTTATCATCCATGTATTCCATGTTCTGTGGTGCCCAGGGGTGCAGCTCTGAGCTCACAGTCAGTGTCACTCAGCTCTCTGCACACAGCAGGGACACAAAACAAATCCTTCTCCTGCTGCACACCAAGGACAACTGGCACAAGTGTTCAGGCCCCAAAGCACAAACAACGGTGGCTGAAGGGAGAGAACAAGAAGGATGGGACTGCATCACCTGCAGCTGGGATTGGACAATTCAACCCCAAGATGCAAATGGACCAAAACTTATCAAAGTGTGAGACCTGGTGACCATTTGTCCATTTTGTGACCATTTTGTGACCATTTTGTGACCATTTTGGGTCCACCTTGGGTGTAGCCCTGGCCAGGCTCTTGTCCTGCCCAAGGTGTAACCTTAAAGGCCTTTTAATAAATCTCTACTTTATTCTCCATCTCTGCTCCAGCTCAGCCTTCCCAAGGCATCAACTCCTAAAGCACAAGCTTGGAACGTTCAGGTCCTGCTGCAATTTCCCTCAGCATCTCCCCACACAGGTGAATTCAGCTCATCCCCCCCTCTGAGCTGAGGTCTGGCTGTCCAAAAAGGAGATGGGGGCTCAGGGCTGTGTTTCTGCAGTTGCAGGTGCCCCAGATGCTGCCAGCTGTGGCTCTGGCTGATGGTGACCCCTCTGCACCTCAAGTGCTCTGGGGAGGGGATGCAGCCACTGGGTTCTCCTTGACCACAGATGTTTGAGTGACAGGAAAGGCTGAACAGGTCACGGGGTTTTTCAGGCAAAACATCCAGCCAGAATACATTTTTCCAGCCTAAATACTGAATAAATTAAGTGCTTGGGGTCAAAATGATGTGGGAGACAGGGCCAATCCGTGCCTGTCCTCCCAGGGGGAATCCCACCAGCCGGGTGTGGTCATCTCCCCAGGTGATGGAGCCTGCTGGAGGTGATGTCTGCAGCAGGATGGGTGAATCCCTCCTCTCTATCTCCATTGACACCCGAGGGTGGGGAGGCCCTGGAAGAGACTTTCTGGTGTTTCTGAGTCCTTGTGTCACCCTGATTTCTCTCGGGGTCAGAAAACAAACAGCCCCAAATCTCAGCTCTCGGGGCTGGATCCCAACGGGGCTTTTCACATCTCACCCTCCTGAATTCCCCCTCCAGCCTGAGGAGGGAAGGCAAAGAAATTTCTCCCAGGGGAGCTGAAGCATCAGCACAGGCAATTCCAGCCCATTTTCAGGCCTGGTCACTGGTGCAGAGAATGGATGTCACCCTGTCCCTTCTGTGCCTCAGTTTCCTCTGCAAAATGAGACCAATCCAACTGTCACCCACAAGGGCGATGATTAAAATGTCAGAGGAGCTTTTTAATTAGCTCTTAGGAAGGAATTCCTGGCTGTGAGGGTGATGAAGGACTGGCACAGGGTGTCCAGAGGAGCTGTGGCTGCCTCTGGATCCCTGGAAGTGTCCAAGGCCAGGTTGGACAGGGCTTGGAGCAACCTGGGATGGTGGGAAGTGTCCCTGCTCATGGCAAGGGGTGCAATGGGGAATATTTCAAGTCCCTTCCAACTCAACCCATTCTGTGCTTCTATGGTGGTACAAAAAAATAAATCAACTTTTCCTGCCCAAGCCACCTCCCCTGGGTACCAGAAGGCATCTCCAAGGCTGCCCAAAGAGGGCATCACTGCCCCACTCCCGAGGTGTCAGCACTCAGCAGTGCCGAGGTCAAACATCCCCTCACTGCCAGGTTACCCTGCACTCCACTGAGTCATGAAGAGCAGCTGCTTCCAAATGAAGGAGGAAAAAAGAATGAGGCAGAGAGAGCTGAGGCAATTTTCCCAACATCCCTGGGGAGTTGGTGTCAGAGCTGATCCTCTCCCTTTGCTCTCCAGCCCTCAATTCCACAGCTGAGGGGCTCTCAAAGGTCCTCCAGCTGATCCTTCTGCCACCCAAATCAGCTCTGAGGGGAGAGATCACGGCAAAACAAAAGCTCTGGCTGCAAATATTCTGATTTTTCTGCCTCTCCAGGCAGCCGTGTAGAGTTTTTTCTTGCTTTTCTCCTCTTTACACCTTCCTTTTTTCTTCCAAGATGGTGAAATATGAGCAGCAACGTTAGATCCGTCATCTTTTCAACAGCCCGAGCCCATCTAGAGGTGACCCCGGGACCACAAATCCCAGGAATCGTCGCTATTTTTGGTAGGCAACATCGCAAATCGCTGGAGGGGTGGAGGATGGTGTAATTTCTCAGCTCCTGTGAGTAATTGCAATTCTCACCTCAAGGTGAGAGACTCAGAGGTGAGAAATCCTCAACCTGACAGAAGCCAGGAGCTCCAGGGCAGCAGAAAACGGAGCAGCAGCGACGAGCCCAGGTGTCCTTCAGCCCCTCCCACCCTTTTTTTTCAAGGGTGTCCACCCCAAAACACCCCAAAATTCCATTTCCATCGCCACCAGGAGGGATTTAATGCTTGGACATCGCTGCCACCCGCTCAGGGGTCTCCACCACCCCGTTATACCAAACATTCCCATCAAGAATCTTCCCAATAAAGACAACTTGCCCACGTTTGGGAGAAAAGATTATTTTGGGGGCAACCTGAAGCAAGAGCAAATCCAGCCTGTGGTATTTTTTTTTTTTCCCTGGGGGCAAATGCAGAGGGAAAAGCACGGCTTGGGAAGCGCTTTGAGGCTCTGGGTGATATTTTTATAACCTCAGAAATCGCCTTGCACAAACACTTTTTTTTTTTTCTCCCTGAAAGGGCAGCGAGAACAGGGTGTAGTTCAGCTGCAGATTTGTCATCAGAGGCTCCCAGCGGGGAGGAAAACTCTCCAGCTCCAAAGGGGCCATCCTGGAAAAGCCAAAGGGTTTTTTGGGGAGCACCCAAAAAAAATGATCTGAGCTGCCCTGAGGGATCCCTTCCTGTATTTTGCTTCTCCCACACGGGTTTTTTCTTAGGATGGAGAAAGCAAGGGGCGCTTCTTCTCCCTCAGCTGGAACAGAAACTGAGGCCTCTTTTTTCTCCTTTCCACGAATGCTGTGAGTCACGGGGCAAAGGGTTCCAGTTGCATCACAGCAGCCTCAGGAATGAATCAGGAATGGACCTCAGCTCAGCGTCCACTCGGGTCTCCACGGGATGATGATGATGGAATCAGAGCTCAGGATGATGATGATGGAATCAGAGCTCACTGGTGACGTGTCACGGACCATAATAATGAAATCATCACCTCTTCTGACTTGCTCTGCACCCCCACCAGCTGGATTTTCACCCCAATTGGTGTGGTGGGGTTGAGCTTCTTCTGCCCTGAGCGAGCTGAGACGAGGAGTTGATCTGGGTTAAAAATAAAGAAAGAAAAAAAAAAAGAAAAAGAAAAAGAAAAAAAGAAAAGAAAAAAGGGAGAGAAGGGTTATTTTTAACTCAGAGCAGCCCTGATCTGGTTCACCGCCCGGGCATGGAGACAGGGCTGTGAAACAAGGGCTGCTCAGCTCAGCTGAGGCCAGGAGGGGATTTGGGGATGGGGAGAATTTCCTCAGCGAGGTTTTGCCGTCGATTTGGAAGCAGCTTCCTCCTGTCACGGACACACAGAGCCTCCCAGCTCCGCTCCTGCCCCAGGGCTCACCCAAAATACCCAGCAAGGGCAGAGGCAGATACTCCCCAGAAGCCCTGAGCAAGTGCAAAGTCTCCTTATTCTCCTCAAATCTCACTTGGTATTTTTGGTTCAGCTCCAGTCTCTCTTAAACCACGTCCTGGAGGCTGCTGTGCCCCAAACAGGTCACCATGCCAGGGCTGCACTGAAGGGACAGGGACATCTGTGATCCCAGTGGTAGCTGTCCATCGAGGTGGGCAACAATCTGTCCCCTGGAACAGTTTTCCTCTTCCTGAAACCCCCAGGTTTCAGCCGGGCCAGCTTCCACAGTGCAGGAAAACGGGATTAATCTGATTTCTCAGCGTGTCTTTGCCGTCACTTTCTCAGCCCATCAGCGCTGCTGCTGCTGCTGAGTGACCGTCTGGGGAGATTTAATGCAATTTAAGCGCTTTCTTAAGCAAAATAATAATAATAATACTAATTTATAGCTGCTCTGCATGGGGATGGTGCCTCCCTGGAAGAAGCACGGGGATGATCTTGCCTCCTGCCCAGGCTCCCTCCTGGCACTTCTCAGCCCTGTTTGCTGAAAATCCTCTTGCGTGTGACCCAGTTTGTTTTTTTTTTAGGAAAAGAAGCTTTTGGGCTCACGCCCATCTGCGTGTCTGCCTTCTCTGAGTAACGCTGGGTGATCTCAGCTCCATTTGACAGGGGATGGAGGTCTTCGAGGCATTCATTTCCTAGGAGCATCAGGGGGAAATGTGGAAATGAAGCAGTTTTGGTGGCTTTCCTGCTGTGTTTCAAAACTTCTCCTCCCGTCCTTAACAAAGGAAGTATTTAGTGTTTAGCCTGGGACAGCACATGACCTCGATTTATCTCAAAGTTAACCCAAGACAGCAAGGAGATAAGCCCAAATTTATCACGCACAGTTGTCTCTACGCTGACCTCTTTGAGCTTTGGAACCATGTGAATTATTCTCTTGCCACGTGGAGATATTGCTGTGCTGACCTGTTCCCTCTATCCCGTGTAAGGTAAAATGAGTTAATATAAGTTTAAATAATGACAATTAATTGCTTAGGTAAAAAAAATAAAAGTAAAAATAAAGGAATTTTTTTCCTGTATGGGGAAACTGAGGCACAGAGAGGCTGGAGCAGCACGCAGGGTGTGAGAGCTCAGAATGGATCGATCGCTGCCTGCTTTGGGAACGGTGCAGGAAAAGGGGGAATGGTGCAGGAAAAGGGGAAGGATTGGTGCAGAGAAGATGAGGGAACAGTGCAGGGAAAGGGGAATGATGTAGAGGAAGGGGAATGATGCAGGGAAAGAGAGAACGATGAAGGGAAGAGGGGAACAGCGCAGGGAAGAGCGAAGGATTGGTGCAGAGAAGGTGAAGGAACGCTGCAGGGGAAGGGGAACGGTACAGGGAAGAGGGAGGAATGGTGCAAGGAAAGGGAAGGAATGGGGTAGAGAAGGTGAAGGAACGCTCGAGAGGAAGGGGAATGATGCAGGGAAAGGGGGAGCGGTGCAGTGAAGGGGAGGGCGGGTGCAATGAAAGGGAAGCCGTGCAGGAAGGGCAGACACGGTCCCCACGAGCCCCATTCCCGTTCCATCCCATTCCATTCCCGCAATCCCGGGGGATCCCGGCCCCGCGCGCGCCGCGCTCCGACTGGGCGTGACCAACCCACAGGCCACGCCCCCGCGCCGTCCCCGCGCCGTTACTCCCACCGTGGCCACGCCCACTCACACCAGACCACGCCCCCGCCCCGCCCAGAGCTGTCACTCCCACTCTAGCCACGCCCACTGCGCATCTACGCCGCGCCCCCTGCTCACCCCGGCCCTGCGGCAGCCCGCCTTGGCCACGCCCCCTGCGCGCAGGCCACGCCCCCCGCTCCCTCCTCGCCTCCCCGTGGTGCCTCGCGCGGGGCGGGCACTGACGTGGCCGCATCGCGCCGCCATCTTGTGCTCCAGGGCGGATCGCGGCCGGGGCGAGCGGGCTCCGAGCGGGACCCTCCGAGCGCAGCCAGACCCACGGCCCGCAGTTCCCGACGACGCCGGTGGGTTTGCCGACACCTTCTTCTCCCCTCCTTTCGAGCCTTTTTTTCCCCGCCCGGCCCGCCGCGCCGCGCGCCCGCCCGCATCCCGCGGCCTTGGCGCTGAGGGGAGGCGGCGGCGGCGGCGGGCGCTGAGGAAGCGGGGCCGGGCTGTTCTTTCCTCCTCTTTCCTTCTCGTTTCTTTTAATTCCTCCTCGCTCCATCTTACCCTTACTCATTCCTTTTCCCCCGCAGAACCGGAGGCCTCCGAGAGCGGCGTTGCCCCGTCCTTTTCCCCCCTCCACATCTGTGGGGCGGTGTGGGGTGGGGGGGGTCGGGCCCTTCGCTTCCCTGCCTGTGGGTGGGATGGGGTGGGAAGGGCTGCGAGAGGCAGGGCTGGGAAAGGGGGAATCGCTCCAGCTCGCCAGCAGCTGCTCAAGGCCCAGCTCCGCTCCCTCTAGCGATGGGATTAGACGGGATGGGCTTGTCCTCCCTTCCCCAAACTCGCTCATTCCGGCCTCTGCCCCGCCCGTGGCCGGCTCCGAGGAAGGAGAGGCATTTCCTCCTTCTCCTCTCCCCCCAAAAAACCCTCCTCTGCTGGGGGAAGCGAGGCCGGGATGAAGCTCGTGGGGCAGAGGTTGTTTCTCCGTTACGGCCCGCATGCTGAGTTGGTTTGTTTTTTTGTTGGTTTTTTTTTTTGTTTTTTTTTTTTACTGGGCCGAGTTGAGCTTTATCCAGGAGCAAACAAGTCTTGTTTGCCGTCCATCGGCTGGGGTTTGGCGGTGCGGGAGATCAGCTTTCCTCGGCGGAGCAGCTCCCGGTGGGAGGATATTATATTCTCTCTGAAAATACTCCGTCCTGTCTCTCGTGAGAGGTGAACGTGATACTCTGGGGGGGCTGATAAAAACCTCGGCGTGATGAAGTGATCGCCCCGGGGCTCTGCCCCAGCAGAGCGGGACCAAAACTCTGCCGGGGCCATAAAACTGCCCCAAATGTTGCCGTGTTTGACATTGACCTTGTGGCTTCGCCGCTCGGCTCCTGCCAAAGCAAATTCCACAGGTTGATTAAAGAGTCGGGACCAGAGGTCTGGTGGTGAAATTGTAGCTTTGTCAATAAATGAAATTCCAGGTGTTTATTTAATACTTGGAGCTGTGTCTTGCGAGGCTCGCAGCACCCCTTTGCAGGGTATTCCATTAACCTTATTTTCCAGGCAGAGAAACCGAGGCAAAGTGGATTTTTTTTCCCAAGGTCATGCAGGCAATATCTTTATTGCTATTTTTGCTGCTGATTTGGAGCGCTTCTGAGGGGGGGGGGGAGGAAAAAAAAAGGAAGTGTGGCTGAAGTGGAGGATTGCTATTTTGCTTTTATTCGCGGGGTTTATAATGGAATAAAACGGGAGTGCAGCCTTGTGGATAAAGGGACTCTCTGAAAGGTTTTGGGGGGTCGGTTTGATGCCACTGATTTTCTCTGCTGCAAACGTGTCTGGAGAGCCCTGTTGGGCTGCTTTCCCTGCTGGAATAATTGCACTGGGTGAAAAGGGTGAGGAAACTCACCTCGATTGAACCTCCACGGCTTTGCCAAGTTTGTTGGTGCTTCCTGTGGTGGAGAGCATCGGGAATTCAAACGGGTTCTTCCCCTCAAGAGGAGCTTTGTGTTCGTGATGTAAGAGTCAAACCCCCTCGGTGTGAATGGTCCGAGGATCTCGGGTTGGTTTCTCTGAACAGTTTCCTGGGGTTGTGAAATAGCTGGAATGTGGAAGGGCCTGGCAGGAGCTGTGTGCACCGAGTTCCCTGTGAGTGTTAGTCATGCTGGCCGAGGTGGGGGGAGGACCAGGCGCAGCTTTTCAAGGCAAACCGAGCGTGTGTGTGTGTGTGTGTGTGGGAGTCGGGGCTGGATCCTGCTCCTGGGAATTCACCAAAGTGTGCTGTGCTCCAGCTGCTTCGAGCACAGGAGCGTTTATTCAAATAATTACCAGCTAAGCCATTGATGGGATGGATTGGTGGAAGGAGGAGAAGCTCAGAAGCCAGGGTGCCAGCTGAAATGGCAGTGGTGGGGTTTAAAGAACCACCTCTACACATCCCAGAGGCTTTTATTTCTAAAACCACCTCTCCTTTTTAAAGATGGGTTTCCAAGCAAGAATCCTTATGGATCTCAACAGCCTTCCCAAGCATCCAGCTTGCTTTTACAGTGGATAAATTTGGGGAAAGTGAGGTAACTTTATCTGAAAAGGAATACTTGTGATTCTTTTTATAGAAATCTCTTGGAAGTTCTGCTCCTGGAATGCTTCAGAGCTTGTGTTAGAGCTGGCACCATCCTCAGCCATTCCCTTTCTTTAACTGATGAGTAAAGAAGTTCAGAATCAGCTTCCTACTACAGCAGCTGTTTTTTTCTGTGTAATTCAGCATTTTTTTTTTCCCCTTTCTGCTTGCAAGTATCCGATTTTATTCCTTATTTTTAACGCAGGCAAAACGTCTGAGGGGCCGTGGTGGAGCTTCTGCTGATGTTTCAGTTCTGGTAAAACTCTCGTGTCTAACACAGCTCTTGTTCCTCACAAGTCAGAGGCTCTGCCTTGACATTTCCTCCAAACCAAAAGGCAATTTCATTGCTGGATGGAGCTCTCCTGTGAGTTCTTGCCATTTCTACTAGGAGTGTAAATGTTGACTTAGTGCCCAGTTCCTGGGAATGAATAACAGGATATTTGGCTTAAAATTGAAGAATTTCAACTCAGGAACAATTCAGCCTCAAAAACTAAAAAAAACACCCCAACTGTGCACCTCTTATCTGAAAAGAAATTCTTTGTACCCACCAGTTCTCCCAGCAGTGTGCCCAGTGCTGAACTGGTGAGCAGAAAGCCACAGGCCATTCTTGGGCTTCACAGCTGCATTATTGGCACCACGATATTTCCTGAGCTGGGAGGGCATGGATGCAGCTCCCTCTGTGCTTTAAATAAGATGTTTTTTCAGACCAGGTACCTGTTTCTCCTCTGGGTTGGTTTGTGTGCTCTCCAGTTATGGTAGCCCATAAATCTTTAAAACAGTTGAAGGTTTTGTTGTGAAACAGCAGCAGTTTGCTTTCCCTGCTGAATGAAGAAGGGAATAATTCTGGTTTGGGATTTGAGTGTCAACCCACTGTCTTTGATACTGACTCTTTATTCTGGCTGTTATTTTAGGAGTGAGATGTTCTCGTGTCTGAGCGATAGGCATGACCCCAAATGAAATTCTCCCTCTTTTGTCCTTGTTTTGATCTTGTAAGGGAAACTGTTTTCTGTCATTCCAAGCCCAGCACTCTCAAGAGAACGTTCCAGCACGGGGGAAATGTCCTGTCTGGGTCAGGTGTGCAGACAGCAGGGTCTTCAGCCTCCTTGGGTTAAACAAAAGTGCTGGACAAGGAGGTTTCTGTCACCTGGTGTCTCCCCTGTGCTTGCCTTGTCCTCCATCTGGGACATGCTCTGTGCTTTTGGACCCTTCTTAGTTAAACCCTGCAAGCCTTTGGTGGCCAAATCCAGCAGCTCCAATTTTTAGATGGCAGCACAGTTATGACTCTTTAACTTTGATGTCAGTGCTCCCACCTTTTCCCTCAAATAACCAGGTTTTGATCCTTCAGGACACCTTTCCCCCCCCAGGCTTGGCAGAAGCACTCCCAGTGTGACTGGGGGGGGAGATGATTGCAGTGGTCAGTGCTGATCTCCACCCTCCTGCTTCTAATGGTTGAAACGATAAAAGAGTGAGGACTTAATATTAATGAGGAGCTGTGGGAAGATGTTGTTGCCATGGCCTTTCTTACAGTGCTGTGTGTGCAGGGTAATGAATCACCTGGTGAACAAAGGGCCCGGCCTGCCTTGTTGGCTGCTCTTCCATTTTACACGTAATCCACGCCTGCTGATACTGATACGCTCTAAAGGAACTCAAATCAAAATTACCTGAGCTGAATTTTCACTGTTAAAACCCCGAAGTTAAAGGGTTTGAGTTGATAAACTGTCATCCCTCAGGTTAGCAGATGTGGAAGGCCAGTAAACAGTTTCTAAAAATAGTTGAATGTAACTGCCCTGGGACAGTGTATTGGGCCACCCCGGCTATATATAAAGAGGCGTTTCCAAAATTTGCTGTAACAGAACACTTTAATCTGTAAAGGAATTATTTCAAGTTCAAGAGAACACATCAGTGCTGTTCCCCTGCTGAGTGGGGGTGTGAAACACTGGGGCTGTAGATTTATCCTGAATTTTAGCAGCGTTCTATTCTTGTTGGATCCCTTCTCACATTTGCCTTTAAATCACACTTTATATTGTTAAGAGCAAGCTGGCGGCTTAGACTTGCACTTTAAATTAGTTGCCAGTTGTTCTTGCATGTTACACCAGGAACAGCTGCTGGAGTTGCATTGGGGTTTTTTTAAAAAAATGCTTTCTCACCTCTTATTTGCACATTGATTTGGAGATCTCTGGTGTGAATATTTTGCTTTTCTTGATAATTTAATTTAAAACATTCTGGAATGCTGTAAATGAGAATGGTCCACGCCAACCAGAGATAACTGGCTGAATTTCAGATCAATATTTCTGGTAAATATCAAATTGATCCATTTTTGTTCCCCTGGCACTGACAGAACCAGTATGTTAATATGAATTATTATGAATTCTGGATTTAATTTATGGATTTGGGGGTTTTCTAATTGCTTTAGACATGGAGTTAAAGCTTAGGCCAGTGTCAGATAGATTTTCCTCTAAATGGAGGTGGAATTTCGGTGGTGACTCCATTGCTTTTGTAAACAGGCCACTTTTACTTCCCAAGGTGCCCAAGCAAATGGAACAAGGTGCAGGAAGCAGCTTTTTGTTAAACCTGCAGCTCCTCAGAGTTTTACCTGTGCTTTAATGTTTTGTGTGACTGTGGCTGTGTAGCTCCGTGTGTCACTGGTAGCGGTGCCACGTTTATCTCTCCTTGAAACGGGGCTTTTTACCAGGATAGGAACATCCCAGGGGGACAACAAATGCCCTCTGTACCTCTATCCCATCCTGCCGTGCGGGGAGGGACAGAGGCTTCAACTTTCCTTCACTGATCTTATCACAGAACCATAAAATCCTACAATGGTTTGGGGTAGAAAGGACCCTAAAGCTCCTGTGGTTCCAACCCCCTGCCATATTCGTGGCTGCTGGGATTTGCAGATTGCCAAAATGAAGGGCCCAGCCAGCTTGATTTTAACACTTGCAAAGTTTGGAGCCTTATTTTGAGCTTTATGTGATTAGTGCTGGTCCACAGAAGTGAAATAAATGTATTTATTTATTAAATAGTGCACGTGGCATCCTCTGCCTCGACCTCTCATTTTGTCCGTGCTGTGTTTAAAGAAATGGTGGAGACCTAAATGAAACACAATTCCTGTCTCAGGGCAGTTTAATCTCTTCGTGGTCAAAAAGAACTTTTCCAGAGGTGTAAAAGTGAGGTTCTGTGGGGATTTCAGGGTGTATTTGGTGTCCTGCACACCCTTCTGGTCACACATCCCTGGGTTCTTAACCGAGCTCACCCAAGGAGTTGGGAGGTCAAGCAGCAGATTGGACTTGTCATGATCGAAATGACGTTTGAATATGAAATGCTGCGGGATGATGAAGTGTTCAATGCACTTTGGCCTTGAGATATCCCTCAGAGCTCTTATTCTAACCACCTACAATTAATAAAAGCAGATTCTGCTTCTTCCTCATGGGCCGTATCGCTTTAACAACCGCCGGGCCGCTGCTGCTGCAGACGCTCATTCATTTTTAACTCCTCACTCGGAGCCTCTCTGCAAAGGGCTGCACTGTTCTCCTCACGCCTTATCTGACTGTATCACTTACTAGAAAACGGGCGGCTGAAAATGCTTTTGTTTCACGAAACGAAACTGCAACTTCCCCATGGAGCGTCAGCGCTGCTGTTTACCGATGGCACGTTGAGTCTCAGCCGAACCTGCCCGACGGGTTCTTAGCGCTGCTCAGTGTGTTAAAAGTGCTGTAGGGCTTCCATGGGCAGGGACGGACAGACAGACGGTGCTGGGGCTGATCTGGGTCTGCTCAGGGGCGCTGAGTTGCCTTTTCCAGAAGCCGGAGTTGTGCTGATGGAAAATACACGCGCGCAGTGCTCTGTGAAAACAGTCTGTGCTGTTTATTCAAATCGTTCCCTTTCATACTCAAATCTTCCCACTTAGCCTGATGGATCCCTCTTTTGAAGATGTGCTGCAGCACTACAAGCAGCTCACAAGCCGCAGTCTTTTATGTTTTCAGGGATTTTTATCCACCTCGTGCTCCTAAAACCATCAGTGCAGCAATTACTGACAACATTTGGGGTGGAGGGAAGGAGGAAGTTAAACTTCAGTGAGGAATACAGATCAGATACTGGTGAGTCAGGATACACATTGCGAGGGGTGAAAAGTAACAGGGTTTTTTTGTTTAATACACGAGGAAATTGCAGACTTTTCAAAGCGTGCACGTTCTCGTGGTGCAAGGAATGGGCTGGGCTGGGAATTAAAGCTCAGTGCTGGAGTGCAGAGGGAGCAGTCCCGTGACCCCTCAGCTGAGCTGGATTAACAGAGGCAGCCGAGGCTGGGGAGCAGCTCGGGCCCATCCGGGCAGAGGAGTGTGAGGTACAAACCATGCAGGGTGACTTCCTTCCCTGTGGGAAGAGATGAGTGTGAGGATCTTGTGGTCAGGGGAGGGCAGGGACCCTGCCCCAGCCTCATCCAGCAAAACCCTGATGGGAACCAAAACAGTTTGGGGCAGTTCTGCAGATAGATCCCTCCTGGTGTTTTTTTTTTTTTTGTCAAGGATTCAGCTACTTTTTAGTCAACTTGTAAACACACTTTTCTTGCAGGAGTGGGCTGTAAACTCTATACTGTGCTGCCTATAAAAATAAATGTGACTTTTCGTAATGCCACCTACCCTGAAGTACCAAATAAAGTTACAGAATCGCTTTGGGAGAGAACAAGGGGGAAATGGAAGCCAAGTGCTTAAATGGATCTTAACCCTCTTATTCTTCACAAAAAGTAAAAATAGGGAGGATGGGTTGCTATAAAAGCAGCTTCAGTGGTGAAGGGCAGGCTTGACCTGGAAATAGCTGCCAGGAAAACAAGGATCTAACGGGATTCACTGCTGGTAGTGCCAAGTGCAAGCAACTTGTTCAGCAGCCTGCAACTCCTCTGGTGTGTGGAAAGATGTTGTGGATATAAATTACAGGATTTTGCTCTTTTACCTAATGGCTGCGATCAGTCCAAGCACTTGATAACCTGTGATGCTTTTAAACGTGTGCAAACCAAAGAAAGGCATTCTTTGTGCAGGCTTCTAAGGTTCTCCTGCTGCAAAAGTTCCTGCAGTCCCTTTCTGTGAGCTCTGCTAAAAGGTCACAGTTCAGGCCTGGCTGCTGCTCTCCAGATGAAGCAGGAGATAGAGGTGGCATGAGCAGCCAGACAAAGGGAAGCTTTACAGCCTCGCTGCCCTCCAGCCCCGGGGAGAGCTGTGCTGTGGGCTGGGATGGGAGATTTCCTGCTGTGGGGAAACGGGGGCTGCAGCAAAACTGTTTTCTCTGCTTCCTAATTAACCTTCCTGTTTATACAGCCTTCCTCTAGTCCAGTGGGAGGGGGAATATCCATGGTCGTGCTGCAGAAACACAAAAGGAAATGGTGGAATAACAGAACTTTTAAACCTCCCCTTTGGTTTTAATCCCCAGGCTGCCCAGTCTGGTTTGTAGAGGAGTTTGAAAGCTTCAGGCATATAAAATAAATGAATTTTTTGACTGGAGTTGTTTCAGCAAGTTGGAGGAGCTCTGAAGTGGACTCTGAACTTCCCCTGTGAGCTGTGTGTGCTTAACACGTGACCTGGTTAATGTTACAGAGTTTTAACTTTTGGGTTAAAAATGGTGTCCAGCAAAGCTTCCTGGAGGGGACAGAACTGCTGAGCCCTGTCCCAGTGCAGAGTGGGGAAGTCAGGCTTCAGACATCACTGAACAGAATGGGAAAAGGCTTTTGTGGTGTGCTTTTCAACCCAAACCTTGCTTTATTGTTCTTAAATAGATATTCTGCAAAGTCCCTTTCTAGGGAGAGTTTTGCTTCAAGTACAGCTTCGTAGTGAAATACAGAACATTTCCAGAGATGATTCAAACTTCACATTATGCTTTAAATTTGATTTGGTTTACAGGAAACTCATGCTTTGAATCTATTGGCTGTTTGTGCATCTTGTCAGAAACTTGAATTTTCAGTTGAGCTCTGTGTCTTCTTAAACTGACATCTGAGAGCTTCTAGAGGCAGCAGCAGGGAGGGTGTGGATTGTCCCTATCAGCCTGTAAGGTGTCTGTGAGGCTTCCAGGCTGCTTTCTCATGCCTTGTATGAGCACAGCCATAGTTCTCAGGGGGATTTCAATCCTGCTGTAAACTGTGCAGGAGCAAGTTTGGGAAGTGGGATGAATTTGGGATGGGATGGGTCAGGTCCCAAGGGCACAGGGATGTGTCTGAGGCTGGAGTGCAAAAGCAGCTTCTGCAGTTCCTAAACAGGAAGCTCCTGCTGACATGAAGGACTGTGGTTTAATGACCCAGGCAGGAGCCTTGGCTGTGAAGGAAGTGCTCATCTCTGAACCTGCTCATTTAACGTGGCTGTTAATTCTCCATAGTTAACTTTGATTAAACGTGGGTTTGTTTCCTACAGAAGGTCTCCCTCCTCTGTTAATGAAGGTAACTGCTCGGTGTTTATGTGCTGTTCGCAGCCCATTTCCTCAGGGATGGAGGGGAAGGAAGCTCTTCTGAGGAGGAGAAAATCCCAGCTGCATTCAGAGTTTCCTTCCCAAAAGAAGCACCAGCTATTGCTGTGCTAAGCTAAAACTTGTTATCTGCAGGTCAATTGGGAAAAGTTTGTTAAATGGTGAAACTTTCCTGCAGATAAATTATCCCGTAACAATGGGCAGCAAAGTGGCTGAAGTGGTCAGCTGCATGAATTTTACAAGCAAAAGTTGGAGAACAGCAATTCATGCTAAGATCTCTGACAGAATATTTGAAGCATTTTAAGCACTTGAAGCTAAGTTATTTCATGAGCACCGAGTTTTGGCACATCTGTTCATCTTTGTGTTGTTTCAGTGAGGGGAAAATGTTCAGCGCTGCCTGGGGTGTCTATAAATGATTCACATTATCTCTTACTTTGGGTTTTTTTTGTGGTTTTCATGTCGTGGTCAAAACACAACTGTCAGTAACTCACAAGTGACACTCTGATCTTTTTTTTTCCTCCAGACTTTTCCTGGCCAGTGAGAACATATCTCAACCATGGGAAATATTTTTGCTAACCTCTTCAAAGGCCTTTTTGGCAAAAAAGAAATGCGTATTCTAATGGTTGGCCTGGATGCTGCAGGGAAGACAACTATTTTGTACAAACTTAAACTTGGTGAAATAGTAACTACTATTCCTACTATAGGTAAGAGTTTTCTGTCTCTCTGACTGATGGCTTTGAGATTTGGGTCTCAGCTGATTTAAGGGACTTGTCTGTCAGAACAAACACTTGCTAAAGCCCGTGGTGTGAAGGTGGCACAGCCAAATGTTCTGCCAGGGGAGGGGATTGTGACTTTTCTCACTCCACTCCCTCTCATCAGTTGCTTGTGGAATGAGCCTTTGTGGGCCACAGAAGGGCAGTTTGTCTCCCAGGCTGTTGTGGCATCATGGCAATCAGACTGAGTAGCAGAGGGTTCACTCTTTTTTTTTCCTTTTTTTTTTTTAATTGGAAGGTATTGAGATTTGCAGTTCTTTAAACCCAGGGGAGGTTGGGCTTTTTTTTTTGTTTTTTGAGGGTTTTTTAAAGTTTGCTTTTGTAGCTTTTCACGTAGCAGATTTCATTGGGGTGATGGTGGGAGCAGGACAACCCCTGTTTGTCTCCTTCAAGAGCTTCAGCACAGGATTCTGCTGGTTTAAAGCAATTCCAGTTTTAACTGAACTTCTTCTTTTTTTTTCCATCCGAGCGTGACTTGCTAAACACAACAGGCCAGTTACATTTAAGTGAGATTTGTGCCACAATCTCTTTTTTTAGGTTTCAATGTGGAAACAGTAGAATACAAGAACATCAGCTTCACAGTGTGGGACGTGGGCGGTCAGGACAAGATCCGACCACTCTGGCGCCACTACTTCCAGAACACACAAGGTGAGTGTTCTCCACACTCCTGATTCCCAGCTCTCCACAATCTAACAGAGGTTTTTGACTCTCTTCACTGAGTTAATTTTGCAAGTTTCTGTGTCTGCAGAACACACGGGGTGAGTGTGTTATCCTCACACCTGATTGCCAGCTTTACACAATCTGAGAGGTTTTTGACTCTCTTCACTGAGTTAATTTTGCAAATTTCCGTCTCCAGAACACACAAAGTGAGTGTGCTCTCCACACTCCTGATTCCCAGCTCTCCACAATCTATGAGAGGTTTTTGATCCTCTTCACTGAGTTAATTTTGCAAATTTCCGTCTCCAGAACACACAAAGTGAGTGTGCTCTCCACACTCCTGATTCCCAGCTCTCCACAATCTATGAGAGGTTTTTGATCCTCTTCACTGAGTTAATTTTGCAAGTTTCTGTGTCTCCAGAACACACAAAGTGAGTGTGCTCTCCACACTCCTGATTCTCAGCTTTACACAATCTATGAGAGTTTTTTGACTCTCTTCACTGAGTTAATTTTGCAAGTTTCTTGGAGGGGAGTGGAAATATTTATTATTATAGAAGGGTGTGTTTGTGTGCTGCTCTGGCTCTTCTCTTAAGCCACTGCAGGTTCAAAGAGGGATGGGAAGAATTGCAGAAACCAGTCTTCCTTGTCCTTCTGACTCAGAGCGAGTTCAGGAGTTTGTTTTTTCCTTCTGTCTGCATCACAGCTCTGCTCTCACTTCAAAGCAGAGTCTTCTCTGAAAGCTCTGCAGCCCCATGAACTGGGAGTTTGTCACTTGTGTCACTGCTGGGCCTTTTTCATGTGCCTGTCTTTGAGTCCTGTCACAGCATCTCAGGAGCTGCTGCTCCCTGGAAAATGCCAAGTGGTTCTGAAGAAAGAATAACCAAGTTGCAAAAAACAAATGTGAACCAAAACCAGTTTTCACCAACTTTGAGCAAGAACAGACTTTCTCTCAAGATGTGAGACTTCAAGTTTATGTTTATTCTTGTTTGTTCATTTCTAGGTCTGATTTTTGTGGTTGACAGCAATGACAGAGAACGTGTGAATGAGGCCAGAGAAGAGCTTATGAGAATGTTGGCAGAAGATGAGCTCAGAGATGCTGTTTTATTAGTGTTTGCTAACAAACAGGTATGCCCAAGAAAGGTGTCTGTAAAAATCCTTGAAAACTTCCAACATCCTTTGTGAGTGCCAGATCTTGACCTTGATTTTCATATTTTCAGTGTAATGACAAATAAACTCAGAGTAAATGGCCATTCAGGTATGTTGAGGGGAGAAAATGATGGATTCAATTCTCATCTGAAAGGAGCATCATTCTAAACAGTCTTGGCTAAGAGATTTTCAGTTTTAGTGAGAACCAGTTTGATTTTTTTAAGGTTGACATGGCTCAATTACAGCACCTGCCCAAACGTCCTCCAGAGGGGAATGCAGGAATGCCAGAACCTCCCTGAATTCCTCATTTTGGGTGTTGGAGGGCTCTGCTGGTGCTGGAATGCCAGAAGCTCCCTGAATTCCTCATTTAGGGTGTTTGAGAGCTCTGCTGGTGCTGATGGAAGCACTGGAGTTTCAAAGTGCTTGTGTTGACCTGTGATCTGGGCTCTCCCAGGCCTCAGAGGTAGCTGAGAGTTCTGCCTTTTATTGCTTGTTTGTAAAGGTCTTGGCAGCTTAACCCCAAATGTCAAGGGCCTGAAGTGTGACCAGGAAATGTAAAGAGGGAATAACATCCTGCTCCACTGCACAGCCTCTGCTGGGAAGGGTGAGGATTCCATATGTCCAGGAGTAGGAAAGGTGGGCTCTAAAGAAACTGAGCAGAACAGTACTGGGTGATCAAAGTTGATCTTAAATCATAGCTGCAGTCACAGAAAGGATACTCCTGATTGGAAACAGACTTGGAATTGTGAGCAGTATCAGCACTGGGGGGAATGACTGGATCCAGGCATCAGCTGCCTGGCTTCCCCATGAAATATTCCATAATGTTGATTTAGATTGGGCTGTTAAACCTTTGAGGTTTTTTTGTCAGTGTTGGGGAAATAGCTTGAATATCCAAGTAATCCGCTGGGGTTTTCTGAAAGAGAAGTTCTGAGAGCTCTTAACTTTGTTGCAATGCTTTTAAAGCTGGTGGTGGAAAGAGTGGGGAATGACTGTTGTTGCTTCCCCCAGGACCTGCCGAACGCCATGAATGCAGCAGAAATCACAGACAAACTTGGACTGCATTCCCTTCGTCACAGGAACTGGTACATCCAGGCAACCTGTGCCACTAGTGGAGACGGTCTCTATGAAGGACTGGACTGGTTGTCCAATCAGCTCCGAAACCAGAAATGAAACCATAAACCTTCCTCTTCCCTCTTTTTCCACCCCTCTCCCTCTTATTTCCTCCTATTCGCCCTTCGCTTTACTCTAATGTGGCAAACTGTGCTACTTTGTGGTATTGAGTGCCGGAAGCTGTTTTCATTTCTTTTTTGTCACAGTATATATTGCATCATGCTGTAAATGTGGCAAATACAAGCCTGAAAACAGTTAGGTTTCTTATTTAATGTAAATAGTTTTTGTTTCCAATGAGGCAGTTTCTGGTACTCCTATGCAATATTACTCAGCTTTTTTTATTGTAAAGAATCAAGTCACTGTTTAGTACCTGGAAGGGAATGAAGTGGGTTAATAACGTAAGGGTTGCCAGTGGTCCTTGTGCAGTAGAGCTGGATTCGATCTCGGTTGGGTTGTGAGATCTGTGAGATCCATTTTTGGTGGTTGGTTTTTAAGCTGAATTCTGTATTTTTTTAAATAGACAAGGAAAAGTAAAAACACTTAAAAACACACACAAACGTTTGACATCGCTTCCGCTGCTCCAGCTCAAACGTGTGGTGACTCTTGATTCTTTTGAAAGGGTGAAGCAATGACTGACACCCAATTAGCTTCATCTGCTTAACGAACAGATCATAAGTGGTAGATCTCTGGCTCTTTCTGTAGCTCGTAGTCTGTGCTCATCTCCGTTCACAACCGTTCAAAGATTGGCCGGGCCTGGTTTAGATGAGCTTTGCAGACTCATGCTAAACATCTGACTTGTGGTTCAGGTGAGATTTCTCGTTTCCATTGGACTTGAATCATTTCCAGGAGTCGACATTTTTAGCCTGTCGTATTTGTCCAAAAAGTGTTTTGTACTTTTCTTGTGTGTAAACCACTCCAGAAGGCAAAACCTTTCCACAGGAAGCACAGCCTGTCCTAGTCCTAAGCTCTATAGGCAGAAAGTACTGTACTTAACGTAAGAATTGCCATGAAAAACACCAAACATCTATGTATAGTGTCTAGGGGAAAAAAAACAAACAAAACAAACAAAAAGCATGAGAGTTTGGAGAGTCATTCCACTCTACAAGTATTCAATCCCATTTTGGAACAATCCCATATCTGTATATGTGTGAAAACCCTTGGCATCCCTCATACTGCAAGGTTCAGATTTGCCATCAGAAAAATAAAAAAAAGACCTCTTTACTTTTCTTTTGTATTTTGATAAACACTGAAGAAGCTGGAGCTGTTAAACTTTAACTCGAGGAACTATCAGAACTGGTTTATTTAGTGTTGTGGAAACCTTTATTGCTTTCAATACACAACTAGTAATCAACTGTTTTGTATACTTGTTTTCAGTTTTCATTTCGACAAACAAGCACTGTAATTAAAGCTATTAGAATAAAATCTCTTAACTATTTCATGTTTTTTATGCCTTGCTGTTCATTCGATCATCTTGGCAGAATCATAATTAAATACTTGTTGAATAAAAAGTTTCATGAAACTTGCACTGGTATCGTGTTGGTTTGTATCATCTTTGTGCAGGGGATCCAAATCCAAGGCAGCATTTTGCCAATTCATGATTTGCACGAATATTTGAGGATATTTTCCAAGAAATGGATCATTCCTGGTTGGAACCCTGCAGGTGAAATGGTGGGTGATGCTTGTAGATTCTGCTGGAGCAACAACAGGGCTTGATCCTCTTGAGTAACGCCATCATTTCCCCCCAACAGGTTCTTCCTCCTGCTGATCCCAGTTAATTACAGGATCTGTGAATTAGCAGTTTTGTGGGGAAAAAATTAGGAATTCCTCCTTCCTCAGTGCTTTGTTTTGCATTTTTCCTTTCTGCAGTCCTCTCTGGATCTGGGACAGAGCTCTTTGGGATGATCCTCCTGCCTTCCCTGTCAGCTGCAGCTTCTCCTCCCCAGTGCTCACGCTCCTGGCTGGAGCTGCAGCAGCTTCCCCATTGCACAGGCTGGAAAGCTGCAGGATAAAGGTCTGTCCTGCAGGTTAAAGAGAAAATTCCTGCGGGAAAACCTGGGACTCTGGGTGGGTAACAGGGACTGTAGCAAAGGGTAAATAGCACTGGGCAAACTGGGATCACAAACCTCCTGCCAGTCAGAAATCCACCTTGGAACTTGAAGCTCTGAATCAGGATATTTGCATCCCTAACAGGGCAGGACAGCTCTTTATCCCTGTTCTGGGAGGGAACTGAAGGGCCAGCTGGGTTAGGATGCTGCTCCTCTGCATACAGAATTTGCTGTGGGAAACAGGGAATGTGGTGATGTTATCAGAGCTGTGGGAGCCGTGCTCTGCCCTCTGCTCTGGGCAGCACAGGCTTTGCTCTCAGCCTGCAGTTTTGGCCACCCAGCAGCTGGGCAGGAGGTGGCTCAAGCCCAGTCCCCCAAGGAACTTTGCAGCAGCTGGACAGGGAGGTTTTGGGGTGAGCAGTCCTGGGACAGGGATGGGCTGCTTTACCCCCCCTCAGTTTTGGCTTCCCATGTTTCTCAAACTGATTTCCTCAGCTCTTGGTTTTGAGAGTAAAACAGGGAGCAGGGAGAGCAGGAGAAAGCCCTGGGGAGCTGAACTGAGCTGGGCCAGCAGTGCCCCGGCCTCCCTGGCACAGTGCTGGGCAGATCAACACCCTCCCTCTGCTGAGGAGCTGTGGGTGCAGATCATCCTGGCAGAGCCCAGCCCTGCCACAGCATCCATCCCAAACCTTGGGAGCTGGAGATGGGAACTGGGAGCCCATGGAGGGAGCAAGACACTGGCATTTGTGGCAATTTTTCTCTGCTTGCTGTGCTGTTTGCACTCTCCCATGGCTCCCTTCTCAACCTGTTGCCCAGTTCCCATTAGACACAGCCCTGCTCTGGGATGTTCCCAGCAGGCTCCAGCCACGGTTTGGATCCCAAAATCCCGTGGAGGTTGACCTTGAGCTCAGCCTGGGTGCTGGCCAGGGAGTGCAGGGCTCAGGGCCCCCAGCTGGGGATCCCTGGCTGGATCTGGAGCTGCAGCTGCTCCGAGCACGAGGAGCAGCCCCGGTGCCAAGAGGCTGCCAGCCCCAAAACCCGTGCTGGGGTGGGGATCACCGAAGGCTCCACAGCAGCTCCCACTGCCGGGGCCGAGCACCTCGGCACAGAAGGGCTTTGTCAGCTCCTGAGCACGGCCCCACTGGGCTTTTGTCCACCAGGGAGGGACACACAAACCCTCCCTGTCTTCACTTGCATCATTAATTACACAAACGAGGCCCTTGTGCTTGGCACGGCCCGCGACGCTCCGGAGCCGCTCGGGACACCCCCTTTCCATTCGGATCAATATTTCTATTTATTGCTGTAAAATTCCCCTCTTTCAGTATGCCAAGAACATCAATAACCACGTGCTGAGGGTTTAAATCCTGGAGGGGAATGGGGTTTGCTGCTCCCTGGGGTGGTGCACGTGGCCAGGGCGAAAGCCTGTGGAAGACACCTGGTCCTATCCACTTTCTCCCCATAAATTGAAGGATTATTTAGGTGTCCAAGGCCAGGTTAGATAGGGCTTAGAGCAACCTGGCCCAGGGAAAGGTGTCCCTGCCCACTGGAACTAGATGAGCTTTAAGCTCCTATCCATGCAGCTGCTGAACTTAAGGAATTTTTAAAGAAATGAACTCTTCTTGCACTGGCGAGCACTCAAGGGCAGGGGAAGAAGACAAAACCCCATAATAATAACAATAATAATAATAATAATCTCTTCCAAAGTCTCTATACATAAACACGAGGTATCCACAGCATTTTCAGCACCACAGCCAGAACCACCCCAGCACCAGCCCCCACCCACAGCATCCTCCGTGCTCAATCCTGCCTGGATGGATTTTAGGGAGCGAGGAGAAGGGTGCCCAGGCCCTGCTGCCCCCCACACCCGCTGCTGCTGCTGCCCCTGGGCGGGCAGGGAAGGGGCTCTGCCGGCACCACAACCTCGATGCCCTCCACCAGCCTCTGCCCCGGCACCCGCGGGGCTCCGACCTTAATTTAATTCAATCGCCTTAAAAAATAAAAATCTCCTGGAAGATCTCCCTGAAACAACCCCCAGGGCCTCCTTTCTCAGTCCTCCGAGTCGGTGTCGTGGCGCTGCCGGACCCCGCGGGCCGGCGGGGAGCGGGACCGGCTCCTCTTCCTGCCCTTCCTCCGCGGGGACGGGTGGCGGCCGCGGCCGTCCCTGCTCCGGCTGCGGCGGCGGGCGGGGCTGGGGCGGGACCCGCCGCCGCTGCTGCTGCCGCTGCCCGAGGACTCCGTGTCGTGCCGCCGCCGGCCGCCGTGCCGCGGCGCCTCCGAGGGCGGCTGCTGCTGCGTTTTCCTGCGGTGGTGCCTGCGGGGACAGCGGGGGAAAGTGACAGCAGGGATGGGGGGGGATGACAACACCGCGATTCTGCGGGTGAAAAGGGGGTTTTGGAAAGGCAGGAGATGATAGCCATGATCACGTGGCTCTCCTGAATCCTTCCTCCCGTTTTTTCCACTGATGGTGCCCCCATCCCAACCTAAGCTACCTCTTATCCCGATCTGGGGAAGAGTCGGAGGATGATGGGGCTGCATCCTTCTTGGAATGCTTGTCCTTGTCCTTCTTCTTCTCCTTCTTGTGTTTCTTCTTCTTCTTGTTCTTTTTCTCCTTCTTTTTCTCCTTTTTGGATTTTTTGCTGCTCTCAGGTCTGCAGGGAAGAGATCAAGCAATGAGAATCCCTGCATTGTGCATCCCTCTGGCTCCCAGAACTCATCCCCATCCCTTTTTCCAGGCACATCCCACCACATCCCTCCTTTGCCAAAGAGAAGCCCACAGAAGCTTTTGGGGATGATTCAGAGAGATGCAAAACAAGCCCAGTGCCAAGAAGAGCCATGGAAACACTTTGTAAAATATTTCCCACAAAAGCCAGGGCATTTCTGGTGGTTTCCCACCAAAGTGGAAAAAGTCCTCACCGTTTCTCCTCCACCTTCTCCTCCTTTTCCTGCTTTTTCTTGGAGGCAGGCATCTCTGGGCTGCTGGAGACTTTCTGGTGCTAGAGTTGGAGAGGGAGAAAAATACAGAGTGAACCCACAGCTTGTAATTACAAGACAAAGGGTTTTTCTCCCTTTAAAAATTAAACTTGGAAAAAAAAATAAATTACATTTGGGTGAAAATGAGAATACCCTTAAGTGCTGCTTCTAAATTAAAGCCCAAAAAATGAACTCGGTGCCAACAGGACACAGGGAACTCCTGCAGGTCTCTGTGCTACAATACCCAGATGGGTTTTTAAATAAAACACTCCAAGTGTGGGGCACTGCTCTTTGCCTTTTTCCCAGCTATTTTTGAACCTTCCAGGGACAATGTGACTGGCACCGTACCGTGAAGACCGAGAGCCCCATCTTGGCTGCCTCTTTGTCCTCCTTGGAGAGCATCACCCTGCCAGCGCTGCCACTGCAGAGAGACGAGAGAGGAAAAGCATAAAAACACTAAAACCAAACAAATCATTCAGAAATTGGTGTGGGATCCTTCCCCTCTCCTCACCTGGAGCTGCCCAAACCCACCACCCGATCCACGTCCTTCTCGTCCCGCTCGCCGCCGTCCCTCTTGCACACCTCAGCCAGGTCCTGTGGGGAGTGGGGACAGTGTCCTGTGTGTGTCCCCAAGGTCACAGCCGTGGGGACACCGGGGGGACATGTGGTACCCCTGTTACCTCTTTGCTGAGACCCGTGGGCTGCCTCTTCAAGTTCTTGTAGCCCCTATAAAAACAAGAGCGGGCGATACATGTGGGGACACGCACACCCCTCCCAGTTTTTTGGGGTTTTTGCGGGGTGTGGACTCACAGCGCTGCCATCATGGCCTCCTGCTCGGCCAGGCGGACAGCAGCCAGCTCTTCCTCCCGGGATAACGGGGGCCCCGTGTCCTTCTTGCCCTTGGCATACCAGGTCAGGTCCTTGCCCTTCTGCCACCGCCCCACCGGCGCCATCAGGGAGTTCCCTGTGGGCAACAGTGACCCCCCCCATTGACATCACTGCACCCCAAAACCGCGGCAGAGGGGACAGGGAGGGCGGCACAGGGGATCTGAGCAGGATCAGCCCTCACCCAGGTAATTCTCACGCTGTTTGTCCGTCTTGACATCCTCCCAGCTGAACTGGTCCTGGCCGCCCCGGACCCCGCCCCGGGAGGAGCCGAACATGGCGCCGCGCCCACAGCGGGTTCGGGGGAATTCTGGTGACCTGCAAAGAGAGCAGCGCCGGGTTTACCCACTTCAGATCCTCCATGCTGCTCTGGGAGGGGCTCCTGAAGGTGTAGGGAAGCAAATTTGGCCTCCCCAGGGGTCAGTGGAGTAACTAAAGGCTTTTGTGGGGTGGAAGGCGGAGTTTATAACCCGGAGGTGGGAGGGGGTGCACGGCTTGGGAAGGGTCCCAGCCTGGGAAGGGGTTGCTGGGTGAAGAGGGGGGCTTAGGGCAGCCTAGAGGGGGTTCATGGCCTTGGGGAGTTCAGAGCCTCAAGCAGGGTTTAGGGCCAGCAGTGGGGCTGTCACAGGCTGGGGGGTTCAGGGTCTCAGAAGGGGTTGCAGAGCAAGGAGGATTCACAGCATGTGGGGAGACACTTCAGGACTAGAAGTGGGAAAGTTCTGGGTCTGGGAGGAGGCTGCAGGGTTTAATGCCTGCATGGGGGTTCTGGGTTTCAAGGGGGAGGGTTCACGGCCTGGGGGGTTTCAGGGTCTAGGAGGGGGTTCACAGCCTGGATGGGATGAGAGCTGGAAGAAGGGGTCATGGCCTGGGGAGGGCATTACACGGCCTGGAGCGCAGGTTGTACAGACCGAGAAGAGGCTGCACGGCCGGGGGTGGGACATTACCTGAGGGAGAGTTTCAGGGTCTGGGAAGGGGTTCAGGGCCGGGGGAAGCTGCAGGACCTGGGCGCTGCAGGGCCTGAGGCAGGAGTTTGCCCGTCCCCAAGGTGTGTGAAAGCAGCTCGGGGCGGTTCCCTGCACGCCGGGCCCCTCCAGGCTGGGGAGTGCGAGGACCGGGGAAGTCCAACCCGCGGGGTCACACCCCGAGCCCCAAAATCCCAAATCCCCAAACCCCCAAATCCCAAACCCGCCCCCGCTCCCCGCAC
>VXBN01006343.1:33107-65115 GCA_013397395.1 Sinosuthora webbiana | reverse complement strand
CAATCCCGCCCCCCCCCCCCCGGCCCAGCCCATGTTGCCCCCTCCGTTCTCCCCCACCTCCCCCCTCAATCACGGCCCTGCCGGTGCTGCGGTGCTGCCCCCACCCACCATCACGGTTCATCCCCATGCGCCCCAGCCGCGCTCACCCCCCCCGNGCGGGCATCGCCCGGGCGGGTGAGCGGGGACGGGGCCCGGGGCTCGCACCCTCACGGGGACCGCGGGCTGAGGGGCACAGCTGGCCACGGGGTGCCGAGACCCTCTCAAAGGCCGCGGACGGAGGGGGTCCAGCCAGCCCGAGGAGCTCGGTCACTCACACTCGGCTGAGTGGCCTCGGGGCGTTCAGCCCCTCACGGGGAGCCTGGAATGAGGGGTCCTGGCCGGCTCCGGGATCCTCTGCCCCTCACAAGAGCCCTTGGCTGAGGGGGCCCAACCAGCCCTGGAGTGCCGAGCTCCTCACGGGGTTCCTGTGCTGGGAGGTCCCGGGGTGCTCAGCCCCTCTTGGGGGCCCTGGGCTGAGGAGTCCTGGCTGGCCTTGGGGTGCTCAGCCCCTCACAAAGGCCTTGGGCTGAGGGGGTCCGGCAGGCCCCGGGATGCTCAGCTGATACCGGGTCCTGAGGGCCCTGAGCCCCTCATGGGAGCCGTGAGCTGAGGGGTCCCAGCTGCCCCAGGCTGCTGAGTGCCTCATGGGGGTCCCGAGACACTGAGGTGCCGACCTGGGGGTGCTGATCCCCCACAGGACCCCCTGCATGAGGGGGCTGACGCCCAGCCCCGGGAAGGCTGAGCTCCCCCTGGATCTGCTGCATCCTCCGTGTCCTGTGTTATCCGTGTGGGATGGCTGAGGGGGGTGGGACAGGTCACAGCCCCACAGGGCTGTCCCTGGGCTGGCTTTGTGCCCTTCCCAACATCCACATCATCACTGAGCTCCTCCGGGGTGGCTCCAAGATGTCCCTGGTTAGATAAGCCAGATAGGGGTGTACTTGTGGAATCAGCTGGGGTTTGTGGGGTGTGGTGAGGTAAGAAGGGTTTAGGGATAAGCGTGCCTCAGGTATCCTAAAACAAACACCTGTGGGGAAGTGGGTGGTAAAACCACACCTGTGTGAGCTTCGCCTCTGCAGAGGTTTTCCCAGGTGGGTGAACTGGTTTCATCCTACTGGTGGGTTAAACTGCTCTGGTTTACAGGAGGACATGGTCGGGGAATAACTGGCTTGGACCTCCCTGGTTTCTGCAGTGACCTTTGAGCAAGTGGTTTGTGTTCTGTCTGCAGCATCACTGCTCCCTGCAAGCCAGGAGTGCAGCCAGTGGGGAGGCTAATTAGTGCTCTTTAGGTAATTATTTCCAGGAAAAAAGGTGGCTGTGTTCCAGCTCTGTACTGCTGTGGGATGCTCTGCTCCTCACAGAATCACAGGGTGGGTGAAGTTGCAAGGTTGGAACCTCCGTGCTCCTGTGCTGCAGATAATTCCCTGTCTGTCACAGCAGGAGCTCTCTCTCTCTTCCTGGAACCTGTCCCAAATCTCAGAAAGGTGGGGGTGGCACCTTTATAACAAACCTGCTAAAAATAGGGGCTGGGATTATAATCCTAATCCGGGAGACCTTTCTCAAGGCTCCAGGGAAACTGTGCTTTAATCTTCTTTCCTTCTTCATAAGGGGGCTTTGCCTTCCCCGTAAAGCCTCTCTGCTAATCAGTTTTAATTTGTTTAACTCTGGTGATGTCTGTCCTTTGCTCCCCTGGTTATGTTGCCACCTACGAGGTGAAATCCAGGGGGAATTTAGCAGCAGGAGCAGACCAGGAACCATTCCTTGCATCTTCCTGTGACCACCTTGTCTTTTTGCAGCCCGGGGGGGCGGGGTTTGTGTGGCTGTTTGTCCTCAGTCCCAGGTGTGGGAGATAATTAATATTCTCAATTAGCTGGGCTGTTCTCTTGCTGATCAACTCCACAGTGGTTTTGGTGGATTAGGCTGGATGCCAACCCATTTTTAGGAAACCTTCTGTGCTGGGTGTTTGCAGATTGGCTGCTCTGAAAATGCCAAAATCTGACAAAAGTGGAGGGGGAAAAAAATTGAGCTTCTGCCTAAAATAAATCCATCTTTGTGACATTCCTGCTGCAGCCAGCTTGGAAATGTCATGCGTTCCTGGAACCAAACAGGAGTGAGAAAAAAAGCCCCAGATCCACCAGCTCTGGGGTTTTGGGGGTTGGTTTGTTGCTTTTAGCTGTGGGTTTTGTGGGGTGGTGTGGGGAGGAGCTGTTTGGCAGGGATGGGGGAGCAGGGAATGAGGGCAGGGATTGCCCTGGGAAGTTTTGGATGCTCCATCCCTGGAAATGTCCAAGGCCAGGTTGGACATTGGGGCTTGGAGCAGCCTGGGACAGTGGGAGGTGTCCCCATGGCAGGGGTGCAACAAGAGGAGCTTTAAGGTCACTTCCAACCAAATCTTTCTGGAATTCTGTGAAAATCTCAGTTCCTTTCCACAGAATCTTTCCTCCTATGAGGGCCCAGGCCCATCCTCTGGGAGTGGAAATGGCTTTTGTTCCCTGTCAGTTTTCCCCTGCAGATCTCCAGCAGGAGAAGGGATTCACGAGGGAGGCAGGAGGAAACACCTGCAAGTCTTCAGGTTTATTTTTAGCCCTTTTGAGAGAAGTGAGACCTGACCACAACCCAGGTGTCTTTTCTCTGAGTTACCAGTATTTTGGGGAAAGAAAAGGGAGTGAAGGAGAGGGTCCTGCTGTGGAAGTGGTTTGGATCTGTGAGCAGGAGAAGGAGTTTTCCTGGTTGTGGACCTGAGGTGAACCTGTGTGGCTTTGGTCCAAAGGGAAGAAGAATGTTCCTGCAGAAGGAAAGTGCCTGGAATTGTTCCAGCTTGGAGCAGCCTGTGGAAATTGTCCTTGCTGGTGGCAGAGGTTTGGAATTAGATGTTCTGGGAGGTCCCTCCCAATACAAACCATTCCAGGATCCTACACAGACACAATCCCTGTGCCTTCTGTGACTGCAGGGACACGGACAGCTTTGCTGTTTCCCACAATCCCAGCCCAGCAGGGGCTGGCTGGAGCCCCTCAGCCTTTTGGGGCTGTGGGATGCAGCTTTTCCAGCCAGGAGAGCACGGAGTGGAGGAGGCACCTCCAGGGGAGATTAAAGCTCAGCGGGATTGTTCTCATTGGCGGCTCATTAATTAAGGCTTTAGGAGCTCACAAATAGCCCGGCTCTGTCCCCGGGAGCCTGTGCTGCTGCCAGGGGCTGCGCTGCTGTCCTGGGCTGGAAGGGAGCACGGGGAAAAGGTAAGGATGTGTTGGAGCCTGTTCCCAGCCCGTTCCTCTGCTCCCCTCCCCAGTTTGTCTGGGCTTGGATGAAACCATTGGAAGGGATTTTGGGGCAGCTTTAGATTTCCACTGGTGTTTGCTGGGGGGCAGGTGAAATTTTGAGGGAGAAGAGGGGGGGAAAGCTCTTTTCCTTCTGGCTGGGATCTGGGACTGGGATTTGTGCGTCCAGCACAGTTCCAGGAATGGAATCTGGAACATCTGGAAATCCCCTGCCGGCATCCCAGTGTCACTTGTGGGGTTTTTGGGGTGCCTGTGGGAGCTGGTGTGTGATGGAGGAGCTTTGTTTGGGGGGCAGATGTGAAGCACATCGGGGTGGCTGAAGGGGATGAGTTTGTGTGGAGAGTTTTTTTTCCAAGGAATGCTTGGGGCTCACCTGATGGAATTACGTGGGAGAGAAGAACTGAGGGACATGGGAGAGGGAAATGCTTTGGGTAACTCCTCGGGGACTGCTCTGCTCCCTTGCTGCAAGCACCGAATAGCATTTCCCTGGTGCTTTCTTCCGGTATTGAACATTCAGGCAAAACCTGTGTTTTTTGGAAATGACACAAATTTAAAGACCAAGGGAATGCTCGGAACGTCCCCAAAGGACTTCTAGAGTTTGTTCAGCCTTCTGTCTTTGGGATGATGGATCCTAACCCAGCAATGTGGTGATGAGATTGGTCCTCCCATGATTTCTTCTGTTCCATTCTTGAGGCTGCAGCGCTCTGAGGGCACTAAGCAGAAAAAAAAGAAGGAATAAAGGAATTTCCTTACGGACGATTATTGACCGCGGGTGTTTTCCCCGCCCGCCTTGCCGCTGTTGGCACCTCCTTATCCTCTCGTGCTTTAACATCCCCGTCCCTTGGCGCAGCCTGGGATGAACCGCGGTCAGACAAGTGACATCCTCGGGGAGCGGAGGGAAAAGTTGTGTAATTAATTCCCCGGCTGTCGAGGTGCCCCAGGGAGGAGGGATTTAGGGCCGAGGAGGCGTCCCGCTCACGCAGGCGGGGTCAGGGAGAGGGAGCCCGGCGGGATTAGCCCGCGGCCGCTCTGGTGAGACAGCATTTGGCTTAAGGCTGGTTGAAAAGTGATGTGTAAGGTCAGGGTGACATTGCTATGAGCTAATTTAGAACGGAAAGGCATTATCTGCCTCTTGGCTGGTGGATCCTCAGGCCGCACCCAGCCCAGGAGGATAAAAAAAATGCTTTTCCGGGGGTTTTACTGCTTGCTGTGAAAGTGCCTGGTTTAAATATGAAAAGTTTGTTTGGTTTGTCCCACTCTCACCATCACTTCTGGTTTGGACGCTGCTGATGGATGAGGGTCCCCAGTGGTGCCCCCTGCACCTTCACACAGCATTTCTTCTTTTCCCCATGAAGATAATTGACCTTTCTTCGTCTCCAGAGACACAGGAACATGAAAACACTTTTTTATCTTTCTGTCTTTCTTTCTGGCTGAAGAAACAACTGCAGCAAGTTCTGTGTGGCCTCAGGCTGCCTTTTTTCTGACTGATCTCTGGGATCTCTTTCTTCCTTGCCATGAAACACCTGCAGATGGAGTTGGTGCTTCAGGAAATACAGGAATAAACCCCTGAGCATGTTCCTGGCAGTGATTGCACCTGAGTTCAGATGCTGTTGCAAGGGTTTGGGGGCTGCTGATGCAAAATCTGATCTCCTTGAAGCTCCTTTCTCCCTGTGAGAGGGAAGGGGCTGGGACTCTGTCCCATGATCCCAAATGCCACCAGGATTTTGTTCCTTTTGGAGAGAGTTTTCTTTAGGATTTTGGCCCCAGTGAGACCCAGCTGTGGTGGAAAACAGCTGCCTTGACTCATCCCAGTTTAGTGGCAGCTAAATCCCAGTTTCCTCCTCCTTTGGGTTACATCCTATGAGTTTAACCTCGGTCTCTTGAGAAGTGTTTCTGCACTCCCAGTACTTTTTATCAGCTCTAGTCTTGGGATTTTGCATCATTTCAGATTTTCCTGCAGAAATTTGCACCCGAGGGTAAAGGATTGGTGCAGTTTGGAGGGGCTGAGCGCTCCTGGGAATTCCCATGGGTGTTTCTGACCAGACACATTTTCCTGTCTCTCCCCAGTCATGCAGGGACCAAGGCCAGTGGTTCTGAGTGGCCCATCAGGTGCAGGGAAAAGCACTTTG
This sequence comes from Sinosuthora webbiana, assembly GCA_013397395.1. Taxonomy (NCBI): domain Eukaryota; kingdom Metazoa; phylum Chordata; class Aves; order Passeriformes; family Sylviidae; genus Sinosuthora; species Sinosuthora webbiana. The sequence goes on along the minus strand of VXBN01006343.1, from coordinate 59,675 downwards.
TTAAAGAAGCTGCTCAAAGATTATGAGAACGTCTTCGGCTTCAGCGTCTCCCGTGAGTATCCAGGGCATGGGCTGGGGAGGAGCTCAGGGGTGCCAGCTCAGAGTTACCTCTATTTATACCCCAAACTGTGTTTTTTTTCATGGTTTGGCTGTGTCCCACTCTGTCTGTGGGTTCTTGGGGGTATTTAAATAGTTCNGCTCAAAGATTATGAGAACGTCTTCGGCTTCAGCGTCTCCCGTGAGTATCCAGGGCATGGGCTGGGGAGGAGCTCAGGGGTGACAGCTCAGAGTTACCCCTATTTATACCCCAAACTGTGGTTATTCATGCTTTGTCTGTGTCCAACTCTGTCTGTGGGCTCTTGGGGGTGTTTAAATAGTTTAGTTTACTCCTGGTATTGAGTGGCAAGTCTAGGACTGGTCTGGAGCAGCACCTTTCTAGGTCTGGTGACTCCCCACATCTCTAAACACAACTCAGAGAGGAAACAAGAACCTTCTGAGTGGTTCTTGACTCTGAAACAAATCCCCCAACATTTCTGCTTCAAAAGCCATTTGATTTTTCCATGGAGCTTTGTAAGGTGTTTTTAGGTCCATTACCATAACATGTTTTATTGTCCCAACACTTTGCATGCTGCAGGTTAAATCTGTGCTTTGAGATCTGGATTCACTCCCCCATGAAAGAACAAATACTGGATGTTTAAAATTTAATGCTATGGGAGGAGAAAGTGTGGTAAAATTATCTGTTGTGTGAGTGTGCATCATCCTATGCTCCTGATTCAACTGAATCTCTCATCTCACTCCAAACTAAACCTTATTTTTCCCAAATTGCCTCTTGGTAGAGATTCTTTTCCTAGAGATCCATGTGCCACTTAGACCTTGGCATTTCTTTGATCCTGCAACACCCCTGGGTGATGTACAGAATTTAAAGGGATGTTATTTCTTTTCTTTTTTTTTCCTGCAGATACCACAAGGCAGCCAAGACCTGGAGAAGTGAATGGCAAAGGTGAGCCTGTTGCAGTCGGGTCTGTCTCACTGGACTCTCCAAATAATTCAGATTTTCAAAGCTGGGCTCTCACTTTAGATGCTGTGCTCTGAATTTGGGTGTTGGGTGATTTGATTTTCCAAAGTTCCAGGTAGTTCTGGGGAGATATTTCCAATGGCCACTGCTTTGGGAAGTGCAGCTGCTTAATGAGATGGTTTTGGCTGTATTAATAGCTTGTGCCCAGCTATATTCTCAACAGAAACAATTAAATGAGGTTTATTCCCAATTTCCAATGGCAGTTTTCCCTCTGAAGTGAAAGGAAGGAATTTCAACAGAAGATAGGGAAATACTCCTTTTTAGTTAGTTTGGTTTTGATGTTCCCTTTTATCTCCCTCTCTCTCATCCCATTCTGGTCTTTAATTAGAAATCCTTTCAAATGGAATAATGTCTCCCACACCTGTGGGCAAGAGAGGAGAAGTTCCCACTGCACCAGGAATGGGAAAAGATGTGAAAACCGGGGTAGAGCAGCATTTTTGGCCACACAGAAAACTCCAGAATGTTTTGAGCAGGTGTTTGGACAGCTGGTGTGGAAGTAGGAAGTGAATCTCTGCAGTCTGCCAGCATTGTCTAAAACAGATTTTAAGTGTCTTCACCCCCAAAAAAACATGGGTATCATTTTGACCACGAACTTTACCTTCAAAATGTTAAATTTCTGTCCATTTTTCCCGTTTTCCCTTCTCCAGATTATCACTTTGTGACCAGAGAGGAAATGCAGAAAGAAATTGACGCTGGTGAATTCATCGAGCACGCCGAGTTCTCTGGGAATATGTACGGGACAAGGTAGGTCAGGTGTCCCTGCCTGTGCCACAGGGGCTGGGATTAGATGGTCCTGAAGATCCTTTCCAATCCAAACTGTCCTGGGATTCTAGAAAATAAATACAGAATCTCTCCAAGTCCCTGAGGATGTTCCTGCTCAGATGTGGCATAAAATGGAGAGTCCCTCATGCTCAGCAGAAGAGTTGAATTCTCACCAATCCTTTCTGCTAAGTCTCTTCAGTGAATAATAATAATTAAAAAGGTTGAGGCAATTCCCCATGTTGGGGAAGAGAAATTGTCTTTGCAGCATGTAAAAGCCACCGCTTGAAAAATTAAGTGGAGAATGAAGTGACCCAGATGGAGCATCCGTGTCCATCCAGCATCCTTCAGGAGGGTGATCAGTGGATCTCTGGAGAAAGGGAGTTCTCAGTGTTTTTGCTCTTTGGTGATGGTTGTTCCCATGTTTGTCACAGAATCCCAGAGTGGTTTGGGTTGGAAGGGACCAAACGATCATAGAGTTCAACCTCCTGCCATGAGCAGGGAACTTCCCCCTATGTGGTGAAGTGGAATAGTCACACATGATCCATTCCCACACCTCCCAGCGTGGCTTTGCCAGCCTCTCTAGCAGGAGACAGCAGTTCCCTGCTCCACCCAGAGCAGTGACACTTGGAGAAACTCTTTTATCACGAGCAGAGCAGGCTCTGTCCTCTCCTGCCCCAATCTGGCCACAGGGGAGCCCTGCGAGGTTCCCCCACTGCTGGAGGGGGACACCCCAAACCCTCTTGGCCCCTCTGACCCTTCCCTGTGTGCTGTGCCCCCAGCAAAGGAGCTGTGCAGGCCGTGCAGGCCCAGAACCAGATCTGTGTCCTCGACATCGACATCCAGGGCGTGAAGAACATCAAGAGGACGGAGCTGAACCCCATCTACATCTCGGTGCAGCCGCCGTCCATTGAGATCCTGGTGAGCGCCCGCCTTGCTTTGCCCGTAGCAGTTAGAGGTAATCAACCCTGCAGCCACGGGGCTCCCCCTTCCCCCGGGGCTCCTCAGGGCCCTGCACTGCCTGGGGAGGACGTTCCCATATCTCACAAGGATGGTCAGAACACAAGTCAGGAATGGCTGAGGGAGCTGGGGTGGTTTATCCTGGAGAAAAGGAGACTCAGGGGTGACCTTATCACTCCCTACAGCTCCCTGAAAGGTGGCTGTGCTCAGGTGGGGGTCGGTCTCTTTCTCCAGGCAGCAAGTGACAGAAGGAGAGGACACAGCCTCAGGCTGCATCAAGGGAAATACAGGTTGGATATTAGGAAAAAGCTTTTCACAGAAAGGGTGATAAAGTACTGGAATTGTTTACGCAGCGAGGTGGTAGAGTCACCATCCCTGGATGTGTTTAAACAAAGCCTAGATGTGGCACTGGGTGCCATGGTTTAGTTGAGGTGTTAGGGCTGGGTTGGACTCGATGATCTTGGAGGTCTCTTCCAACCCAGTGATTCTGTGTGTGTGATCTCTGCCCAGCCCAGCTCTCCAGACTCTGGCTCTCAGGGATGAATCTTCCTGTGTTTTGTTTTCTGAGTCCTTCCTCATACGCTTTCCACACTTTGGTTATGGACTCCACTGTGGCATGGCCAGTCTTTAAATGCATTAATTGTGCTTCACGCTGTGCTGAGATTTGCTTCCACAGTTAAAATTAAACCCAGGGAGGCTGGTTCTGTGCAGCAGCTTAAATTCTATGCCCCTCTGGTCTTACCCTAAGTGATTGCAGTGAGACTCTTGCAAAAGTGGAATCAGTGTCATGGTTCAGAGAGGGATGAGGACACATGAGGACAACTCCTGACTCTCCCCTCTTGCTCTCAGTACATCAAGGCAGGTTCTGTTTCTCGTTGAGTTTGTGGAGGAGGAAGCCAGCAGCACCAGATGCCAGAGCCCAGCAGAGAGATCTCATTTCCAGCAGTACCTGGAAAAATAAATAAATGAGAGGGAGGTGAAAGAAACCTGGGACCCTGAACTCTAGGTAGGAGATCCCAAGCCCAGTTTGGCCACTGGTTTGCACTGGGCTGTGAGTGAGGCCCCTCACCCTTTGCAGGGTGTTCTCACGTGCCCGTGGTCACAGACAACACCAGCCTGAGGGTGGGGGTGGATTCTGCCTGCAGCTTCCAGAACACTCATTTCTCCCATGTCCTTGTCCCTGTGTTTAGGAGAAACGACTACGGGACCGAAAGACTGAGACAGAGGAGAGTTTACAGAAGCGTCTGACTGCAGCCCGTGTGGACCTGGAGCTCAGTGAGTGCTTGGAGTGTGGTGTGTGCAGGGAGGGGATGCCTGGGTGATTTGGGAGATGCTTTTTTATGGGAACATCTGATTTCTGCTCTCCAGCAGTGCTGGCAGGGCTTGCCATGAGCTGAGTTGGATCAGTGCTGCATTTCCCACTGCAGATCCTTGGGGGTGGTTGGCAGAGCAGTTCATTCCAAGCAGCTGAAATAATAATAATAACGCTAAAAAAATAATATTAAAATGCCACGGGACTTCATGCACGAGAGCTGACACAGGGAAGAAAAATTCTCCTCTAACTTTGTCCTCATCTCCTTCCCCAGGTAAAGAGCCTGGGCTGTTTGACCTGGTCATCATTAATGATGATTTAGAAAAGGCCTATTCCGAATTGAAGGAGGTGCTGCTGGAGGTGAGTCCTTGGGGATTTTTTTTCTGCCTCATTCCTGGGCCAGGCAGGTGAGGGTCTGTTCTCAGGCAGCCACAGAAACGTCACCTCATCCCACACTTGCTCTGCTTTGAGCTGCTGAGGGACACATTGAGTGCAAGCGATGGTGGATCAGTGGCCTAAGAGTGGGAAATGAATCCAGCACAATCCTGAGCTGGGGCAAAATTAACATTGATCCCTGGGTAGGAGAGAAGGGGATTCCTATTTCTGGAGCTTCCAAGTCAAACCTTGCCTTGTCCCTAAAGCTGAACTCAGGGCTTGGTCCTGTGATGTTGTGGATCTGAGCTGTTGGTCACTCCTGGTCTCCTGAGCTGTGCAACCAAGAGTTTATTTCCCAAAGAGTGGCAGATTCTCAGTCTCTTCCCTGATCTCCTTGCAGGAAATCAAGAAGACCGAAGAATCCAGGAAGTCCTGAGCTGACCCTGCTCGGGCGTTTCAATTTTGCACATCATTCCCGAAGCACATCATACTGTTTTATTCCAAAAGACATTCCCTGTAGGCTGCTCCTGCCCCCAACTTACTCTAGGATGTTTATATTAAAAGGAAAGAAAAGGAAACCTGGTCATGCTTGTGTTTCTGTTCGCTGCATGCTCAGCACGTGCTCCCCCAGGTTTGTACCTCTGGATTCCTTGGGAGCTTCTTTGAAGGCAGCAATAAATCCCTTTTCCTAGGGGGAATCCACTGTATCCAGGAACTGCTGCTTGTACAGGTCTCTGTTCTGAGACCTGGAGAGCTTTGCTCTTCATTTCCCAAGCTTTCTTTAGCCTTAGCATTGATGTTTTCATGAAACTTCCAAGCCCTTTGGTCCCTCTGGCAGGACATATCCTGAGTGTCCTTGGGTTTGGTTTCTCACACGGTGAAAACCGTGGGGACAAGCTGGGAGAGCTGGGAATGTTCACCTGGAGAGGAGAAGGCTCCAGGGAGAGCTCAGAGCCCCTGAAGGGGCTCCAGGAGAGCTGGAGAGGGACTGGGGACAAGGGATGGAGGGACAGGACACAGGGAATGGCTTCCCACTGCCAGAGGGCAGGGATGGATGGGATACGGGGGAGGAATTCCTGGCTGTGAGGGTGGAGAGCCCCCAGAGAGGCTGTGGCTGCCCCTGGATCCCTGGAAGTGTCCAAGGCCAGGTTGGAGCAACCTGAGATAGTGGGAAATGTCCCTGCCCGTGGCAGGGGACTGGAACAAGATGGGCTTTAAGATCCCTTCCAACCCAAACCCCTCTGGGATTCCATTCCATGGGATGTCCAGTCTGTCTGAGCTCCCATCCCACAGGTGGGAACTTCAGCTGCTCTCCCCCAAACCACACAGCCCCCGAGCAGCTGGGCCCTGCACTGCCAGGCTGGGATATTTCCTCACCCAAACCACATCTTGCCAGAGCAGGTTTGTGCCTAAACAACTCCCATTTTTGGGTTTCATCCTCTTCACATCCCATCCCTCCAGTTTATCCAGCTGCTCTGCAGTACCTCTTGGTCCAGGTCATCTCCAGACTTCCACACTCCACTTTATGGAGACAACAAGCAGAAACCCCCCACCTTGAGCTGCCTTTTTAGTGCCTTGCATTCACAGCCATGATTTGATGATTGTTTTGATCATTTACCTTTTTTTGGACTGGTTTGATACATCTTTCCTAGATTTCCTAGAAAATATCACTTCCTGTCCTGGGTTTCCCACTGCTTGGTTCTGGAATTGGCTAAACAAGCAGGAAAAAATCCCGTTTGGATTCGTGGTGTGAACCACCGCGTCCGGGCTCTTCCTGCGCCATCAAGCGACGGGCTCTGATCGTTTTTCCTTCCGAATCGCGGGAATTTGTTACAATTTGACGGACGCGTTTGCAGTGGGGAAAGGTCTCCTCTAGATGGCAGGAACGGCGGCGGGATCGCGCCGGAGCGGCAGAGCGGGAGGCGCAGGACACGGCGCTCTGCCTCAGCCCGCGGCTCTGCGGCCACCGCGTGGCACCTGCGGGGCTGTCACCAGATGGAAGTGCCCGGCTGCTCCCTGCGGATCCCTCCTGCCGCCGCCCCCGGCCCGGCCTCGGCTCATCCCTGCGGGACAGGTGAGTGCCCCCGGGAACGGCGGCGACGCTCCGGCCGCCTGGCAGCTCTTGGAAAACGGGGAAAAAAACAAATCCTTCGGATCGTTTGTGTCCCTCTTATCCCTGGTGAAGGGGAGGGAGAGGGGAGTCCCAAATGTCCCGGGATGGTGGGGCGCCCTGCCGGAGCTGCCGTGTGTGACGGAGCAGACGGAGAACGCCTGGAACGCCGGCGCTGACGAGGTGACAGGGTGGCCATCGGGATGGCGATGGGAAGCGCAGGGAGCAGGAGTGGGTGGTGGAGCCAGGCTGCTCCCCAGGCTCTGGAGCATCTCCTGGGAGTCATTTTGGGTGCTGTCAGCTGTGCCCCTCTCCAGGTTTGTATTTTAGAGGTGCATCGAACCCCAAAACTGGGTGGGTGAAGGCACTTGCTGAAGTTTAATTCCTGCACCCTCAAAAATGGGATGTCTGCCTTGTTAATTCCATTTGCAGCCATAAATCCCTTTCTGGATCTGTGGGTTTGGTACTGGCTCATTGGAGTATCCCATTCCCACATCCCTGGGGAAGGCAAGGACCACGCTGAGCATGGCAGGTGTCAAATGCTGGGTTCTCCACAACTGCAAACACCTGCTCCCTGTGCTCCATGTGGGGCTGGGATTGAGGGATCAGAGTGGGAAAGTGAGGTACAGGAGGATTCCAGCCCAGGGGTTGTCTGTGAAGTAAAGATGTTCCTCCTGGAGGACAATTTTCCCACCTCAGTTTTCCAGGCAGGAAGGTGCTGTTCCCATCTCAGGGTACACCCAGGTAAAGGAGCAGGCCTGCTCCTGGGTTGCTTCCAGAAATGTCAGAAATAGGGATTTTATGTAACTATATATTCACTGTTCTGTCAGACTGAGATACATTTGGACAGACTTCAGCTTTTTTCAGCTGAGATGCTTTGGGAAATGTGGCAGCACCTACATCCCTGCAGGAGGAGGATGCTGAGGGAGGAAGAGGAGTGCAGGGGATAGTAAAAGCTGGGAAAAAAAACAAAGAACTGCCCTTGGAGCTCTCCTGTCTGAGGCTGAGGATATTCTGGAACCGATGCCAAAAAAATAACAACCCCCTGTAGCACTTCTGCTTCAAAGCTGTTGCTTTGCAGTCATTGCATTGTTTTTTTGCTCAATCCAGGCTGACATGCTGCTCTTGGGGCAGGAGCTGATTATTTCCCCCCCCCATTTTTCAATTTTCCTGCCTACCTGAGATCTTTGGCAATAAAAATACTCCTTTCAAGGAGTGAACGTGAGGTTTGGACTCAGAGGTCACCTCTGCTCTGACCCTGCCTGGGAAGGCTATTGTGCAGTCCCCAAAGCCCAAATCATCCAAGAAAAGCTGGAGCCACGCTCCGGGACACCTTGAAGCAGCCAACATTATCCCAAAGCCCATTTTCCCCCATCCCGATGAGCCCACGGTCCAGAGACTTGTCCTTGCCGTGCTTTTCCTTGGCATCTCAGCGCCGTTGGAGGCAGCTCTGATTTTCAGGCTTCCTTCCATGCCACTGCAGAAAGGCACCGCGGGGCAGAGCCGGCCTGGGAAATAATTGGGCAGCCGGCGTAGAAAATGAGCAACGAGGGGAAGAAGGAGCAGGAATAACCCTGATTTTCCCGCTTGTCCGTCAGGGTCCGGCTCGCGTTTCCCACGGCGGCGCTGGGATTGAGCATCCCAGGTACGGAAGTGGGAGGGGATTTGCTCGTGTCGGGGCACGGGGAGGGTGTGTCATGGGTGTCCTGAGCGCTGCCAGAAGTTATCCTGTGAGGGAAAACTCCTGGGATCTTCTGGAGAGGCTGTTCAATGGGGCAGGCAACTAATTCCTGCCTTTTTTTGGCAAAGACAGCTTTCCTGCTCTATCCATGATGGAAACGTCTTCTAGGAAATCCTCCAGCAGCCTGTATGGCTGCAAACAGGAGAGCAGGGAATTGGGCATCTCATCCTCATCCCTCCCCAGTGGAGCCACCTGCCCGTGTTCCCCAATGTGCTGGGGCACAAAAACCTCTGGCAGCTCCCAGCTGCTCCAAAGTGGATCAAGTGGGACAGAGGGATGTGGGCTTGGGATGGATTTCCCCAGCCATGTGGGTCCTGGGCTTTTTTTCAGGGGGTTGCAACTGGACTTGGGTGGTGTGATCCATGCCAGGGATATCCTGATGTCCCTTGTGCTGTCCCACAGGACAGGGAGGTGACCACCACGCTCCAGCTGCTGCCACCTCACGCTGAGACTCCGACCACAGGTAGGTCCCGTTCTCCCACACCAGCCAGTCACCCTCCCTGGGATAACTGATCCAGCTGGGACTCAAATGGATCCGTGTCAGCATCCCTTGGCCAAAGCATTGCTCCTCCAGGGCTTCTCCCTGCCTGTGCCGCTGCTGGAAAGGAAGTTGAGTGGGAGGATGGAATTTTCTGCCCAGCGTCCTGCTGCTCCAGGGATGCTCGTAGGAGTTCTGCCCTGCCCATCAGCTCCACGAGGCTGAGAGCGGCCCTGGCAGCTGGCTCAGGGTTTGGGCTGTGCCTGCCTTGCTGGGAGCTGTTATTTGGGTCAGCCACATCGACTGGACGTGCAACTGTGTCATCCCTGGAGAGCGCGGGACGCCGATCCATAAGCGCGGCCGGCTCCGGCCGGGATGGCACGCACGGCCCCGCCGTCCTCACCCTGCTCGGCCCAAAACTCAGCAATCCAGCACGGGCTCCAGTTTTTCCAGCAGCAGCAGCTGTGACTCCGCTTGTCCCGGACGTGACTCCAGCCCTGTAAATAACCAGGAGCCATCTGCAATTCCCATTGTGCCGTGGCAACTGGTACGGCCACCGGAACAACCGGATGCTTGTGGACTCGGGGATGCGTCCCCCTCCTGATCCTGATTCTTCTCTCTGGCCACTAAAAGGAGGCAGAACAGGATGTTTTTCCTGGATTTTGTTTTTCCCCGTCTCCAGAGACGCAAGGGAGGTAGAAAAGGCAAAATTCTAATATCCACATGGAGCTGGGCAAATATAGATATATTTTTTTTTCTCCTCAATTTCCACGTAGGGGGGTTTATTTTATTGAAGCCACGTGGGAATAAGACTCCTGGGAGCTGGCTCCAATGGGCACAGGGAAGGTGCCCAAATCATCAGCCCAGCATTAATTTGCAGACGTTCCCTGAAGGATCAGGGGTTCCTTTTTGTATTAAGTCTTGATGGAAAACAAAGTGTCTGTGTGGTGGGCACTGAACTTTAGGGATGGCCTGGCTCCCTAATGTGGAGTCAGCATGGAGGTGATGGAAAAAACCCAAAAAGCCAAGAGCAATGCTCCAGTCACCACCAATGTGCTGACCTGGATATGCTGGGAACAGGATGAGAAAATAGAGGAGATTTATTATTTTTTCCCAGTTGGAAGTGCAGGATCCGTGAGCTGCATCCCTTGCTTTGAACATGGTTGAAATCCTGTGATGCCTCCTGGATGTGGGGGCGAGGACTGGAGGGAGAAAACAGCCCCCCAGTTTGGGTGGAGAGGGGAAACTGGTGCCATAGCCCATAGCAGAGGGATAATCTCCCTCCCTGGCGTGGGGTGAGTGCCTGTCAGGCTGTCCCCTGAGCAGGGAGGGGGATCTCACTCATTCCATCCATTTGGGCTCCCACTGCTCCTTCCAGCTGCAGCCCCTGGCCATCCCTCCTCTGAGCTGGGAACATCCCTCTGCTCCCTCCTCCAAGGGCTGCTGCACCCCCTGCCCCTGCCAGCGTCCCCAGGAGCAGCCTGGCTCCATTACAGCAGCGTTTCCATGTTTAATTTGCCTTTTTGTATCTTTTTTTTTAAATACATAATGTTTTATTCGCCCTATCTGCCTTCCCAAGCATGGATGCTGCTGCTCCTTGGGGTCATCCCACTGCAGCTTCACCCCACAGCGCTGCTGTGGTGGCATCTCTGGGATCTTTACTGTTTTTTTGCTTTCTGAAATCCAGCCTGATCCCCTTTGTCCTAGAGGGAAGACACTTCACTGCTGTTTTCGCAGAAGCTCCTGGTGTTTCCAAAGGCAGGCAGGATCTTCCCTTGTGCATTCTCACCACTGTGGCTGCCACAGATGTGCTGCCTCTCTGGGCCTTGGGTGCCTCTGAGAATATTTTGGCTCTGTTTTCCCACCACTTTCCCACTTAGGAGTTGTATTTATCAGTGAAGTCTCCCTGCTGAGCCTCCCCTTGTGCACCACATCCTCCAGCCCGGACCATGCTCCCTGCATTTCCCAGAGAAGCTGTGGCTGCTCCTGGATCCCTGGAAGTGTCCTAGGCCAGGCTGGATGGGGCTTGGAGCACCCTGGGATAGTGGAAGGTGTCCCTGGCTGTGGCAGGGGGTGCAGCTGGATGAGCTTTAGGGTCACTTCCAAGCCAGACCATTCTGGGATTTTAAGGTTTGTCCAGCTCCTCAGTGTGCTCTTCCCCTGGAAGCAGCATCCAGATGGAAACTCCTGCAAGGATCCCAACAAAATCCCCCTGGGACCATCCCTCTGTCTCATCAGTGGGCTGTGAACCCCCATTCCCAACCCAACCCTCCCACCCCCTTTGTACCCCCGATTTATTTCACCCAAAATCCTCAACTGCCACCCAAATTCCCTTCCTCTCCTGGAAGGAACCTCACCCCGAGTGCTGCTGTCAAGGGATCCCAACCAAACCCTCCTGCTCTCCTCCAAGTGGTGGGACCAAGCCTTTCCCTGAGGGAGCAGAAGCTTCTCCCTGTGCCACCACCCGCAGGGGCCGCGCCTCGGGAGGGGACAATGGTGCCATTGAGAGGGGACAGTGACACGCTGCCGTATTGTGCCTGGCAGAGAGATGCCCGGGAATAATCAGCTCCTCCTTGGCTTTGTTGCAGGGCTGCTGCTGCTGCAGGGCTGGTGCTGGTGCTGCTGCTGCTGCAGGGCTGTGCTGGGGCTGCTGCAGGGCTTCTCCCCACCCAGGGCTCCGGTTATGCGGTGAAGATCCGCAGCTCCACGGGCACCTCTGGTTTTTTTCCTGGCTGTGAAAGGTACAGCATGGGGCTCTTCGTGGGGAGGGGGAGGGATCGTGGGTTTGGGGGCTAAAAGGATGTTCCTCTACCCCAGGAGGCCGTGTTGCTGTTTTGCTGGTCCTTGTAATATATTGTGTGTTTATTATATTTTGTGTATTACACGTGCAAAGGCAGCGCTGAGCGCCGTGAAAATTGTAATTTCTTCCTGTGCCTGCAAAATGTTTTGCTTTAAGTAGCTGTGCAAGATACAGAAATCCAACCACACCTGGGGTCTGGACAATCCCTTAAAATTTGGATCCAGGATTTTGCTTGGAACTGTTTTATGCAAGGCTGAATGAGAGTTTTCTCCGCGTCGGACACAGAGCGGGGCTGAGAGTTTTTAGGAGCATACCCAGGGTTGTTTTCGAGCTGTGTGATTACAAAAAGGATTTCCCTACACGTTTTCTGCTGAGGGTGTTTTCCTTGCCCAAAATTCCTTGAAGTCCTTGGATTTGGGCTGAATTTTGGGCTCGTGACTGTCTCAAGGGCAGCAGCAGCTGCAGGAGCAAGTGCTGTGGTGATGCCTCCCTTCTCCCTCCTCCTCCTCCTCCATCCCTGGAGCTGATTTCCTCTGGAAAACTCCTTCTGGGAACACACAACCCCTGCACAGTCAGCCAGGCTGTTCCCAGCTTGTTCCTCCCCTAAAGCAGCTGGAGAGCAGAAACACACTTGAGAAATTAAATTAGAGGATGAAAACTTGGCTCCCCCATCCCAGCTGTTCTGAGGAGCAAGGACAGCTCTTAAAATTTCCTTCAAACCAGGAAAAGCGAGTTATTTTGAGGAGTTTCACGTGGTGGGAGCTGCTTGACACATGCTGAGGGTCATGTATGTTTAAGGGATGAAAAGCCACGAGATTTTAAAGGTTCAGGGCCTTCTTCATGACCAAATTTGTTCAGTTTGGGGATTTTCTTTAATTGCAGCGAGTAAAACCTCGCTGGTTTGGACTCCTGGAAGCCAAATCTCCCCTCACAACACGGGGCCTTTAAGGAAAACATCAATTTTTGTGAGGTCAGCCATAGAATCATGCGAGTTGGCAATGGGAAGGAACAGATGAGGACGTGCCAAAGGTTGTGGCCTCTGCATGGGGCAATTATTGAGTCCCTGTTTGTGGGTTTGAGTCAGGGGCAACATCCCCCCCCTCTGCATCAGAGGGGGGAAAAAATCCCTCTGGCTGAGAGCAGAAGGAAAATGTCCCTCTGTCCCCTTCCAGCTGTTTTCCCCTCCAGCTGTTCTCCACAGAGCAGGGAGATGCTTCCAGCTGTTCCCCCCGCCCCACAAAATGGGGTTGGGAAGGGAGAACAGGGACTGGGATAGGAGCCTCTGGTCAATATAAAACATTAAAATACAAGATTTAGGCAGCAGTCACTGCTTCGGGCATAAAAACTGTGGGGGGGAAATGAAGTTTTTTGGCAGTGCTGAAGTGTTTCACTGTAGCTGTGAGGGCAGAGACTGCTTGTGGCCAACTTTCCACCGGGTTTGGAGCAGAAAGGAAAAGAAATCCCAAACAAGAAGGAAACATTCCTTATCCTGCTGCAGCACCTCTGCTTCCCGCCTCCCTCTCCTGCTCCAAGGAGCTCCTTTTGCTATTTTTAGCCCTGAACCCATCGACTATTTGAATAATTCGATTTTTTTTTCTGGTCTCATAAGCACCACTCTTGGCTCTGGAGTTATTCATCTCACTCTCTCTTTTTTTTCACGGCGATTTTTATGCGTGCTGAGAAGGAAAACCAAAAAAAAAAAAAAAAAGGGAAGCCAAAAGGAATCCTTGCTGTCCCGGGGAACGCTGGGGTTGCAAATTCAAAGGAGCTTTCCCGTCTTCACGTCAGAGCCCGGTTTTGGCGGGGTGGGAGGGAGGACAGCGGCGCTGGGAGCGGCCGGACAGAGATCCAGGATTCCAGGGATCCACAGCTGGCCACGATGGGAGAGTTTTTGGGAAGGACTGAGCCCGGCGCTTCTCCGTATGTTACTTTCGCGTTTGTTTTTGTTTTCTGCTCTCCCTCCTCCTCGTGCCGATGTTTTGCCGGTGGTTTTTAGCTTGGCTCCCTCCCAGCGCTCCGCAGATCCCCTCCCCGTGCTGCAACCCCCCCGCACTCTGCTCCCACCCTGCTCTTCCCTGCTCCTCGTTTTCTGCCTTTCCCCAATTATTTGGGTGGGAAATGCGTTTTCTGAGGCTGAATGTTCGTGTGGTGCCTTTCCTGACGGGGTGAGAGACGCGACATCCCTATTTGGCATCAGTCTGTGCACACTTGGCTGGCATGAATCATCCCCAGGGCACTGCAAATCCACGTCCGGGGAGTTGGGGATTGAACCAGCGGCGGTTTAGCTTTTTCCTCACGGAAAAAAGGAAGGAATTCTTCCCTGGGAAGGTGGGGAAGCCCTGGCACAGGGTGCCCAGAGGATCTGTGGGTGTCCCTGGATCCCTGGAAGTGTCCAAGGCCAGGCTGGATGGGGCTTGGAGGAACCTGGGATAGTGGAAGGTGTCCCTGCCCATGGCAGGGGTGGGATGGGATGATCCTTAAGGTCTCTTCCAACCCAAACCATTCTGGGATTCTCTGAAACCCCTCTGTGCTCTGAGACCTCCTGGCCAGTCCCCATCCCAAACCTCCTCTCACCTCAGACCACCCGAGCCGGGGGGAGGAACACCAGATCCTGATTTTCCCGCTGAGCCTGAGTTCCATTCCTGAGGTTTCTGCAAATTTGGGGATCTGCAGCCTCCTGGCTTTGGGGTCATCAGCTTAGATCCCCCTGCTCCTGCATCATGAGCTGGGCTTTGAGGGCAGGCACAGCTGGAGAGCAGCACCCACCGGGGCTCATCCCAGCAGCAGGTGTGGATTTGCAGCTGGTGCCTCTGATCCACAAGAAGTTTATCTTCTCTGTAAGAAGAGAAGCTTCTCTTGGCCTTATTTTAGCTTGTTTTGGCTTGTTTTTAAAATAAGGTCCAAGGCTGTGAGCACACTTTTCATCCTCGCATCCCAAACACCTTGCAAAGGCTGCGCTCCCTCCTGTGCAGCTGGGGAAACTGAGGCAGGGCGAGCCCATGGCTTGGCAGCACCTCCACCTGTGGGAGCTGAGCCTGTTCCTTGGTGACCTCATCTTCCTGGCCAACCTTCCTGGAGAGAAAACTCTCTTTCCTTTGGCTACCAAACACCCAGGATGTTCCTCTGGGGTGGGATCCTCCGACTTGGATCCCTCATCCCCACCTCAGGGTCCTGAGATGATCCTCAGCTGGAGATGCTGTTGCATTTCCACAGCTTTTATTTGTCCCATCCTTTAAAATCCTAAAGATCTTCCCCGTGGCTGAAGGGTGACCATGAGTTCTGTCCCTTCTACCTCCAGATCTGTACAGATTTAGGTGCAGCCAGTGTTTGTCCAAAGGATTTCCTGGAGAGAGGGGCTGGAAGGAGCTCCTGACCCCCCTTGTTCATGAGGTGGCCTGGGAGGGGATTCCTCTCTCCATCCTAAAAAGCCTTTCCCATCTATCCCAAGCACAGCAGCTTGGCTTGATGAATTTAATTAAGCTCTGCTTGACGGCAGAGAGCTGTGTCCTCTCCTGGTGGGAGGTGAGCAAACATTCCCATCCCCCCAAAGGAAAACAGAGTCCCTTAAATCCTGTGAGGCCACAGGCACCTTCTCCTCCCACCCGAATTTCCTTGGAATGCCACAGGAGGGCCACCTGCCCTGTGCCCAAAGCTTCCTTAGAAAGTCAGAGGGAGGAAATCCCAACATAACCCAGCTCCAGACAATGGGAACGGAAAAAGGGCCATGAGGCAGATGGGGAATCTGCACCTCGTGCTCCTCCTGCAAGCTGGGAGAGCCATTTCTGAGACAATCCTTGGATTCTGTCCAAGACCAAAACACCAGGAAGGTTTTGTGTGTGTGTGTGTCATAAGGAAACCCCTCCTTCCCCAGCAATCTGAGATGGTGTGCACCATATTCCTGAACGATCCCAGTGCTGGAGAGAACCCTCTTCTCCTGTAATTCATGGCCTGGTTGGAGTTCTTCCATCCCGTGTCCATCCCAGCATCCCAAGGGTCAGTTTTAAGGCTGCACAGCTCCCTTTGACCCGCTCTGTCCCTTGGAGATTGTGGTGACCAGCCATGAAAATCCACGTGGTTTCTGCTCCTCGCTGCCAGCAGAAGGGAAAATAAAGGAGGTTTTGTGGAATTTCTGGGGATGTAGCAGCAGAGGACAGGGAAAATAGATAGGAAAGGAGGAGCCCCACCCTATAAATTAATTAAGGCACATGAGAATAAACTTTGCTGGAGGAATTTATCTCCCTTCCTCTCCCATTTTTTGGGGCTGTGGGTTGTCCCACTGTTCCTCTGGCTGCATCCTCAGAAGCTGAGGATCCCATGTCCCACCCTCGGGTGTCCTCAGCTGTCCCCAAGGAGCGAAGTGACTTCTTAAGGACAAGCCAAGCCCTCGAGCAGGACAGAATTGCTCCTCCAAGAGCTGCACACTCTCTTCTGCAGTCGGACTTTCTGCTCCTTCTCCATCCTCTGGGGAGGATGCCAGCTTTTCCTGGCTACCAGTGGATGTGGGACATGCTGGGCAGGGTGGGGAGCTGAGGGCCAGGGGTGCAATCCCAGGACAGCAGAGGCTGAAGGTCCCTCAGGAGGTGCAGGTGCCACCAGCTCCCCGTGCCAGTGTTTGTCAGGGAGACTTTTATTCCCTATCCCACTGAAATCCTTCTGGCTGCATCTCGTCCTTCCGTGGCGTATTTTTTGGGGTGTCTGTGAGGACAGCGCTGCTCCCCACCAAAAAACTGTCAGGTCCCATCACCCTGATCATTAGTGACACCCCACAGCCTCGTCATCCCTGGGAGATGCCACCACCAGCTGGGACCTGCCAGCGCCAGGGGGGTGACAGGGTGGCACCAGCTGCTCCACAGGAGCCAGGACGGTGCCGAGGTCGCCAGACCCTGTTTTCTGAGGGGTTTACACCCAGCGTCCCCATTTCCCCAGAGATCAGGGCCCTTTCGGCAGGGCGAGGGTTGAGGGAGCTCGGCACCTCCCGAGGCTGTTTCTGCTTGGCTTTGTTATTTCTGATCCTTTTTAACACCCTGATAAACTGCCCCGGAGCTGTGCAAGTGTCTGCTCGGTGTGAAGCGCCTCTCCAACACAGGGCGGGGGGCAGCGAGCCCCTGATGGCACCACCGGTGGGATGGAAATGGGCAAAATCACGGGAAAACAGCCCAGAAATGGGGCTCGTCCCCCACTGGCGACTCCCAGCCCAGCCCCGAGAATCTCTGGGTGCTTCCGTCCCTTCTCTTGTGTCACCCGCTGGGTCAAGGCAGAGTTAATCCGCCCCACGACCCCAAATACTGTTCCCTACCCCTTCCAGCCCCACAGAACACCCGCCGCGCATCCGGAAGCCTCTGCTTCGGAAACCTGAAGTCGTTTCAAACATGAACCAGAGCCAAATTCCTCCAGGCACGTTTTTTTTTTTTTTTTTTTTTTCTTTTGTCTGTGTGTGTGTAATTTTTTTTTTTTTTTTTCCTGCCGGTGACAATGGATTTGCTCAGCGCTCTGCCCAGCCCTTTCCTCTGCGCTGCCAGACAGAAATAGTTAACCAGGTTGGCTTAAGAAATTAATGTCCTCGTTTCCTTTTTCCCGGGCAGGCGGCTCCCGCTGCCTCCCCCTTGCCCGTGTCTCCGCTCGGAGCCCCCGGGGAGGAGCCGCTCTCCGGGGCCGTGATGCGAGGGCAGACGATGTCTCTGTGACCCGGTGGCCTGTGCCGGCCCTGCCAGGTGCCCCGGGGGGTTTTTCTGCAGCGCTTCGCTCGCTCTCCGCCTGCGATCGGTGCGCGGGCAGCACCTCGTGGCTCCGGGGGAGATGGGAGCCAGCGCCGGCTCTGCAGCTCCCAGTCAAAACAGATCAAGATGATAATGATAATAATAAAAAAAAGCGGTGCTGGAGAAAAGAGGAGGGGAGGAGAGAGAGAGAGAGGGAAAAGATGATGCCACGGGCGTCGCGAAGCAATCCCTCCTGTAGACACAACCTCGGTTGGCAGCGTGGCATCTCCTGGGAGTTGTGGTTGGATTCCCCCAGGAAAGGGGACACCACCAGGGCCAGGACCCTCAGAGCCCACGGGGTGTGTCAGGGACACCCCGGGCTGCTTTGGGGAGGTGTTTGGGGTCGGCCCAGATGCCACAACCCGTTAGTTCTGCCGGGGCTCCGGGGAGGGCTGACGGCTCCCGGGGTGCTCCAGCTGCTCGGGAGGAGCCTCTCCTCCGAGGGCATCCAGAGGGAAGCTGCCTCTCTCGGGGCTTTGTTGCATGCTTGGCTTGGCTTGGTGGGAGGTGGTCGCTCTCGGGCTTGCAGAATCCCCGGACAAAGCATTTTTCCGTGCCGCGGGGCCGCGGGGAGCACGGGTGAGATCAGCCGCAGCTTCAGCGCCTGCTTGGATGGAGGCGGAGGTTTGCGGAGGATGGAGGCCGGGGAGCGCTGGCCTGCTGGAGCATGAGACATCCCCGCCCGGGGCACGGAGACCTGCCCGGCGTCCCGGGGGGAGTGCAGAGAGGTGAGGAGCTCCAGCCGGGGAGCAAAGCTCTGCCGGGAATCCCCGGGGCTGGGAGACGGACCGTGTGCCGCCGGGATTTTGGGGAGAATTTGGGAGGATTTCTGCGCCCTCTCCTTCGGCCCCAGCCTGGGGGATGACCTGGGGCTGGTGTTTCTGTGGGTGGGACCCAGGGCAAAATGAGCGGGGCTGGGGCTGCTCCAGACCTGCCCCTGCTCGGCTCCTGGGGCTGCCACAGGGTTTGGCCGAGGCTGTTTTCTGAAAACCAGGGAAAACTCTGGTGACAGATGCAGGGTTCGATCTCCTGTGCACGTCCTCAAGGTCAGGGTGAGCTGAGGGGGCTCCTGAAGCTGTTCTGTGGGATAACCTCACTCCTGGTTGTTACAGCACAGAGGGACACCCTGAAAAACAGAAGGAGAGGGATACGGCCAGCTCAGAGGAGCAGCTTTCCGCAAGGAATTCTGTTTATAAGGACAAACACATGCGAGGTTTCGTGCGCTGGCCAGGACACGTGTGGGCGTGGAGCTCCTTTATTTATTCCTCCATCAGCGGAGCTCTCCCGGAGCTGCCGAGGTTGGGAGGATGAGGAGGAGGAAGCTCAGCTCCGGGCAGCTGCTTTCTCGCAAGCTTTCACCCTGCTTGTCTCCTCCCTGCCTCCCGGATCTCGTGGCTGCAGAGCCTCCTGGCAGCCCCCACGGCACTTTTTTTTTTTTTTTTTGTTTTAGCCATTCCAGAGAATTTGAACAGTCCTAGCGAGGGCGAGCTCTGATTTATAGGGAGTGTTTTTATGGTGTTTATGTTGGCAGGCTGGAGTTTATGTTCGGTTTGAAATGTTCGCCGGAGCCTTTTATCGCCGGGGCTGAAAAACAACAGAGCGCTGATGAAAAGTCCGGTGCTAATTGGAGAGGGGCTGATTTAGGGCCGGGGCTGCAAAATTCCCGGCTCCTGCTTGGCTCCCGGGGAGGGGGTGCTGCTGCCTGCAGCCCCCGTGGGGGAGGAGAGAGGATTTCATCCATCAGCGGGGTGGGATCCGTCCAGGTTGAGCCGTTTTGCCACTGGAGGTCACATCTGGCACTGGGAGGGACAGACCGTGGTGCCTCGGGCTCCTGTCCCTGCTCACAGCCTGACAGAACAAGACGATCAGCAGATGCAGGAGGGGAAAAAAAGAAAGCAGTTGCTTAAATGTGGGGGTTTTTTATAACCCAGAGCACACTCAGATGTGGGGCAGCACCTTGTGCTGGTGTTGGAAATGCAGCTCGTTCCCATCCCATCACTCCTCTCCCCATGTCTTTGTAGGATCTCAGTGTCCCAGCTCAGGTTTTGGTGAAATCAGTGTCTTGGCTGATTTGTCACATCATCCTCTGTGGGGTTTGGAGTGATTGAACCTCATGAACCCCTCACAAGGAACAACCTCCTGCTCTTCACTTTCCACTGGATTATCCCTCTCCCATTAGTCCTGCAGAATCAGTCTGAGAGTAGGAAACCTTTTCAGGTGCCAGCAATGGGTCATCTTGGAGCACAGGGAAGGAATTTATCCATCTGCCATAAGAAACCTGCTTTAAAATCAACTCCTGATCCCTCCAGTCATGTCCACCTTCCCTTCCCCAGCATCACAGGTGCTGAGGAGAAGCGGGTGATCCACGGGGTGTGAGCAGCACCTTGGTGTGGGACGGGGAACCCTTGAGGGCAGTTTAAAATGTAGAATAGCAGGAAAAAGTCACAGGGGGATACCACATCTTGGGCAGGGTGTGCTTCGGGTCTCCGGGTTCCCGAGGGCAGGTGGTGGAATCCAGAGTGGAGAGAAGAGCTGGAAACTGAGAGGAGTCCCAGACCAGCCCTTGGATGTCAGGCAGGTCACAGACTCCCAGAATGGTTTGGGTTGGAAGGGCCTTTGTTGTTCCAACCCCCTGCCATGGGCAGGGACACCTTCCACTGTCCCAGGCTGCCCCAAGCCCTGCCCAACCTGGCCTTGGACACCTCCAGGGATGGAGCAGCCACAGCTCCTCTGGGCACCCTGTGCTCACCTCCAAGGAGGGCTGACCACCCAATTTTGGACAATGAAATCCCACCCAAGTGCCCTAAAACCAGTCTGGGAGGATCCCACAGGGATTTTATCCTCTTGAGGAGACCACGGCACACGGTCCTGCCTCCACATCACCCCGCAGTTGCTCCATACCCCTGCAACCCTTTTCCCAGAAACATCCACTGGGACTCCCCTGCCAGGCAAAAGGGCACTTCACTCCAGGCCAGTTGTTTAGGAAAGGTCCTGGCTGGCATTAGACACCTCAGTGGATGTGTCCTGCTGCATGGATCCTAATAAGGAGGGAGGGCAAGAAAGGCACAGCATTACAAGCACATCTACGTGCCTCTGGCCTAGTCACACAGAGAAGAAAATTTAAGGAATTTGGTTCAAAGTGTTTTAGTGAAGCAGAGAACCTTCTATTTTAAGAGATTTCTGATATCCCTCAGCCTGCACTGAACCACACAGATTCTAAAAGAGAGAAAAAAAAAAAAAAAGACACAAAACCAACAAATCCCCCAGCTCTGCTACTGGCAGTAAAATTTTGGCTGACACATGTGAGCCTCTATTAACCCATGGCCCTGTGAACGTGCTGCTCAGGGACAAACCTTACAGTAGGAGAGTCCATCCTGCTGTTATTCCTTGTAATGGGAAAAAAAAAAAACAACCCAGCCAAAACAAATATTTGGAGGAAAGGCAGGGGCTGCCTGGAGGGAGCGACTGGGGCAGGAATGCTCCTGCCACCGGGCAGGAGGTGACATCATCCAGATTCCTTCGCTGAGGAATGCGGGATTTGGTCTTCCCTGCCAGTAATTGCTTTTCAAAAACAGACCTGCCCAGGGAAGCAGATTTCACCCAACCCCTTCCATTGCACGGCACAGAGGCTGAGTGTTCCCAAATCCCCTTCTTGTCCCTAGCTCAACGGGGACATTGCATGGACAGGCAGGGTCTGTCCCAAAATTGGTCATCTCCCAGACCGCAAGTGAAAGAACCCAAAATTCCAAAAGTGGGGACTTGGACAGAAATCTGGGCAGGGTGAGCTGGTGGGGCAGCAATGACTTCCTGGGGCTGGCCAGGATGGGGCAGGTGATGGGCTGGGGGTGTGTGTGGGGACCTCTGTGCTGGGCAGACTTTGCTGAGAGCTGCAGGAGGAGCCCAGGGTGACCTCCAGGGTGACCTCCATGGTGGCCTCTGTGGTGGCCTCTGTGGTGACCTCCATGGTGACCTCTGTGGTGACCAATTTTCTCAGTCCTATGAAGCCCAGTGACCACATCAGCTGTTTTTGAATGTAGAACTTCAGCGGGTGACTGGAGAGTGTTGGACTTGATGGTCCTTGTAGATCCCTCCCAACCTGGATGTTTTCTGGTTCTGTCTGTGGCTGGAAGAGGTGCTGGTGTGCAGAGCATTCTGACCAACCTGCTGACACCTGGCTCGATGTCCCCCTGTGCTGGCACTGCTGGGACACCTTGAATTCTGTGTCCATGTCTGGGGCTCCTCATGACAAGAAGGACATTGAGGGGCTGGAGCCCCAGGAGAGGTTCAGGGAGCTGGGGAAGGGGCTGGAGAATCCCTGAGGGAGCTGGGAAAGGGGCTCAGCCTGGAGAAAAGGAGGCTCAGGGGGGACCTTGTGGCTCTGCACAACTCCCTGACAGGAGGGGACAGCCGGGGGGGTCGGGCTCTGCTCCCAGGGAACAGGGACAGGAGGAGAGGGAACGGCCTCAAGCTGTGCCAGGTGAGTTGTAGATGGGATATTAGGGAAAATTTCTCCCCTTATAGACTGGTCAGGCATTGGAAGGGGTGGCCCAGGGCAGTGGTGGAGTCTCCATCCCAGGAAGTGTTCAAACACACCTTGAGGTGGCACCTGGGGACATGGTTTGAGGTGAACACAAGCAGTGCTGGGTTAATGGTTGGACTTGATGACTTTAGAGCTCATTTCCAACCCTAACGACCCTCAGTGATTAGTCTGGCAAGGCTAATTCAGCAATGCCACCCCTACCATGAAGCTTTTGGCTTCTTCCTTGGGTTGAACATCCCAATTCCCACCTCCAGTGCCTTGAGCTTGCGGCCCCCCACCCCTGGCTCCACAAACACCTCTGGAAATGGATGTCAGCAGCACTTCCAGCAGCAGCAGAGGGGTCAGTTCCTGTGGGGTGGAGGCTGCTGCCCTCATTTCAATAGGTGGAACTAGGTGTAGTTCAGCTGCCCCCGTTACCAGTCCAACGGGGTGATTTAGTGCCTGCAGAGGCCCGAAATATTTCGCTCTCAGCGCCTGACAGAGGATGGCTGGCAGGAAACGAGCTCCAAGGCAGGGCAGGGTTTTGCTGGTCCTCTTATTTTCCGCCAGGGTTTTGGAAATTCTTGGCAATGAAACGGAGAGCAGAGAAGAAGGGCTCCGGCCAAAGGAGGAATCCCACTCGGTCAGCGGGATTTTTGGGAAGGGTGGGGTGAGGAGCTCTGAGCGGGCAGCAGCAGGACAAGGGCTGGATCTGCCCTGCTGGGGTTGCTGGGGTGTGGTGCCAGGCATTCCCGCTCACTTTTGGGGCCTGCAGCACAAGTGAAAACGGTGGGGATGGACACAGGGAGAGGTCTGGGGTGCTGATATGGAGTTTTGTCAGGGCAGAACAGGCACATCCATGCAGGAGGTAATGATGCTGCTGGTTGGGATCAGGTCCCACATGGGACAGGGTGACAGTGCCATGGGAGAAACCTCCTGTGGGACATCCTGGGGTTGGTTTGGATATTGTTCCCCACCAGGCAAGTCCCTTCCCTCGTCATATCTCGGCCACCCTCCATCCCAGGGCTGTGTCTGGTGCTGACAATCCCCGTTTGCAGGGCTCTCACAGCTCAGGAGAAGACAAAACCAGTATTTCCCTTGTTCTCTCTGGGAGGTGGGGGGGGAAATCACAGAATCCTGTGGCGTGGGTTGGAAGGGACGTTAAGGATCATCTGGTCCCAAAAGGAGAACGCAGGCACCAATCCCATTACTTGGCACAGGCTGAGCCAGCACTCCACCACCAGAGCTAATCCCCTGTGTGACACAGGGGTGGGACAGGGAATGAAGGGCATGAAATGGGGATCTCCTGCTCATTTCTGCCTGGAGTCACCCTCGAGGCAGCACAGAGCTGGCCAAGCAGCACCGACATGAGCTCCAGAGGATTCCAGTGGAGGCTCCAAGGCTTTGAGGTCAGTAGGGACTGAAAAACAGCCAGGAAAAAAAGATGACAATGGATGCAGATCTGCTTTTAAATGACACAGGGAAGCTCAGAGGCTCCGTATTTACCACAGCTCAGTGAGCCAGGTACCACCAGTCAGGTGTGGGGCTGCTCCTCTGGCTCCAGGCCCCTCAGCAGGACATGATTTGGGGGTTTGGTTCATGTTGTTTCTTCAAGTTTCTCAGAAACACAGATGGTGGTGTGGTTTCTTAATTATTTCTGTCTGGAGGCTGAAGGGAGGATGACTTGGAGGGGAAGGGAGGGAAAGAACCAGAGATGGAAAGAGTGAATTTTCAAGAAGAGCCTCCCACCACTTCATCTTCTTTCCACAGCTTCTGGTAATGGCCAGGGTCAGTGACTGCAGCTTTTTACTCCAGAAAATCCTCAGGGGGTTTCCTGGAATATTGGAATGTGGTGGGGTGGGTGCCCAGCCAGTGACCACCACAGCAAAGAGGATGAACGNCTCAGGGGGTTTCCTGGAATATTGAAATGTGGTGGGTTGGGTGCAAAGAGGATGAACCTGAGCTGAGCAGCAACCAACTGAGACATGTCCCAAAAGCTGCCCAGAGGTCAGAGACTCTGGCTTGGCATTTTTAAGGTCTAATTATCACTCAGTGAAGGAGAGTTAGGGTTTTTTTCCTTAAAAACCCTCTTTCCACAGCATTTTCCGTGCTGTTTGCCTCTAAACTTAGCAGAGGAGGCTGAGCTGGCCCTGAGCTGACAGAAAGTGTGGAAGAAATGTGAGCACCAGCCTGGGAGCCTGGGAAGGGGCTCGCTGCACGTCATGGAGGGATTTTGGTATTACTGTGAATTAAACCATGACTGCAACATCCTCTGTGTCCCATCCCCAGCCTCACAGTGGAGCTTCAGGCACCCCTGCCTGGGAACCAGACAAATTGACCAGAGGTACCTGCCCTGGCAGCAGGAGCTCCCCTTTTCCCGGGGGCGGCGGAGGGTTTGGTGTGAGCAGGGCAGGGCTCACCTGGGCTGTTCATTTCTCTGGCAAAACCTGCACCCACAGGCCTGGTGCTCCCCTGGGAAGATCTCTGCATTCAGGACTGACCTGAAAACAAAGACAGAGCCCTCCTCTCACTGCACCCTTGTCGCGTGCTGTGGATCACAGAATCACAGAATGACCAGGTTGGAAGAGACTTTCAAGATCATCAAGTCCAACCCAGCCCTGACACCTCAATGAAACCCTGGCCCCAAGTGCCACATCCAGTCTTTCCTTAAACACATCCAGGGATGGTGACTCCACCACCTCCCCAGGCAGGCCATTCCAGTACTTTATCACTCTTTCCATGAAAAACTTTTTCCTGATATCCAACCTATATTTCCCTTGGTGCAGCCTGAGGCACCTCCTCTCCTTCTGTCAGTTGCTGCCTGGAGAAAGAGACCAACCCCCACCTGAGCACAGCCACCTTTCAGGGAGCTGTAGAGAGTGACAAGGTCACCTCTGAGTCTCCTTTTCTCCAGGATAAACAACCCCAGCTCCCTCAGTCGTTCCTCACAGGGTTTGTGTTCCAAGTCCTTCACCAGCCTCAGTGCCTCCTCTGGACACACTCAAGCGCCTCAACGTCCCTCCTAAATCAGCCCTGAGCACGGGAGCGTTGCTGGCTCAGGCCCTCAGCCACGAGCTGCAGTTTCCCCTGTGTAACAGCCATGGAACACCCCCTCCTCCTCCTCCTCCTCCTCCACCTTCCTGCCTTCCCCTTCCGCCTCAACGTGCTCATTCATGAAAAATTCCCAGTTGGACGGACGTGGGGAGAGGAATTGATGTTGGCGCGTCTCTTCCCGCGCGCCGGCCAAGGGAGGCCGTGGGCTCGGAGGGATTTAATCTTTGTTTTCGCAGCTGGGTTCCGTATTATCCTTTCTTCTCTCCAGCTTTTTGTTGCTGCTCGTTCCCCGGAGCAACCTGTTGGGAAGCAGAGCGTGTGTGTGTGTGTGCTCATGTGGAGCGCAACCTGCTGTGGCTGCCCAGGACTGGTGACATCCCCAGGGGTGCCCAGGACAGGATGAGGAGCCAAAAACCACGAGTTCCACCTCAACATGAGGAAAAATTTCTTCCCGTGAGGGGTGGCAGAGCTCTGGAACAGCTTCCCAGGGAGGGCGTGGGGTCTCCCCCCCTGGAGACATCCCAAACCCACCTGGATGAGTTCCTGTGTCCTCCTGAGCTCCAGGTGACCCTGCCTCGGCAGGGGGGTTGGACTGGGTGATCTCCAGAGGTCCCCTCCAACCACAACAATTCCGGGATTCTGTGATTCCGTGACCTGCACAGCCCCATGTGTTCATTAGGGATTGAGGCTGGAAGGGATTATGTTCTCCTGCAGTGGGGCCATGCAATGGATCCTTTTTGGGGAGGGAGGGAGGGAGGTGCCATCCCATAATGGTCCCCTGAGGACACCTGGCTGCAGCCCAGATCTCCTGGCTCCTTTTATCCTGGTTCAGTGTGGGATGAGGGCAGCTGGGCACCAGGAACCAGCTTGGTCCATCCTTTGGTAGGACAGGGCAGGGATCAAGGTTGGGAGCCTTGGCCTGGAGAACGATGGGATCACAGCAAACCCTTGGGATCATGGTCCCAACCTGGGCACACCACGAGTTTGGGGACTGCTCTAGGGTTTGGTGAAGGTGGGGCACGGATTGGTGGTGTGGTGTAGGGTTTGGTGGTGTTGGTGTAGGGTTTGGTGGTGTTGGTGTAGGTTTGGGGGTGTTGGGTACTTTTTCATGATACTGGTGTAGGTTTGGTGCTGTTGTTGTAGAGTTTGGGGGTGCTGCTATAGGTTTGGTGGTGGTGGTGTAGGTTTGGTGGTGCTCTTGTAGGGTTTGGGGATGCTGCTCTATGTTTGGTGGTGTGGTGTGGGTTTAGTGGTGCAGGGTAGATTTTTGTGATGCTGATGTAGGGTTTGGTGGTGTGGTGTAGGTTTTGGTGGTGCTGGTGTAGGGTTTGGGGATGCTGTTATAGGTTTGGTGGTGTGGTGTGGGTTTGGTGGTGCAGGGTAAATTTTTGTGGTGCTGCTGTAGGGTTGGTGGTGCTGGTAGAGGTTTAGTGGTGCCAGTGTAGATTTGGTGGTGTAGGGTAGATTTTTGTGGTGCTGGTGTAGGGTTGGGTGCTGCTGGTGTAGGTTTAGTGGTGCCAGTGTAGGTTTAATGGTGTGGTGTAGGTTTCTGTGGTGCTGGTGTAGGGTTTGTTGCTGTGCTGTGGGGTTTGGTGGCGCAGGGTTTGGGGATGCTGCTATAGGTTTAGT
>VXBN01006343.1:3199-32634 GCA_013397395.1 Sinosuthora webbiana | reverse complement strand
CTGGTAGAGGTTTAGTGGTGCCAGTGTAGATTTGGTGGTGTAGGGTAGATTTTTGTGGTGCTGCTGTAGGGTTTGGTGCTGCTGGTGTAGGTGTGGGGGTGCCAGTGTAGGTTTGATGGTGTGGTGTAGATTTCTGTGGTGCTGGTGTAGGATTTGGTGCTGTGGTGTAGAGTTTGGTGCTGCTGGTGCAGGGTTTGGGGATGCTGCTATAGGTTTAGTGGTATAGGGTAGATTTTTGTGGTGCTGCTGTAGGGTCTGGTGCTGCTGGTGTAGGTGTGGGGGTGCCAGTGTAGGTTTAATGGTGTGGTGTAGATTTCTGTGGTGCTGGTGTAGGATTTGGTGCTGTGGTGTAGAGTTTGGTGCTGCTGGTGCAGGGTTTGGGGATGCTGCTATAGGTTTAGTGGTATAGGGTAGATTTTTGTGGTGCTGGTGTAGGGTTGGTGGTGTGGTTTAGATTTCTGTGGTGCTGGTGTAGGTTTGGGGGTGCCAGTGTAGGTTTAGTGGTGCCAGTGTAGATCTGGTGGTGTGGTGTAGGTTTCTGTGGTGCTGGTGTAGGTTTGGGGGTGCCAGTGTAGGTTTGGTGGTGTCGTGTAGATTTCTGTGGTGCTGGTGTAGTGTTTGGTGCTGTGCTGTGGGGTTTGGCCAGCAGGCAGGTGTGGGCTCATGCCCACTGTGGTGGAGGGCATGGAGAAGGTGCCGCTGGAGCCCCTCTGGATGCCCAAAGGGCTCCAGCACTGCAGGTCTCAGGATCTTTGAGCAGCAGCGTGGCCCAGGGCCAGCTGGCACTGGTTCCATTCCCACCTGGCTGCCAGCCTGGGGGCACCTTCCCCAGGCCACTATCCCACTCCTGAGGGGGGAGAGGGACCCTGACCCAACACCCCTCCACGGGGACGGAGCTTTGGGGCTGGACAGACACGTGCTGTCCCTTCTTGGCACGGGGCACCCGGGGCTGTCCAGATGTGAGGCAGGAGCCGCTGACCTGCGGCGTCAGCGGGTGGGGGCCACCTATGTAAACACGTCCAGGAATGTCCCTGTCCCCGTTCCACCCCCTGCTCTCCTCTGGATCAGACCTTCAGCGGACCAGGAGCTGCAGCCCTCGCCCATGCTCCATCCCGCAGCCCCGGGAAGGTACCGTGCTGCTGGCCCAGCCCTGGCCTCTCCTCTGGGCATTTCTCTCTCATCCCCCTCCCTGCATGTAAACCTGGCTGTGTCATTGAGCCTGTGGGTAATTACCTGAGGGGTTGTTAATTATTTGCTGGTGATGTTGGTGTAATGAGGTACCTCGGTGGGCAGAGTAGGAACCTGCCCCGGTCGTGCTGGGAACCCGGCCAGAAGGGTGGGAAAGCACTGGTGGAAATAACGTTTCCTTTTTTCCCCCCTTATTTTCTGTTTTGTCTTTTATCTAAGAACAGTTGGCAAGAGCATATCCAACCCATTTGCTGCCTTATTTTTCATGCTTGAGTCTCTGTCTTCCCTTTTAACTCTGTCTAGGTCTAATTAGTAATGGGGAAACGGGCCACAAAGTCACATCAAAGTGTCTGGGACTCTTGCTTTGGCATTTTCCTTCTTGTCTTCATAGAATCCCAGAATGGTTTGTGTTGGAAGAGACCTTAAAGATCATCTCATTCCAACCCCCCTCCACTATCCCAGGCTGCTCCAAGCCCCATCCAGCCTGGTCTGGCACAGCTCCAGGGATGGATGGGGAAGGCACAGCCTCTCTGGGCAACTTCTTGTTGTCTTCAATACAATTTTAAAGTTGCTGTTGAGTTTCTTTACCGTAAAGATTTTGTCACCATAAAGAAAATCTGGTGTCCAGGTGTCCAGGGCTGAGCTCGGGAGGACATTTTGATGATTTGGGGTGGCAAGTGTGCAGCAGATTTATTTGGGGAGGGCACAGGGATGGGTTTATATGGTGGAGAGAAGGGTTAGACAGCTGTTCCCAGCCCTTTTCCCCGTTTGCACAACACTTGGATCCTGGAGCAGCCTGATACGGCTCTGCCTGACCTGGCAAGTCAGAGGCTTCTCCAAAGCCAAAAGATTGGGAAATAGATAAAACAGATATCCCAGGAACGAGTGCTGGAATCTGCAGGAAGGTTTGGTATTTCAGATATTACGGCTTGAGTAAGATTTTTGTCTTTTCTCACAAGTCCTGGTGCCTGAGCTTCACCTCAGCTCCTGCAAGCAGAGCCCCTGTGGTGGGTGACGGCTTTGAGAGACCAGAGGAGGGTCACCAGTGGAATGGAGAATCTCTCCTGTGAGAAAAGCCTGGGAGAATTGGGATTGTTCAGTCTGGAGAAGAGAAGGCTTCAAGGTGACCTTGGAGCCCTCCCTTGTGGCTAAAGGGGCTCCAAAAGAGCTGGAGGGGGATTTTGGACAAGGGATGGAGGGACAGGACACAGGGAACGGCTTTAAATGGATAGAGAGTAGCTTTAGATGAGGTATTAGGAATACATTCTTCCCTGTGAGGGTGGGGAGGCCCTGGCAAAGGTTCCCAGAGAAGCTGTGGCTGCTCCTGGATCCCTGGAAGTGTCCAAGGCTGGGTTGGACAGGACTTGGAGCACCCTGGCACAGTGGGAAGTGTCCCTGCCCATGGCAGGGGGTTAGAACAAGGTGAGATTTGAGATCCCTTCCATCCCAAACCCTGCTGGGATTCCGTGATTCCATTCCTGGCAGGGCAGGCTGCAGAGTGTGACTCAGCACCCTGGGAAGATGACACACCACAGCAAGACCCTGATGCTGCTCTCAAGCCCAGCAGCTGCTCCAAATGACCCCCAGGTGGTCTTTAACCACCTCGGAGCTGTTAAGGCTGTTTAGAGCAGCGAGACAGGAGCTCTGCCCCAAGGATGGTGCAGGACAGTCCTCAGTGCTCCCAGGGTCTGGCCAGGGCAGTACGAGGGAACATCCTGAGAACCAGGCAGAGCAAGGACCTGATGCAAATATCTGGGCTGGGTCCTGTGGGTCCCATTCCTGAACAAATTTATGGAGCACTTTGCTCACTGCAAGCTCCTGGACGATGAACTGAGAATTTTCTTTAGAATTAGAATTGGGAGGTTTCTTTAACATCAGCTTTGGTTGGCAAATTACAGATATTTTTGTGTTTGCGAAAAATTATAATCATAGAGTTGTTTAAGATCGTCACCAGTCAACCCAGCACCATCATGACCACCCCTAAACCATGTCCCCAGGTGCCACATCCACACAGTTTTGGAACACTTCCACTAATGGTGACTCCACCACTGCCCTGGGCAGTCTGTTATAGTATTTTACAACTCTCTCTGTGAAGAATTTTTCCCTGATATCCAATCTAAACCTTCCCTGGTTTAGAACTTGAGGCCATTTATCCCTGTCCTGTCGGTTGTTTATCTGAGAGAAGATAAAAACATGAAATAACTTTGGGCCATTTCTCATGGCTGGGTGTGAGCAGGTCGTGCCATCTGCTGCAGTGGCTGTCCCGGTGTCTGACATGGATGAGGTGTGTGATGACAGAAATGACACCATCATCTTTTCCACTGGAACTTATGGGGAAAAAAAAAAAAGAGTCAGACACTCAGGGTCAGCAGCCTGACTGTGACATTGAGAAGCATTTTCCACACACAAAACCACCCCAGACCTGTGAGTATTGCAGGTGTTTGGAAGAGGAGAGTGGCGAGGAAAGCTGCAGGAGGTGTTGAGCATGTCCTGCTTTCAGAGAACTGTGGAATCATGGAATGGTTTGGGTTGGAAGGGACCTTGAAGGTCATCCAGTGCCACCCCTGCCATGGGCAGGGACACCTCCCACTGTCCCAGGGTGCTCCAAGCCCCAATGTCCAACCTGGCCTTGGACACTTCCAGGGATCCAGGGGCAGCCACAGCTTCTCTGGGCCCCCCGTGCCAGGGTCCCACCACCCTCCCACCCAGGAATTCCTTCCCAATCTCCCATCCATCCCTGCCCTCTGGCCCTGGGAAGCCATTCCCTGTGTCCTGTCCCTCCATCCCTTGTCCCCAGCCCCTCTCCAGCTCTCCTGGAGCCCCTTTAGGCCCTGGCAGGGGCTCTGAGCTCTCCCTGGAGCCTTCTCCTCTCCAGGTGAGCATTCCCAGCTCTCCCAGCCTGGCTCCAGAGCTGAGGGGCTCCAGCCCTTGGACCATCTCCGGGGCCTCCTCTGGAGCTGCTCCAACAGCTCCATAATGGCTCCATGCCTTTCTTGTGCTTTCTTTCTTGTGTGGGTGCCAAGGACAGGACTGCTCCCCCTCCACTCTGGGGGTTGCTGTCTTTATGCTCAAGCTGTCCTGGAGGTGTTTCTGCTCCCATCCCCTTTCCCTCTTCCCGCACTGGCACTGGGAATGTGGTTTTCGTGCAAGTGAAAGATCAGGGAAAATGTTCCTTTCATCCACTTGGCACCACTCGGGGACCTCACCCAGCAGCTCAGAAGCCGTGGCTGAGCTTCCAACCTCTCCTGACCCCTTTTCCTGGGGCTCTTCCAAGCCCCCTCCTAACACTCCGTCTCTGCCCATCCACAGGTGTTAGGGGAAAAAAAAACCACCAAACCCTTTCTGGAGCAGCCAAAAATGTGTCCGTTTCCCTTTTCTTTTTTTTTTTGTTTTCCAGCATTCCCCACACCTTTCCCATACACCCTGACCCTTTTCCTCTGCCCCCACCTGCATTAAGGCACTGCTGCGAGGTGAACTGTGGATGGAGGAACGTCCACACGGACAACAGCAGGAGGAGGAGATGAGCTGTGAACTCCTGCACGGCCCGGGGATGGATTTCCTCCCATTTTAATTGAATTGTTTTAATTTTTATTTTATTTTTTTTTTTTCACTCTTTTGTACAAGTTCAGGAAGGTCCAGAGCAAGTCAAGCCTGGCTTGGCTTCACAGGGCTGGCAACACCGAGTGGAAATTTTATTGCTTCCTGTTATGAGAGCTGAGGGAGCCACGATGGGATTTCAGGAGGAACACGGGCAGCCCGAACTCCAGGGATGACCCTGACGGGTGGGGTTGGAGATGGCCTTTCATCATTCCCATTGCTGCTCCAGCTACTTCAGGAAAGGGAAGCAAATAGAGGAGGGAATAATGGCTCGGTTTGACCTCTGGCTATCGAGGCAGATGTTTTCTTTGGAGCAGGAATAGATGCTGAGGGGAAAAAGATGCTATAAAGGGCTTTGCTGAGCCACGTCCCGGGGCTCCACCTGAGGCCCTTCTTGCCACCTCTCAGGACATCCCCTGTGTCATCTCACCACCTCAGACACCTCAGCAGAAAGGTTCCCCTCAGAAAAATTAATGTTTTGTTTCACACTGAAATTTATCCCAAGAATGCAGCGAAATTTTCAGCTGGGAAGGGCTGGAATAAATCGCTTCTGCTCTCCAGCCCGGGTTTAAACATCTCCTCTGGGCTTTTGTACTTTAGAACTTAAATCTTATTGTTATTTAGCCATATCAGATGAGTTTTTAGGTCATTTTCTAAGTGCAGTGCTTTTACCTTTCCACAGTGGTCAGCCAGCGATATCTGAAGGAAAACTTTCCCCTGTTATCTCAGCAGAAATGTTATTTATTCTGCTAACAGCATCGCCTTTTGGCTCCAGGCACAAACCAATGCAAACTTCACAGAAATTCCATTTTCTGACCTATCTTTGTGCTAACCGAGGCATAACTGTGGTCCAAATGTCATGGCAGCTCAGAGCCAGGGTTTACATTTTCAGAGTGCATGAAGGAAAACATCCCTCACCTCGCTTTCAAACAGCCTTGCATTATTCAGCCAAAATCCCCACGGGGCTTCGGAAAAATGTGTAAGACCAGATTTTCCCTGTTTCATCCTCGCAAAGAGCCAGGGACCAACCACATAATTCTTTTCCAGATCAAAACCTTCTCGGGTTCATCCAACAAGCAGAGCTGGGCGCGGGATAAAAAAATCAACCTGATGATGAATAAATAGAGATTTTGCCTTTCTGTCCTTCAAATGACACGTTTGCACTGGGGCTGTCGTCACCACTGCCCTATAAAGTCCACACAGAGTTTTGTGATGGAGCAGATTTTAGCAACAGAGCCTGGCACAGCTTTTTCTGCTGCTTGTAAATTTTTTTTTTAAAGGGAGTTAAGGTTCTGGCTGAGTTCTTAGGATGAGAGCCCTGATTAGCCCCAAATCTTGGAGAGCACCCAAAGCTCTGCGTGAAGAAGTTTGCACAACTGGGATGGTTTTGGTGTTAAGTCAGGGAGCGTGGTGGGACTGAAGGGGAGCCTGGAGGCCCTGGGCTGGCAGGGCTGGGTCAAGCAGGGGCCATTCCCACCTGCTCCCTGCTGCCTCTGCTTCCCAGACCCTGAACAGCTCCCTGGGACAGCCACGCTTGTCCTCGATCCCATCACCCCTGAAATTGTTGGTTGGGTTTCTGTTTCATGAGGAAATGGGCTGGTTCTGCCCCTACCACCCACCGACCCAAGTTCTATCCCAGTGTGGTGCTTCCATCCTCGCTGGGAGGGGCTGGCCTGGCCCAAAGCACACGAGAGATGTGGCCCAGCCCAGCCATGTCACTGAGCTTGGGTCCTTGGGGACACAACTTGGGTCCTGGGGTTGCTGAAGGAACCAGCTGGAGGTGGCTCTGGAGACTCCAGGCATGAAGAAGGGGGCTCCAATGGAAGCCTCTTTCCGACCAGGAAATGCAAATGGAGATGTCCCAGTGGGACACACACTTGGACACCTGGTCCAGTGGAAGGTGTCCCCACCCATGGCAAGGGAGTGGAACTGGAGGATCTTTAAGGTCCCTCCCAACCCAAACCATTCTGGGATTCCCCACAGTCCTCCTCTCACCTCGTCCTGTCAGCCAGGCACGTGCCTCTGGAAATGTCAAATCTGCAGCTCTGGCTTGAACCAAACTGGTTGAAAATGAGCCCAAATCCTCTTCCAAACCCACGGGTGCCCCCACACCTGTGTGCTCACAGGACAGCAGCTCTGAGAGCAGAAGAGGGGCTGGAGGAAAGGAGGACACATTGAGGGAGGGGCTGTCAATCCCTGAAGCCCATCTTGAATGGGATAAAACCTCAGTGTGCCTCCCTTGTCACTCTGTCACTCACTGACCAACCTGGAAGCCCCCAGACCCCTTTTTCCCCCATAACTGCCACCAAATTACTGACAAATAAGAATAATGACACAGTTCTGTGGGGTTTTAGTCTATGCAAAAGGGGAAAGAATATTTTCCAAATCCCAATTTTCCTTTTTAGCAGTGCCTGTGCCACGCCTTCCATCACAAATCCCTTTCAAAGTGGGTGGCACCCACAGCCACCAAAGGTGAGGATGAGTCCAAAAGTCAGGGAAAAAGGTTTAGTGAAGTTAATCCAAGAGGAAAGAGATAAGAACGAAAACTGCTGCTTCAAATTTCGCTCTCGCTTCTGGTGTTCAAACATTTTTGCTTCTCAGATGGGAAATTCCATCATCTCAAAAGCCCAAACCCAACAATAGTCAGTAAGACAAAAAGATGGTGTTTTTATTTTATTCCAGTTTTGTCACATTTGTCTCAACACAGTGGGCCTTGCTTTAAAAACAGGCTTCCCATTTGCACAAAGATGCATACCTTCATTGCATTTAGTTTAAAATGTGAACAAATGAACATCAAAGAGAGGAAAATTAGAGATGAAAATGACCTGTCGGCACAATCCAGCACAGAGCTTTGCAGGTTTGTGTTCAGGGTGTGTAATTCTGGTCGCTCCTCATCCCTGACGTCGCAGGGAGATGTTACACCAGGTCTCATTATCATTGGTGACAGCACTTACTCATTTCAATTTTAAATAACTATGTATAGATCACTGCTCTGAAATGGTGCCTGGGGGAGAGGTGGCTCGGAGAGGTGACTCCCAGCAGCAGCCAGAATTATTCCAAGCTCCATCACATCCTTTCCCCCTCCGTCTCCTCTCTTTTATTCCCATTTCCCATAGCCAGGCATCGAACTGAGGACACGGGATGCTGCAGGGGTGGGTTTTCCCCTGTACATTCATTTATGGCTCTGCCTTCTGCCTCCTTCCCTGGGTGATGGTTTGGTGATGGGAAGCCCTCAGCCCCTGCCAGTGTGATGGCTGGGGCAGCAGCAGGTGTTGCCTGGCCTGCCTGAACCACGGATGCCCCCAAAAAACTTTGCCCAGGCACGAAGTGCTGCTGTGTATAAATAACCCTCATGGTTAGAAAGCAAAGAGCCTGGAAAATCTGCCTGGCCCACGGGACTGGGGCCACGCTGAGCTAGCTGCCTTTTATCTCTGAGCTGCTGCAGAGCCTGGGAGCTGTTCTCGGCCGGTTATTTTTAAATAAGCAATAAGCAAAAACACTTCCCTGCAGCTCTGTCCCGCACCAGGGGGGCAGCAGGTGGGACTTTCACCACAGGTCCTTGGTGGGAACGAGCTCTTGGTGGCCGTCCCTCAGCTCTGGTGGGTGTCACAGGGTGTGGCACCTGCTGCAGGGACCCTGCTTGCTTTGGGGGATGCACCCAAAGAACATTCAGTGGCCCCTTGTGGAGTGACCATGAGGTGACCCACTGCTGTCTCCAGAGCTGGAGGACCTTGAGGGCAAGGAGGTCACTGCCCCAGCGTGCTGGAGGCCAGTCCCTGCCCCAGGAATAGGCAGGGATAATGTGGCCTCAGCCTGCTGCATGCTCTCACCCTCTCAGTGGGACATCTCCAGGGAGGCTGGGGTGGGTTTGGAGATCTCCAGCCCTGGTGCTCACCTCTGGAACATCCCTGTGTCCAAGCTGCCATGTGCTGAAGTCAAAACATGAAGCCAGGGTTGTGGTAATTTAACTTTTTTAGATGTTTATTCCCCTAAAATGCCTCCCAAACCCTGGTTTTCCTGGTGTGGCATGTTCCCACAAAGGTGTGTTCATCCCCACACCTCCTCACTCAGCTGATGGGGCTTTTCCTGCCCCATCTCAGGTGACTAATTCCAAACAGAGAATTGACTTATCAGTAATGATTAGTGAGTAATTAGTTTATAACTGAAGACCTCGAGGAATGTTACTGCAATAAAATGCAGTGAAGATGCTGCTCCTTGCCAGAGCACCCAGGCAACCAGTTCCAACGAGCAGGAATTGCCCTTCCAGGTCCATTCAGGCTTTTTTTGGGAAACCAGAGGTCTGAATATCCTGCTTTGTCAGCACCAGGAATAAAAGCTCCTGATAAACCATATGGTTTCCAACACCCCCCTCCATCCCAGTGCAGATCTTCCCAAGCTTTCTGCCCTCAGAGGTCTGATCCCTTCTTCCAAGACCTGGCTGCTGCTCTTGCTTCCTTCTCCTCCTCACTGGCCCTTCCTTCTGCCTTGATTCTCCATTTCCAGCCCAGCAGACAGCCCAAGCCCTGATGCTGCTGGAATGGCAATGCCAAAGCTCCTCACGGATGGAGCAGGTGATCCTTGGACCACCGGGGTGGAGTTTTCTTCTTGAAAACCACTTTGCTCAGGCTTCCTGTGCATCCCCATCCCAGCTATTCCTTCCTGCAGCTGCAAACAAGCCAGAGAAGTCTCTGTTGGTGCTCAAACCCCCTTTCCCATCCTTCACCTGCTCTCTGCTCCCTCCACCAGCTTGGAGAGAGGGGAACCACCTCCTTCAGGGACAGCTTTTCCTGGGAGAGCAGCAAAGCAGGAGCTTCAGGGCAGATTTTCCCACTAGCGAGCTTTCCCTCCTTTTTCTTCTTTTTTTTTCTTTCTTTTTTTTTTTTTTTTTAAATTTTTTTTTCCCCCCCTACAGCCAAGCAACTTTTTTTTTTTGCCAGAATGTGTTTTCCACATGTTCCCTATTAGTCACGCTCCCTCAGCCTTCCAAATCTGTTACCAGTGCCACAAGCCGACGCTATTAATTTACTCCCAACCGAGACGCGAGGGCTCGGCAAGCAAAATTCCAGGCAGCGTTCCTAAAAAACCCAGACCCGGCGGCTTGTTTGGATTTAAAATCCAATGCCCATTCTCTTTGCCCGGCGTGTTTGGAGAGCACCTTCCCGTTTTTTCTTTTCCGAGGGGCAGGAGGGTGGGCACGGGCGGTGGGAGCGGGCAGGGGCTGCCGGCAAAGGCGGGGTCTGACAGCGCCTTAAATACTCCCCTGGAGCTCCAGCTCTTCCCAAGCGCTGGAGCGCGGCCGGCAGGGCTTTATCTGGGGCAAGGCGCAGGGCTTGGAGGCACAGGAATGTCGGTGGAGGAGGGAAAGCCACCGCGAGAAGCATCATGTCTCTGTAAGTAGATTTTTTTTTTTTTTTATCCCCTCCCCACCTCACCCCGTTGTTTTGCCTGCAGTTAACGAGAAGAGCGCAGAACGGAAGGACATCCAGCTAGCGCTGTTTTTTACGTATTTATACATATATTTTAAATTCTTTGGCGTATTTTAGACTCAGTTCTTAAAGTTTTCCCA
Source organism: Sinosuthora webbiana (assembly GCA_013397395.1). Taxonomy (NCBI): domain Eukaryota; kingdom Metazoa; phylum Chordata; class Aves; order Passeriformes; family Sylviidae; genus Sinosuthora; species Sinosuthora webbiana. The sequence continues at coordinate 22,283 of VXBN01006343.1, read as the reverse complement.
AGTTCCTACAGCTGTGCCTGCGATTGTGTGGAGGGGTCAGCGGATTTTGTGGTGAGAGCGTGGAGCCAACAGCTCGTTCCTGTGCTGGCTACACGCAGTTTTTACTGCTTTAGGAGCTGCTGGTGGTTTGAGCAGTCCGGTCCCTCCTTTGCAGCTGTTTCGAAGCGAAGCTCGTACCCTGTGTGCGTTTCACACTCTGTGTGTCAGCTCTGGAGGTGGCATGTGATGATGGATGACTGAATGAATGGATTTCAAAGCCACAGGGATGGCGAGTCCTTTCTCGGGGAGATAATTGAGTTGTGTGAACCACCTCATCTAATCCTTCTACCTGCTGCAGATGCACCCAGATTTTTTTTTGGTTGTTTTGTTTTAACCCAGACTGCATAACTTTCACACTGCACAGAGGAATTGGAATAGAGGCATCTGTAGCAGGTGGAAAGATGCAAAAATCCGCGTTCTGTGCCTTGATGGTTGGGATTGTGTGAGGAGAGGAGAAACAGCTTTTCCTAGCACAAATCTATTCATCAGCACTGTAAACATGTCTTTCCTTGGAAGCTTGTTATATTTATAATTGATTCCAAAACACCACGGTGCACTAAACCCCCACCCAAGCAATTAAAAGCATTAAAACCCCACAGTTCAGTCCTTGTAGCCAGTGAGTCCTAAAACCCACTGGAAGTTTAACCAAGCTGATTTGTAGGGAGGGGTTTTCACCTCATTTCCTTCGGCTCCTGCTCTCAAATACGATGCCAGGAGGGCAGGTGGACACACAGGGGTGCAGTCCCAAGGTGTGACCCCACACAGGGGCACAGGAACAGCTCGGGGCTGTTTCCTGCAGATGTTCCTGCAGGTCCAGATGTGCACAGAGGGCTGAGCTGCAGGGGCAGTGGCAGGACCTGCAGCTCAGGGTGGTGGCTGGTAGCCAGGGGTGGTCTTCTCAAAGCAACAACCCGTCACTTCTGATATTTTACAAATTCTTTCCTTTTTCTTGGCTTGGGAGATTTGGGAGCACTTAATTTGGTTCTCCTTTCTAAAATGTGCCTCCTGAAGGAGACAGGGAGTACTTTGCTTACAGACCTGATAAATACAAATTCAAAACTTGAATGTTTACTCCAAAAGCTGTCACAACCTTGGGTCAGACCCTCCCTGCCCCAGCAAACGGCTCCGGGGAGGTTTGGGAATTGTGTCCATGGGTAACATTTGTAAAATGGTGAATTATCCTCGGTGTAGGCTTCAGAAACCCTTTTCAGTGCTCCCTCCTAGGGGGGCACTGAATTTTGGATGAACTGCTCTACAGGACAGATTCAAAGTGCATTTTTAAGGACATTTTGGGGCTTGCAGCTAATTTGGGGTGCAGATGGGAGCTGGTGGGGGGCTGGACACCTGCGTGGGGCCAGCCAAGGTGGGGCTGCATCCAGCCCTGCCTCATCCAGACCCGGATGCTCCACAGACAGATGCACCATGCCCCACACCCAGCAGGGTCTTCCCTTCCCAGCCTCCCCTCAGCTGGGGCTTGGCTGAGTGCCTGGATTAATTCTGCAAATCATTTAACACCCCAATTTGCCCATATCTGAATGAGAACACAACAGAGGAAGAGTTGAAGGCCCCTTAGGTTGTACCCACTGTAAGGAAGCAAAAAAAGGCACTCAAAGAGAGAACTTGCCCATCTCACCCCTGAATAAACCAAATTTCCTCAATAAATAAAGAATATCTCAGTGGGCATCACTTTATGCGTCCTGCAGTGGCTGAACTGTCCCAGCTGCACAGTTGTACTGACCAAGGCATCACTTTTGGGGCAGGAGAGGGGGATTCTGCTCCCAGCAGCTTTGAGGGTTGAAGGCAGAGAGGAGAATTTCCCCATCTCTCCTCCTCCTTTATGACCCAGCTGTTTCTCCCCTCCCTTGCCTCAGTTTCCCCAGGACAAGAATAGCACCATCTGCAGAGCGCTCCCACAGGCTCGGCCCGGCGTGTGAAGACTTGGGGGTTTGTGTTCGCAGGGGATTTGTTTGATCTGGAAATAGCAGGGTTAGAAAATTCCATCTGCCTGCTCTCGAGAGCCCTCGACAGGGGCAGCGCGGCGGCGAGCGCCGAGCAAACCAGCCCCGCTTGGCTCCTGTCCTGGGAAGCAGCGGGAGCAAAACCACATTCCAGGACAGCTGGATGGGGAGGACAGAGCGGGGCACGTTTCCCTTCCCGCTCCCCTGTGGGGCCGTGCCCACCACGGACACCCCACAGCACAATTCTGTGTCTCCAGGGGTGCAAAGCCGAGTTAGGGCCAGGCTCGGGTCTCCAAGCCAGGTTGGATGGGATTTGGAGCAGCCTGGTCTAGTGGAAGGTGTCCCTGCCCATGGAACAAGATGATCTTTAAGGTCCCTTCCACCCCCCAGTGTCCCTGCCCATGGAACAAGATGATCTTTAAGGTCCCTTCCACCCCCCAGAAGTTACAGGATTATGGGATTTTATGATCATATTCCCCCCCTGGATCTTTGACCCCCACTCAGCCATGCTCGCCCAGCATGGAGAGTTAGGGTTGATGTCCCTACTGCTTCCACATAGGAAAACAGCTCCTTTCCCTTCTCTTTTCTCTTCCTCCGCTCTTCTTTGGGTGCAGGTGCTTTCCCCACTCCTCTCATCTCTCAGTATCTGTGCCAGCCAAGCAGTGAAATTGCCTCCTGTCTTTAGTGCTGCCTGAGGTCACCCAAGGAACCCGGGCTGAGGCCCCACTGCACGTTAAGCTAAACACAAAATGCTTCTTACAAGCTCTTCCTCCCCAGCTGTTCCAGGTCTCCTAATAAATGCATGGTTTTCTCTTGAAAGCTTCTCAAGGTTTATTTTTGAAACAGTCTGTATTTGATTAAAGTTTTGTTTTGTTTTGCTTTGTTTCAAGAGGAACTTAAAAGGGCCATCAGCCTGTAAACATAAATATTCCCATTCTTTCGCCGATGCTTTGCATTTTTCTGGGTTTGCTAATGAGAGATGTTTCAGCACGGCAAGTCTCTGTGATGTGGGAGCATCCTCGACTGCTCCAGCCCTCACCACTCTTTAAGGGGAGGAATTTTCCCGAATATCCAACCTAAACCTCACCTGGTGCCAATTGAGGCCGTTCCCTCTCCTCCTGTCCCTGGGAGCAGAGCCTGATCCTCCCCCAGCTGTCCCCTCCTGTCAAGGAGTTATGTAGAGCCACAAGGTCCCCCCTGAGCCTCCTTTTCTCCAGGCTGAGCCCCTTTCTCAGCTCTCTCAGGGATTCTCCAGCCCCTTTCCCAGCTCCCTCAGCCTCTCCTGGTGCACCAGACCCTTCCCAGCTCCATTCCCTTCTCTGGACACTCTCCAGCCCTTCAATATCCTTCTTGTCACGAGGAGCCCCAAACTGACCCCAGGACTGGAGATGTGACATCACCAGTGCCCAGCACAGGGGACGGTCACTGCCCTGGTCCTCCAGCTGACCTCACATCCACGGTTTTTATTTCCCCCCTTCTCCCCGCAGGTTATAACTGAGCAGCCCTTATGACCAACATGAGCTGGAGCTTCCTCACCCGCCTGCTAGAAGAGATTCACAATCACTCCACCTTCGTGGGGAAGGTCTGGCTCACCGTGCTCATCGTCTTCCGCATCGTCCTGACGGCGGTGGGGGGCGAGTCCATCTACTCGGATGAGCAGAGCAAGTTCACCTGCAACACCAAGCAGCCGGGCTGCGACAACGTCTGCTACGACGCCTTCGCGCCGCTCTCGCACGTCCGCTTCTGGGTCTTCCAGATCATCATGATCTCCACGCCCTCCGTCATGTACCTGGGCTACGCCATCCACCGCATCGCCCGCTCGGCCGAGGAGGAGAAGAAGTTCAAGGGGTTCAAGAAGAAGAAGCAGTTCGCCCTGAACTGGCAGGCCGTGCGCAACATGGAGGACGCCATGGAGGCCGACGAGGAGGAGCCCATGATCTCCGACGACGCGGCCGAGCACGAGAAGGCCAAGGCCAAGCCCAAGTGCAAGGAGCAGCAGAAGCACGACGGGAGGAGGCGCATCCAGCAGGAGGGGCTGATGAAAATCTACGTCTTCCAGCTCCTCACCCGCGCTTCCTTCGAGGTTTGCTTTTTGATAGGGCAGTACCTGCTCTACGGTTTCGAGGTGGAAGCCTACTACGTCTGCAACAGGGTCCCCTGTCCCCACACCGTGGACTGCTTCGTGTCCCGGCCCACGGAGAAGACCATCTTCCTGCTGGTGATGTACGTGGTGAGCTGCCTGTGCCTGCTGCTGAACATGTGCGAGATGTTCCACCTGGGCTTCGGGACCATCCGCGACGCCATCCGCAACCGGAAAATCAACAGCTTCCGGCAGCCGCCCTACAACTACGCCTACCCCAAGAACATCTCCTGCCCTCCCGAGTACAACCTGGTCGTCAAGTCCGAGAAGTCCACCAAGATCCCCAACAGCCTGATGGCCCACGAGCAGAACTTGGCCAACGTGGCTCAGGAGCAGCAGTGCACCAGCCCGGACGAGAACCTGCCGGCGGATCTGTCCACGCTGCACAAGCACCTGCGGGTGGCCCAGGAGCAGCTGGACATCGCCTTCCAGAGCTACAGCAGCACCCAGGCCAACACGCAGCCCTCTCGGACCAGCAGCCCCGCCTCGGGGGGCACCGTGGTGGAGCAGAACAGGGCCAACACCGCCCAGGAGAAACAAGGTGCTAAACCCAAGGCCTCCCTGGAGAAAGGCAGCTCCAGCAGTAAAGACGGGAAGACGTCCGTGTGGATATAACTCTGTCGGGAAAGGCGAGGGGGCGGCGCGCGAGCGGGGTTTTTGATTCGGGTTTGTTTCTGGTTTTTCGGTGTTGTCTCGCATTTGTCTCGCAGGGCGCGGTTTTCGTGTGGGAGTCAGGAGAGTGAAAGGAGTTTCGGACCAATTCAGTGCTGTCTTCCAGTGCGTTAACAAAAGACATTTCTCCCCCGTTTCCAACGTGTTCTCCAGCTGGGAACCAACCTCCGGTGAGTGACAGGAACCTCCAGTGAGTAACAGCAAAACCCCTCCACACCTCCCAGCCCCTGGGTCACCGCCGGAGCCCCCCCAGCAGAGACTGGACAATGAGCTGTGGTGGGAAGAGGAGCTGCTGGTGGCTCAGGAGGGAAGCGAGGCTGACAGGGATCAGCCACCCTCCTGCACGGCAAGGCTCGAGTGCTGCAGGCCAGGCAGTGTTTAATTACTAAATACCCTTAATCAAATTAATTTCTGATCCTTTGGTAAGAAAGCCACTGACATATTGCACAGACCTTCGTGGCAGGCTCGCAGCTGATGGCCTGCCCGGGCTGGCAGGTGCCAATGAAGGCCTCGTTGGATGCTGTGAGCCAGAGCTGGCACCCATGTCGGGTCTGGGGCAGGAACACAGAGACCGCCTCACACAGGGAGACCTAAAAACCAGCACAGGGCTGAAGGTTTCATCTTTTCTTCCTCTGCGTCGAAGCAAAAAGCAAATCTGCTCCAAACCCTCCGGAGCAGGAGCGAGCAGTGACATTGCATCCTACTGGTGCCTGTGTAGCACTTGCTACAGATGTGATGGGAATTGTTGCAGTTACAGAGTTTTTAACAAACTGCTGCTTCACATCATCAGAAAGTGCCTTTATGCAACCAGGAAAACAAAAGCGTGAAGGGTTCAGGCTCCTTTACTTGCTGAATTTTAGACGATTGGCGTCGGCAAATTTGTTTTTCTGATTAATTGAGGAAAAGCACCGTTGGCAAATTTGGTTTTTTTTCTGATTAATCAGACCCTTATAAATAGTGGCAGGCGGCAGATCTACGCATAGTGTGTCTCTGGTGTGTGTGTGTCCATGTGTATAGACATAGAGAGATAGGTGTAAATGTAATATCAACCCTCTGCTCCTTCTACAGCCTTCCACCTCCCCTGGGAAAACCCAGCTGCTCCAGGACTGGGGCTGATCTCATCCTGGGCTTTTTAGCCTCCAGCCCCACCTGGGGAACTGGGAGGGTTCTCACATTTGCTGGGGGGGTTTTTGCAGAAGGTCTGGCTTCAGTGAGGGACAGGACCAGGACAACAGCAGGAAGTTTTTCCTGAGTTTAGGAGGAATTTTTTTTCAGCTGGGCTGGACTTCAGGGTGGTTTTCATGCACTTACAGTACTTTGGGTGCATGTTAAAATCAAGCTGCTGGGCTCCGAGGCTCCTACTGTGCTTTGTCAGAGGTTTCATCACCACCACAGGGAACTCAGAGAGGCAGAGCCTTCAAGATCAAACCTGGTGCAAAAGAAGGGAAATCTCCCTGAACACTGCACTGTCCCTGTGCCAAGCTGTTCCCTCGGGCTGTGCCAGGATTTCTTATCCATGGGATATTCCTGACTTCTCGCTGGACATCACTCTCATGTCCTTGAGATCAGTCCCTAAAAGCCCTGAGGATGCCTGTCCCCCAAGTGTCCAGCCCTTTGGCCATTCTTGGGAGAAGGCAGAGAATTTGGATATGCCCTTCATCTCCTGGGAACTTCGGCTGAGAACAGTCCTTGAAGCAAAAAAAGCAGAATTCAAAGGAAAGCGGAGAAACATCCTACGAGGCATCCAGCAGCAAATATTCAGCTTTGTGGCTTTGTGTCTGGGGAACACTTCCAGGCTTGTTCCTGGTCCTGCTGAAGGCATTGGTGAAATGCCTGGAATGCTCTTTGCTCTTGCAGCTTGAGATCTTCCCCTCACAAATGGGATCCAGGAGGAGGATCTGCACAGCAGCAGCCTGCAGTGCCATCCATCCATCCATCCATCCATCCATCCATCCATCCATCCATCCATCCATCCATCCATCCATCCCTCCCTCCCCTTCTGCTGGGAATTTTGCAGGAAGGGCTCAGAAAGGTCACACCACGGTGGTGGGGAGACAAACACATCCAAGTGCTCTGTTTGTCCTTGTCCCACGTGTGGGAATGTGCTCTCTGCTGGCTGGGGATGTGCTGGGCAGAGCAGGAGAGGCTGGGTGCTCACAGGGCTGCTGCCACCTGGAAAAAATCCCTGCAGGGCCACAGCCCAAGCTGCTTGGGAGGAGACAGAGGTGATCCTGGGTGGAAATTTGTTCCCTGGTTGCTGCAGCTGTCCAGGACACGAGCTTGTCCTCTACATCAGTGGGACTTCTCTTTAATCCCCAGCCCTGTGTCCCACGGGAAACTGTGTGTGTTTAAAGTCGTGATCCCAAGGGAAGGATGGGAGCTCTGAGGGTAACCATGGCTGGATGCTGCCTGGGTTCTTCTGATTCCTTTTCCATGAGCAACAATAGCACAGCCCCAGATAAACTCGTGCTTCCCACAGGACGCTGGAAGGCACCGCCCCGTGCAGGATTTGGGATCTTGGATTCCTCCTGCCCCTACCAGCGACACCCCCCTCAGCACCATTCATGGCCTGAGCACTTCCTGGTGACTCAGATCTGCCCCGCAGCTCCTGCTGACCTGCAGATCCCCCCCGTGAGTCACCACACCAGGACAGGAATGTGACTCCCTTCCAATTCCTCCAGGAAAAAATCTTGGCAAACGTTCTCTCCGTGGGGAAAGCGTGGGGGCAGATTTTAAAGCCAAAACCCCTCAAACCTGGTCACAGAGACCTGATCAACTCATTAAAGCCAGCAGGGCTGCACCTGCTGCCCCAGCAAAATCCCAGCAGTGCCCATGGGAGGAGAGTCCAGGTTCAGAGCAGGAGGGTGGGAAAGGACCGTGGGGATCTTCTTGCCAACTTGCCACCGTCAAAGGGTGACATGAACCCCCTCTCTGCAACCCCACAGAGACATGGAGAAGCCTCATGCCTTTAACCTCTGCACATTTTGGCTGTTTGGGGACTGTTTTCACCCCCAAATCTGCTTTAAGCTGAACACCTCCTGTCTCACCAACCTTTCTCCAAGGGCTGCTTTTCTAGCGTGGCTTCCCCTGGTGTCTTTGGACCAACAGCAGCCACCACACCTCTTCCCAGCAGTGTGGGACTGCCAGTCCTCATGCCACCTCCCCTCCCTTCTCCTCTTCCTGCACTCTGGTCCTCCCCAAAACCCCATCTCCTGCAGGCCTGGGGATCGCTCCCCTCTCCAGGTGTGTGACTGTACACTCGGGAGATCTTCCTGCCAACCTTCAAAGCCCCTTTTTTATTGTCACACAGCGAGCCAAGGGGGCTCAGAGTGACCCGTGGGTCCTGCAGAGGCTTTGGAGCCTCCTCCCAGCCGGTGTCACCCTCACATCCCACAGGCACACGCTGTTTTCCGCAGGGAGAGTCGATAGCTGCAATATTGACGAGTACCAGACCCAGGGCAAACTCTTGGGGGATCAATAACCCCCTCGTCGGGCAGGGACACGGGGTAACCACTCCCAGCCCCGCTCACCCCTCAGGCCTGGAGTATTTCCCTGCACAACATCCCCTCCCAATGGGAGCTGATCCTGCTTTTCCCATGTTTTCCAAGTGTTTTGATGGGGACTCAAGCACAGGGGTGTATTCCCAGCAGGAATACTCTGGTGTCAGGGGTGCCTGGGAGGGATGCAAAGTTGCCCGTGAGATCCCAGCCAGCCTGGAGGACACTGCTGATCCTCTGAGCCTGGAGAGGAGGGATCCCAGTTCTCCCAGATCCCAGGAGCCAGCACCTAGGAACAGAAAAGATTATTATTATTGCTATATATACTGATTTGCTCACTCCCCTCCTTCCTCCTCCACTCTGTGACCTAGAAACCCTTTAGGAAGTCGGGTTTTTCCACTGAATCACTGCCACAAAGGTGACCAAATGCAATGATGACTCTGCAGGAATGACTCCTTTCGGGCCAGGAGCAACAGTCCCTTCTTTTATCCTGTCACTTGGGGCAGGGAAAGGATAGAGCAGCAAAATATTCACAGCCACAAGCAAAAATCCTCACCACAATTGTTCCTAACTCAACCAGCAGGTCGAGGAAATTCATTTAGAGGGAGGAGCATCAGCCACGGAAGAAATGCCAATGGTATAATTAATGCTTTGCTTTTATTTTTTGTGTTTTCTCCAGGCAGCAGTTTTGTCCACACACAAGACAGGTTTAGCTTTGTGGCTGAACTAATCATAAACGTTGACTCTCTCGCTAAACTTGGTCAGATAAAGTGCCCACACTTAAGATTTCTCTTCTTACTATTCAGGGCCAGGAATGTCCCACAAAAGCCAGATTACCTTCTTGCTTGCATTGCATTCCACTGGGAAATACTTGAACTTAACTCAAGGCCATAACCAGTCTGTGCTGTTACAAACTATTTGGGATTGGTGGGGGGGGTATTTTGGTTTTTGTTTTGTTAGTGGGTTTTTTTGTTTTGGGGGTTTTTTTGGGGGGGGTTGTTATTTTTTTTTTTTTTAATGTACTAACTGTATTTGTACTAGAAACCTTTGGAGTATGAGGTTGAACCTGTAAGTATTTTTCAGTGTAAATGTTACATCCGGGCTGTAGTTAGAATATTAAACACTGGTTAAAAGGGGAAGGGACATCAGTCCAACTCAACTGTGGCTATTCCACACCCATTACTAATGATACGGAATAAAACTTACATTTTGTTACAGTACCTAAAGCGTGTGGTGCTTCCTTGAGAAAGGGCTCTGAGCCATGAGAAGGAATCCTTCTCCATCTCTGGCTGGCCTGTTTTTAGCCACGCAGGAGCTCCGTTTTCCCTGATATGGCTACAAATCATCACAAAATAGTTTTGCCTTAAGAAGCGTTTGACCTTCGCGTTGTTTGGGACGCGTTGTCTCCCTGATGAATCACCGCCCGCGGATCCCTCGGGCGCAGAGCTCAAACCGCCGGGGGAAGCCTGGGCTTTCAAAAGCAGGAAAACTTTGGGGAATCTTCGGGAGAAACTGAGGATTCAGGCTGAGCAAAGGATGGGAAAGCACGCTGTGAGAGAGCCTGGCTTTCCAACCTGCTCAATCTCCGCTCCTCCCGTCAAACTGCAGGCACAGTTCGCTCACACCCCCTCTCCAAGTGTCCTCAGGAAAAAAAAAAAAAATCTGGACTCAAACGTGCATTTTTTTCTGTTTCTCTGGAAGTTGAGCTAAGTTGACACTTCTGTGGCAAGGGCAGGATGTGGCCCCACCAAGAGACAGAGAAGGGCCAAGGCAGCTCTTCTCTTTGGATGGTGCAGCCTGGTCTGGTGGGAGGTGTCCCTGTCCTGGGGGCTGATCCCAACTCACAGAAGGAAGAAAAGCAGCCCCCATCCAGCAGTATTTTGGGAACAGGCAGAGCAATGGCAACCCCTCCCATTTCTCTGGAAAGCCAGGCTAAAGTTGCCAGTCACTCTCCAGTTCTCTCTGGGATCACAACACCCACCGTTTTCACCGGCTGCTGCTCTCTGCACACACAATTCCAGTCACAGCATCCCTCTCGCTCCTAATCCCTCCTCCCAGGGAAATGCAGTAACAGCTCAGGGCAGGGTTTGGCCCCTTCCCCTCAGTCCCACCAGCAGCAATCACAGAGCCCTTAAGGCTGGCAAAGCCCTCTGAGTTCATTGAGTCCAACCATTAACCCAGCACCACAACCACTAAACCCCGTCCCCAGGGGCCACATCCACAGGGTTTTTAAACATTCCCAGGGATGGTGATCCCACCACTTCCCTGGGCAGCCTGTTCCAATGAATGGCCACCCTTTCAGTAAAATTTTCCCTAACATCCAAGCCAAACCTCATCCAGTGCAACTTCAGGCTGTTTCCTCTGTCACTTGTTCCCTGGGAGAAAACACTGACGCCCACCCTCCTTTCAGAATAGCTTTTTTGATACACAAACTCACTCCCTCCAAGCTCAGCTTCCACTTTGCTCTGTCCCTGCATTCTGCCTCCTGTACTTGCAATTTCCCTCTGTCATCACTGATTTTGCATTGCCCAGGCCTGCCACAATCCACATTTTCCTCTCCAAGACTGTGGGATATTGTCCCAGAAGTGCTGCTATGCTTTACCACAGCCCCGTGTCCCAGCTGCCCGTGGCTGACCTCCCAGGGCACAGCTCAGGGAATATTTAATGCACAGGGAGGAATAATTGCAGCTCAAATGGGTTTGTGGATGAGGATTTGTGCTTAAAACTCCGAGAAAAAAGCAGGAGAAAAGGAGTTTATTCTGCCAGCGTTGACCTGCAGGGCTGGCTGCAGAGGTTATCCCTGGTGAGGATGAGTTATTGACAAAAAAATGCCAAGGATGAGCCCTCACAAGTGAGAGCCTGGGGCTGTCCAGGGTTTCAGGCAGTGGGAGAGCAGAGAGCGGAAAGCTGATGGAGCAGGAGGCTGCTGGCAGCTTGTGCAACCACCCCGGGGCTGCTGAGGGACAGGGAGGGAATCTCTGTCCTTTGTCACCACCTTGGGAGCTGTGGGAAGGGATCCTGAGCCACCCTGACACATCTCACTGGATGAGAGGAAGAGGGAATTTGTTCCACTGAAGAGGGAATTTGTGTCTTGTCACTCTTTGCCACCAGCTCTCCCTCCAAAAAACACCTCTAGAAGTTACAAAGCTGGTGGGGGATGATCCATCAGGGGCAACATCAGGATCCCACAAGGGTTTGGGTTGCAAGAGACCTTAAAGGTCACCTCATTCCAACCCTCTGCCACAGGCAGGGACACCTTCCACCAGAATTCCACACCTTCCACTAGAAATTAATGTCAGGGAAGCTCTGGGAATTGTGTTGTCCCTCCCAGCAGGCTTCAGGTCCCCCATTTTTTAGTGAAGACAGGCACACACTCACTGAGGGCTGGCACAAACCTTCCCAGGGCTCTTGCAGGTCTCAGTCACACTATGGGTTGTCTCAACCCATCCCCTGAGTGCTCACAGGGGTGATTGAATTGTGCTCACAGTGCTGATTGAATGCACTATAACTGGCAGAGTTGTAGTTTCTGACACTGAAACATTTCGATATAACTTTACTGGCTGCAAAGCTCCATGAGAAAAGAAAATCAAACCCAGAGGGAAGGGAATAAAAGCAGTAGGAAGTGGTAAAACAAATAAAGGCTCGAACTGGCTGCCTGATTGTTTTGCATTTTCACTTTTATTTCCCTTGCTGCCCTTTCAAATATCTCCGTGGGGTTTGACACAACAAACAGATCGCTCTGGTGGTTGGTCTGCCACAGAGATGGCAAAGGGCTGCCTGTGGGATGGCCACTGATGACCCCCACAGCTTGGTGGGTGAAGGAGGGATGTGGAACAGGCACAAACCCCACAAAGTTGGATCCAGATGTGGGTTTGTGGTGCCTGTTGGACTCTGGAGTTCCACCCCAGCTGTTCTTCCAAATACACCATTTTCCCTCCTTCTCCTAACCCTTCAAAAAGTAAACCCAGCCCCTGCTCTGGGCACACTCCCACTTCCAGGGAGAGAAAAGAACCACTCTGGGCATCAGCTCTCTGTTCCTTCAGCTGTCTCAGAGCCAGGCAGGTTCCCTCAGCCCCGTTTTTGACACACAGCTCGTCCCAGCAAGTGGGTAGAGCACATCCACGTGCCAAGGTCACCTCGAGTCACCTCTGTCCACATCTTTATTTTTCCACCTGCAGGGCCGGCCCCGAACTCCAGGGTGAACACCGCACATCTCTCAGCGCTGCCGGGACACGGGGATGTGTGATAAGGTTATCACTGCGGGGGCACAAGGGGAGAGCCCAGCCCTGCCCTGGGCCAGCTGGATCAACTCACAGCTCATCTTCAGCTCCTGGAAAACGAGTCCCCCTTCACTCAGGGTTTGGGGATCGGTGGGTTTGTGGTGGTGCTGCCTGTCCTGGAGGTTTTAGCCGGGTCATTCGGGGTCAGGCGGCTCCCCCCTGCCCGGGGGGATGCTCATGTGCCGGGGCTGGCAGCGGGAAGGGGCGGGATGGCCTCAAAGCGAACGGCGGCCGCTGGAGAAGGGGAATCGCAAATGACAGGGGTGACTCAGGGCCATTCCTTGGACTGCGGGATGAATTCCAGCGGAACGAGCCGCAGCCAGACCCGGGGCTATCCGGGGCCCTTCAGACTTCCCAGAGCATCAGTGAACATTCCAGAGGGAGGGAAAGAGCGCTTCAGCTCCATGATTGTAACCTGGGAAGTTTTAACACAGGGATTCCCCATCCCTGGAAATATTCAAGATCAGTTTGGGCCGAGGCTCTGAGCAACCTGATGGATTGAACATGTCCCTGCTCCTTACAGGGTGTTGGAATAAATGACCTTTAAAGCCACGCCATGATTTTATTTTCATGCAGTGCTTAGCAGAAATTCCCACTGCCAAACATTTGAATTTACTCCAATACGGCAGTGCTGACAGTTTCTCCGAGGGTGTTAGAAGAGGATGGAGGGCAGCTGGTGAGTCCTGTGGAAACAAACCAGTGGAAAACAGGAACCTTTGGAGTCTGTTTTCCACCCTGATAGCCAAAATGCACCTGGAGGGAGAGAATGGCTCTGTACACTCTCTGTTTGCAGCGTCCAGTGAATTTTAGTGTCGGCAGGAAAGGAGGTGTTTAAGGAATGCCATGTAGTGCCATGGTCTAGTTGACATGGTTGGACTCGATGACCGCGGACGTCCTTTCCAGCCTGAGTGATTCTCTAATTAAACGGGGAGCAGCCGGGACAGCGAGAATTGGGCTGGGCAGCCCCCGACGGCGCCCACAACCAAACCGCGGGACGTGGGAGCGCTTTGGGCTGTTCCCCTCGCTCGCTCCATGGCCGGGAAAGGACGGTGGAGTCCCCAAATTCCTCCTTCGGGATCGCGGGGAACAACCGGCTCAGAGGGGCGTGGCCAAACATAGGGGGCGCGGCCGAAGGAATATGGGCGTGGCCATACCAGTGTGTGTCTCCGTTGGGGGCGTGATCACAGCATCGGGGCGTGGCCTGCTGGAAGGGGGCGGTCCCCGCGGCGCCCCGGCCCCGCCAGCAGGTGTCGCCCTCCCGGCGGACACACACAAGATGGCGGCGGCGGCGGCGGGCGGCGGTGGCGGGGGGAGTCTCTGACGGCGCCGCCATGTTGGTGAGGGCAATAACGGCTCCCGGCCTGCGCCGGTGGTGCCGGGGCCGGCGGGGCGCGGCCGCCGCCTGTTTCCCGCTGGGCCGGGCGCTGCTGGGCGTGCGGGGCGCCGACGCCGCCGTGTTCCTGCAAGGGCTGCTCACCAATGACGTCACGCAGCTGGTGGCGGCGGGCGACGCCCCCCCCGCGCTCTATGCGCACGCGCTGAACGTGCAGGGCCGCTGCCTCTATGACGTCATCCTGTACAGGTGAGACCAAGCGGCGCGGCCGGGCGGGGGGGAGCTGGGAGAGACCATTGCGGGGGGGCGGGGGGTGGTTCCTGTCGCCGCCGTGTGACATTTCCGGCTTAAATTTCTACATTAACGTGCAAAAAAGCGCTTCCTCCGTGTGTGTTTGCCGTCACTTGATGCGGATCACCTCAGCAGAGAAGTGTGATGGCCGTAATATCGCCACGTGTGGATGTTGACTCTGCTCTGGAGCCAGGCTGGGGGTGCTCACCTGGAGAAGGCTCCAGGGAGACCTCAGAGCCCCTTCCAAGGGGACAGATGGGATACTGGGGATAAATCTTTCCCTGTGAGGGTGGGGAGGCCCTGGCACAGGTGCCCAGAGAAGCTGTGGCTGCTCCTGGATCCCTGGAAGTGTCCAAAGCCAGACTGGACAGGGCTTGGAGCCACCTGGGACAGTGGAAGGTGTCCCTGCCCATGGCAGGGGGTGACACTGGATGGGATTTAAGGTCCCATCCAACCCAAATCCATTCTGGGATCCTGTGACAGTGGAAGGCACAGCTGAACAAAGCTTCTCCCCCAGCTGAAACTCCCTTCACTGTAGGTGAGGATAGAGGATTCCACACGGGCAGACCTGTTTCTGCCCCTGGCAGAAGTGAGGGCAGTGTTTGCTAGGACAGAGTACAGCAGGCGTCTGAAACAGTTCAGGTGTTTCACTGTGGGGACGTGGGTGCTGCTCCCTGTGCGCCACAAAACCTCCCCAGATTTCTGGATTTGCACCAGGATCCAAATAAAAATCCAACTTTGGCTCCTGCTGCCGTGGGTGTTTATTTTCCTGACCTTGGGGGTGTGACTCTTTTTAGACTCCATGGAAGCACAGCTGAGGAGCCTCACATCCTGCTGGAGTGCGACAGCAGCGTGCTGGATTCCATCCAGAAACACCTGAAGCTCTACAAGATCCGCAGGAAAGTCACCATTGCCCCCTGCCCTGACCTCTCCCTGTGGGCTGTCATCCCTGGGGAACAGCCTGGGGACGCCAGTTCCCTCCCAAAATGTGCAGACCCGGCTCTGCTCTTAACCCCTGACCCCAGGGCAGAAGTCATGGGCTGGAGACTGATTGCAAAGAAAGGAGCAAACCTGTCAGAGATTATCCCTGGCAGTCAAGTTGGAGACGTTCAGGATTACCACAGGCACAGGTACAAACAAGGTAAAGCCAAACCCTGTTTCACACTGTGGATTTTGGGAGTCCACGTGCTGATATAAGGCAGGAATAGGTTATAAACCCTTCATTCTTATGTTTTAATGCATTTAATTCGTTAATTAATACGTGTATTAACAGCTATTTTGAGTGTTAAAGTGACCTGGTGGTTATAATTCTGTCTGGGGTTATAATTGTCTATTACTCACATTATGGGGATTGGTGAGGAATGCTAAAAGCAAGCCAGGATTATTCATTTTCTTAGAGAGAAGCTCCTGTGGTTTTCAGTAATTTTGATTATTTTGGGATGACGCACAGCCCGGGTGCTTTGCTCGTTGCTGAGGAAGGAAAGGAAACACCCAGACTTGGTTTCCTAAAAATTTTGTGGCTGGATTTGCCGAGTTAACTCCGAGGCCGAAGAGTCTGGACAGGGATCCCAGTGCCTTTGATTTTAGTGTGTCAGAGCCAATAAAGGATTAAATTAATTGTCAGAGGGAAAGGTGACGGTCCTGTGCTGAAACCGGGACGAGTTTGGGTTGGAAAAAAAATCAAACTGAGAACGAGTCAAACAACTCAAGAGCGCAAATCTAACGAGGAGCCTTTCCCTGCCGGCTCTGTTCTTGCCCTAGGAATTCCCGAGGGGGTCAAAGACCTCCCCCCCGGCGTCGCCCTCCCGCTGGAATCCAACCTGGCCTTCCTGAACGGCATCAGCTTCTCCAAGGGCTGCTACATCGGGCAGGAGCTGACGGCCAGGACGCACCACATGGGCGTGATCCGCAAGCGCCTGCTGCCCGTCAGCTTCCAGGAGCCCCTTCCCGCCGCCGGCATTCCCGAGGGAGCCGAGATCCTCACCGAGGCGGGAAAACGAGCCGGGAAGTTCCGTGCCGGAGGAGGGGAGCTGGGCATAGCCCTGCTGAGGCTGGCTCACGCCAACGAGCCGCTCTGCGTGAACCTGGGAGGGGACAGCGTGAAGCTCAGAGCCACCACGCCCCAGTGGTGGCCGAAAGCTGCTGCTAAATAGAGGAAGGCAGCGCCTTCGGGAGAGGCTGGGCTGTGCGGGGAATTTGGGAAGGCTGCTGGATTTGGGGCTGTTTGGCGGGGACGTCTTGCAGGGTTCCTCAGATCAGGAGGAAACGGCGGGAACCCAAAGCTGTGGCAGGTCGCTGGGTTGGATCTTCCGCCCGAGCGCCGTGGAGAGACAAATGCAGGGAATTGCAGCTTTTCCTGAGGGTAATCCCCACGTTTTTAGGGGGTGCTGTGAGTCGTTGGGTTGGTCCCCATGTATTTAGGGGGTGCCCTGTGGTGTTGGGTTGGGCTCTGGAGGGATCTCCAGGCCGACACTCGCTCCCTCAGACTGTGCTCCCTGTGTGTTCCAGCTGAAGCAGTGGGATCAGGAGTTTCCCTGTTCCATGCACTGGTTTTTTTTTTCAGTTCAGAATAACTATTCTGCAGTATTATAATTTTATTATTTCTCCTTTTTTTTTTTTTTTTTTTTTTTTTTTTTGTGGGGGGGCTTTTGTTTTTTTTTTTTTTGAGTGGAGGTCCTGCTGCTCTTATTAAGATGTATTCTCAGGCTGAAGTTTTTTTTCTTTTTGCTGCAAATTCCTCCTTGCATTGAGCTTCTTAAACTTGCTGATGGGGCTGGCGTTTCTTCCCACCACTGGGATTGTGCTCAGGAAGAACACCTTGATTTTAACTCATCCCAGCTGGGAAAAAAAGGTCTCAAACCTCCTGGCCCTGTCTCCTGCTTTGGTGCCAAGTGGAAGGAACACAGCCAGTTCCTCTGACTCCCTTCACTCAAACCATTTTTTGGGAGAGGGAAGGGGTATTTTCAATGCCACATGTGCTGGCTTAGCCTGGCCTTCCTGAGGGAGGATTTTCACCATGTTCTGCCTCTGCACCTCCACGCTCTCTGTACCTCTTCACACCTTGTCCCTGCTGCCACCTGCAGCTGATGTTTTCTCCATCCACCACCCCGAGGGTTTTCAGAGCAGCCCTTGGCATTTCTTTGCTTCCTTTTGTTTTTTCTGGCTGCCAACACTGCTCTGCTTTCCCAATTTTTCTTCTTGCTGCAACATACTCCTCTGTTCTTCCAAAGCCAGCCATCTCCGTGCCTCCTGACCCTGTCAACGTGCAGTGATGTATTCTGGAATTGCAATAAATCCATTACACAGTGAGAGAGCTGCCCAGGTGAGAGCACATTTTACCTGAAAAAAAAAAAGCCTTTGCATGAATATTTGTAACAAAACCCGTCCGAAATCACATTCTGCCTCTGTTTCAGTGTTACTGTGAAAGGAATTTGTCTGTAAAAAAAAAAATGCTTATATTGATTAAAACTCTATGGTTGCTGTAAAATGATTCTGTGGAATACCTCATTAATTTTTGCCTCTGATTTTAATGTGACTCCTCTGAAAGAGAAGATGCCTTTTAAGTTTTTTTTTGCTTGGAGTGAAGACATAAAACAATAAATGCATTTTCAGGTTGCTTGCTAACAAGACCCATGCCTTAGACTTTTGGTCAGGTGTGGGATTGATAACAGATTCTTTCTGCTGGGAAAATAAATTAAACTGAATCCTCCAGAGGCCAAGAAGGCTCTGCTGCCCAGCTCGGCCTTAAAGCAGCTTTTCCTCTCTGCCCCCCATTGTGCAAAGCCTGCCCAGAATGGTTTTATTGTCCTGGGGTGAGCAGAGCCCGATCAAACACTGAATAAACTGTTTGGGGAAAGCCCTGAATCTCTTCTGCCTCGGACACACATTTCTTTTGTCTTCTTCGCAGTGTTTGAAAGGCTTTTGTTGCTGCCAGCAGCTGCAGGTGACACAAGGTTAGACAGGAGCAGGTGGTGCTGGAATGAAGAGGTGTTTGATGGCTCCTGGGGAAAAAAAAATGAGGTAGAAATGGAGGGGAGCAGCCCAAATCCACGTTATCCTTAATTTTTTTATTCTCCCTCACAGCCTTCTCAGCCATCAATGATTTTAGCCAGGTGAATTTGGGGCTGGAGGGTGGAAGAGTTGATTTTGCAGGGATTTTGCCTCTCTGAGAACCCTGGAATTATGAAGGCTGGAAAAGACCTCTTGGATCATGAACTCCAATCCTTAACAGCACTTCCAAATCCACCACTAATCCATGTCCCCAGGTGCCACATCCACCCATTTTTTGGACACTTTTCCAAAGGGATGGTGACTTGGCAGCCTGTTCAGGGCTTGACTTTTCCAGCGAGGAAATTTTTCCTGAGCACCAGCACGGTGCCCAAGGGGGGCTCTCAGGTGAGCTGCTCAGATTCCAGCCTCAATCCAAACAGCTGCAAAATGTGGGGCCCTCCCTGATCCCCTTTTTCTGTGGGTTCCCTCTTGCTGCCTCAGTTTCCCCTTCCTCTGCCTCAGTGATGCTTTCTGAGGGAAAAGGGTGGAGCAAACACTTGGAATAACCTGAAATCCCAGTGGGATAAGACAGGAGTCACTCGCAGAGATGGCAGAGGGGAATTGAAATGGTTGCTTTCAGGAAAAGGAAGTTCTCATCTTTTTTTCTGCTTTTATTTTATTTTATTTTATTTTATTTTATTTTATTTTATTTTATTTTATTTTATTTTATTTTTTAATTTTTTTGGGAGCAGCGCTTGTCTTCATTGTTACATTTTTTACCTTCCCTGTCATAGTAAAATACCAAAAAAAAATAAAGTTGCCTTGATGTGGTGAGGAGTCCAGAAAAATGACTGCTTAAAAATGCTTCAGTCTACTCAATATAA
>VXBN01006332.1:114954-148547 GCA_013397395.1 Sinosuthora webbiana | reverse complement strand
AAAAAAGTCCTGGGAGGGTTGGAGGGAGGGAAAGTCGGCTGAATATTTAGGGATGAATTGAACTGTGCAAACACGCCTTTGGGAAGCTCGCGGGGCAGCGCCTTGGATCAGCTGCCCGCCGGGGCTGGAACGCAACCGCTGCGCTTGAAAGGGCGACTTTCACGCTGAAGCAAAACGGGACAAAGGAAGATAAATGAAACGGGCTCCCGGCAGGGTTTGGTTTGTTTGTTTTTGTAACTCGGCTAATATTCCCGCATTGTTCAGCCCAGCGGCCCAGTGTCTGTCCTTCGCACGCTGCTCGTAAATCGGGGCTGGGCGGGCGGCGCAGGCAGCGGGCGGTGCGGGAGGGATGGCACCAGCAGGACCGTGACAGGACCAGCGGGACTGTGACAGGACCAGCAGGACAAGGATGGCACCAGCGGGACAGGGACAGGATGAGCGGGACAGGGATGGGACGAGCGGCTCTGGGGACCAGGATTGTCCCCTGCGGCCCCTGCGGTGCCGGGCGTTGGGCGCTCCGCGGCCGCGGGGCCGCGCTGAGCTGGGCAGGGCTGAGCCGGAGCGGGAGCGCGCAGCCCCGTCCGTTCCCAGCCGAGCCAGGATTCGGCCGGCGGCGGGTTTGGGCGCAGGTCAGCACCCGACAGAGACGTGTCAGCGGGGTCTGGGCACTAGCAGAGCTCTGCTATCGGCTCATTCCTCAGCTGAGCGCGGCGTGTCCTGATGGCTTTTCACAGAGCTGGCAGCAAATCTGAGATTTGTCCGAGTGGGGACACTCCAGGCAAACCGTGGGGATACCCCGGAAAAACCGTGGGGACACCCCAGGCAAACAGTGGGTACCATCTCTGATGTGCCAGCCCTCCCCATCCCACCCCATCCCAAGGAACACGCTCATCCTCCCCGTGCCGGGGATGGATCCCTGCAGAGCTCAGGGCCGGTCCCGTGGGATGGAGGTGAATTTGGGATTAGGGATTGCAGGGTGGACTCAGCCAGGTTGACACAGGCGCTCGTTTGATCGTAAGGATTAGAGGATCCCCAGCACAAGCCTCGTGAAAATTCCCTTTCCCTCCGGATTTTAGGCAAAGCAGGTTTAACACCGCAACATTTCTCTAGTGCGAGCTGAGTAAGCAAAATTTAATAATCAGCCGCATAAGAGTTTAGCTCAAATCAAAGAGCAAGAGCAGCGTCGCCTTTAAAACATTTGAGTAACATTTAATATCCTCTGTAGCATTTACTTTTCACAAGCCTCTGCAAAACCACCAAATGTTCACGGAAATTTGGCAAACTGACTTCTGCACAAATCCAGCCCCCCAGATGAGCTGTTCGTCAGTCTCCACAAAGTTTCGCCCCATCCACAACAACAATGACAAAAAAAGAAAATCCCCAGACAGCGCCTCACGTGCTGGGGGCGACCAAAGAAATCCCCTGATTTGGGTGACCAATGAATGTCCCCAGCAATGAAAAGCGAACAATTTGTCGGCAGCCCCTGCGCTTGAAAAAAAAAACCCGAATGATCCAAATTATTCAGCGAGTCTCCCTGGATAGTGAATCCATTGAAAAGGGGACCGAGACAGAGTCATAAATTATTCATTACCCCGAAGAGAATGAAATGCATATAATCATAACAATAATAATAACAACAACAATCGTGACACTAATAATAGCAAGCAGAGCCCGCGCAGCTCTGCCCGGAGAGCCAGGGAGCCGTGAAGCCTCCCAGGCTTCATTTTCCATTTATCCCGGCCCCTATTTACAGCAGCTGTGTTAAATAAAGGAACGCAAAGTGGGTCGACATTCGGGATAAATGTATTTATTGCCAATGATTGGACTCGCTTGCCATGGTTGGAGGTGAGGGACTTGGTGCTCGGGTCCCTGGCAGGGAGCGGCTCCGTGACCTCACGCTCATCCCTGCTCATTGCTCGGCAGAACGGATTTCTCCGTGTCCTGGGCTGCTCTAAAGGAGCCTTTGGAAGCGGCTGCAGCGGAGGCATGTCCTGTCCCTGTGTCGCAGGAAAATTTATGGGAGTGCACGGGCTGAAAGAGGAGCGGGAAGTGCCGGCCTCACACATCCCCGGGCTCTGGCTCTTCCTGGCTTCAGCGGGACCTGGGAGTGCGGGGGCTGAGGGGAGGCCGCAGCGCTTGTCACCCTGCCCGCCACTTTCCTGCTGTCGCTGGCACGCCTGGCCTTGGCCGGGACAGCCCCGATCCTCCTCAGCTCGGTGCCTTTCGGCTCCTCGGCGATTTCTGCTGCCCCCGGCACCCGCGCTTTCCTTTGGGCAGCTTTGACTTGGGAGCTCCTTCCAGCAGCCCCCCTCGGGGTTGGGTGGGGGATTTTCTCCTCCACGGGGAACTCTCTGCTGGGCGATATGGAACATTCCAATCCATTCCTATGCCTGCCCCGCGGTGGAGGGAGCCCGGCTACCCCTCCGGCATGCAAATGAACCGCGGTTCGCGGCGCAGGGGCTCGGCCGTGGCACTCGGCCATCCCCAGGCCTTTCCCACAGGTCACAAGGAGGGCTCGGAGGGGCCCGAGGGTCCTTCCTGAGGCTCCCCCAGAGCTTCGTCCACCTGCCGCTCTCCAGAGGACAGGGAGGGCTCCCGCCGTTTCCTGCATGCGGGGGGTAAAAATGACATTTTTAGAGCTGAGGAGCAGCAGGTCGGGCAGGGAGGGGGTGAAGCACTTGCCTCGCCCGGCTGTATCACCGCTGGGTGCTGCAGAGGGGGCTCAGCACCCGCAGGGTTGGGGTTTGGGGGGCTCGGGGCTGCGGCAGGACCAGCCCGTGGGGGCAGTTTGGACGGCGGCGCTGAAATAGCGTCACAGAGATGGGGTTTGTTGGTTCGGTGAGTTCATCTGCACCTCAGGCCGAGCCTGCCCAGGTCGGGAAGGTGTGAGGGGATGGGGGAGATGGGGCAGGGGCAGAGCCCGGCGCCATCAGCTGGGCTTGGGGACACGTGGGACATGTGGGGCCCCTCCCTGCGCCCCGGCAGGAGGGCTGAGCTCGCACATCCTCTGCTGCCGGGCAGCTGCGAGCGGCGAGGAGCAGAAGAAAGAGTTCCTGCTGGCATTTTTGTTGGAAGTCGCCTGAGTATTAAGTGGAACACGGTTTTCATTACCGGCTCCGTTTTGGTGCAATAAATCACGAACTAGAGACACGCTCCTGGCCCAGATTCTGCCCTCAGTTCTGAGTGGCAGTTACCAGAGGCAAAATCCAGCCCTACAGCCCATATGGTCACCTTTTGGAATTCATTTCTTCTGGTAATTTCTGTGTAATTAGACAGCACTGAAGGCCGCTTCCTCTCCTGGGCGATTCACGGCGCTGATCTCGTGCCAAGGGTGCAAAGCAGCGCCCGAACCTGCGAGGAGAGACAAGCTCAGCCTCCAGGTGACAATCGGGGCCCTCAGCACGGGGACACCCCCCGAGCCCTGGGAGGAGATGGGGCCACCGGGCAGCAATGCAGCACAGAGCCGGCCTTTGCTGGTGGGCTGTAAAGAGAGCACGGAGTGTCTGTGCGAGCTCCAGCTGCTGCTGGAATATCTGGGAGGTCACTCCTGCCGAGCAGGCTGCAGGAACCTGTAATTGCAACAGATGCTCTCCGACAGCGGCGGCCCCGTGGGGGAGCAGAGCCGCTCATCCCCCCCCCCAGGGCAGGAATCTAATTTATATCTCATAAGACAGTTTTATTTTTTGGGATTACCGACGGAGTCCGTGCCAGAGAGCCCCGCGGGCTCCGGCCGCTGCCTCGCTGCTGCTGCTGCCTCAGACAGGGGGAGTGCAGGGTCGTAAAAGAGACTCCTCGTGCTGGGTTATGGGGCCCATAAAATTATCCCAGCGAGGAGCCGCCGGCCCGGCTAAACGAGCGGATTAAATGCACAACAAAGGCAGCCCCTCGCCCCCCCGGCGGCTTCTGTACGAGCCCGCGGCTCCGGTGGGGAGGAGAGCCGTGGTGGGTGGGTTTGAGGCAGGCTGCTGTGTGCTCGGATCGGGATCGGAATCGGAATCAGAATCAGAATCACCAGGTTGGAAGAGACATCTTCTGTGCCTCCAGCTCTGAAAATCGGACTCAGTTGGTCAGGAGGGTGTCGGGTGAACATTTCCACCCATGGGAAGCACTCTGCAGGTCAGTCACTCCATCACATCCACGCTTGGGAGCTCAAACTCAGCTCCTGGTGCTCAGTCCCAGTGTGAGATGCCAGGCAGGGAATTGCCCCTCGAGCCCCTGGCCGTTGTCTGGTTTCAGAGTGGACACACCCCGGGCACGGTGAGAGCAGTTTGTCCCTGCCCCGTGAGCTGGGACAGCCCCAGCCCTTCCCAGGCTGCTTCTCCCACCTCCCCAAACCTCAGCCCCCAGGGTCACGGGCTCGTGTTTTCCCTCGCTCCTTCCTCTCACGGCGGCAGAGAGAGCCTGGGAAAGCAGGAGCTGAACCCCACTGTGGCAAACAGAAAAAAACCACCAAACCCTCTGAGGGGAGAGTAAACCCCTCTGGTTTTACCCCCAGCAGCACTGTGCACTCGGGAGCCGTGGCTGTGTGTGGACCTGAGCACTTTTGGGAGACACAAAGGGACAGCCCAAGCTCTGTCCCTGCCCCGGGGGGGATGCTGGGGAAGCAGCCGCAGCCTCCAAACAGCTCTGCAGGCTCCCAGCCTCCTGAGAGTTTAATTTTTTGGGAAGCTTTAACATCCCCAGCTTACCAAGCTCTGAAAGAAAGGTCAGCTAATCCTTCCCAGCGTGTGAATGAATTCAGGCCCAGGAGTGAGATTACCAGCCAGGGGAGCGGGGGATGCAGGGACCCTTCCCACAGCCAGGCCCGCCTTTCCAAAGAAATGGGCCTTTTATTCCAGTTCTCATCCCCCGGGGGCAGGGAGGGGTGGGCAGACGGGGCCAGGGCACCCAACTCCTCCCCCGGCAGCGGGGCTTGGTGCAGGGGAGCCCTGCAGGAGACCGGAGGGTCCCCACCCATGGGGGACAGCGGGGACACTGGGGGGTCCTGTGGGCACACTGGGGGGTCCTGTGGGCACTGAGCACCACCCGTGGCCTTTGGATGCCCTGCAGTGGGTGTCAGCTCAAGCATTTAGGAAAGAAACCCCAAACCAGGGTTGTTATGTCCCTCTTTGGCTGGGTTTCTCCCGCAGAGCCCTGGGAGAGGCCCCAGCAGTGCTGAGGTGCTGCCTGGCCCTGGGAGCCCCTCAGCCCTGGGTGCTCTGCAGGTCCCACGGGGAGCTCCCTGCTGTCCCAAAAGTGAGGAGAGGGATCTCTCACCCCCCGCCTCAGCACCTCTGGGTGCTCCCAGATCCCTCCTGCAGGGAATAACCTCCTGGTGCTGGCGGGAGGGGTCTGTGTGATGGGAGGTTTTCACACCAGGCCACCCAGAGCTGTCCCAGAGGCGTCTGTGCTGCTGTGAAATCCAGAGTTTAACTACACAGGAGCCTGGGTTCTGAGAAAACGCCCAAATCACACTGAGGAGATGCTCAAAGCCAGGCCCCAAAGGTGGATTTCACCGGCAGGATCGGGGCAGGGGCAGGAAGGGGCCCTGCAGGGCTCTGGGATGTGCTGGGGCCGGGAGCAGCCTTCCCTCACTGTGACACCGGTGACAGCAGCAGGGACAGCCTGGTGCCACCAGAGGCGGTTTGGGAGCAGCCTGTGGGGACAAGGGCAGAGGAAAAGGACAGGGGCTCACGCAGAGGGACAGAGTGCAGGACAGTCATGAGCTGCGGGGTCAAAACCAGCCCCATCTGCCTTTTGGGGAGGTGATTTCCTCTCACTTTCTGGGGGGTTTCCAGCTGATCAGAAACCAAATTGATGTTGGAGTGTCTGAGCGTGACAGCTGGTGTGACACGCAGCCCCTGTCCCGGGGAAACTGAGGCAATGAGCCACCAGAGAGGACCCCTGGTCCCAGTTCTCTTCCTTCCCCCAGTCCTGCTCGGCTTTTTACTCCAATTCTTGCTGTGCTGGGAGGAAAGAGAGGACCCTTGCAGTGCTGGGGAGATTTAACCTGGAGCCCGTGGGGTTTTGGGGGATTCTCAGGTCGGCCTGATTTCAGGCTGGGCCGGTTTCGGGTGTACCTGAACATTTCCACCTCCTTTTGCTGTCCCTAAACGGGGACAAACATTAACCACGGGCGGCTGTGGGACAGACACCGTGCCCTGAGCGCAGAGGGTGTCTGTCCCAGGAGGGAGGAGAAGGGGACAGCGCTGTCCTGGGCAGGACGAGAGGGTCCATCCCGTGTCCCTGCCTGTCCCCTCGTGTCGCCGCCCTGGGTGAGCCCCACTGAGCCTCCCCGCCCGCCCCCTCCTCAGCTCCCGCTCCCGCAGACGTCGCCCCCAGCTATTCAGCCTCTCTCCGGATCATTAAACATATTGAGCAACGCCGGTCCTGTGACTGGTTAATTAGTAAAGACCTGACTAATTAGTTAATCGTGTTTACCGAGTGCTTTGAGAGCGCTCAGTGTTATTATTTTTAATTACGGCTGGCCCGGGGCGCCCCTGCCGTCCGCATGCCGAGCCTCGCAGGGCTCACGGCGTTTGTCTCGGCTGCCCCAGCCCGGGTCTGGGGTGGGAATTCGCCTCTTCTCCCCCGCTCCCCAGGCGGCCTTTACAGCCCCTTGGGCGGGGTTTGGAAAAGCCCCTCCCAGATTTCCATGGGACGCTGAAGTGGCTCTTCCAAATCCATCCCGGCCCTGGAGGGGTCAGGGTTGGTGCGTGGGGGGCTCTGTAGAGCGGAGCTCCCCCCGTCCCACATCCCTCTCCCCACCTGGAGGGAGGATCAGCCGAGTTCCAGCCTGGTTCTCCCTCCCCACATCCCGCCCTCGGCGCTGTGGGCACCTCGGATTTGGGAGCCTCCCATCCTGTATGAGGGAAATCAGATCCCAGCCGGTCATTCCCAAATCTGAGTGGGGCTGGCCACGAGGAGAGGACGGGCAAAGGTTCCACCTGCCCAGAAGAACGTGAACGGGGTTTGTCAGTCAGGGGAGGCTCTTGGCCTCTCTGAAGAATCACCCAGCCTGATCTTTCGGGACTGTGTTAATCCGTAAAAATGTCACCAGCTCGTTAAGCACCCTCGTAACGAGCCCCAGTCCCCCCTTATCACTGTGGGATCTGCAGGGGAGGCTGCCAGCACCTCCACAGAGAGGGAAATCTGCCTCTGGAGCACACCACGAGCTGGAAAAGCCACCCAGGGCTACCAGGGGAGCAGGTCTTCGGGGTATTTCTGTCCTGGGAGGTGGTTGGGGCGCACATGGCCAGTGACAGTGACCCCAGTGCTGCTGCCCTCACCCCAGCCTGCTGTCCCCGGCCCCCAGCTGGGACCTCTCTGCTTCTGCTCTTGTACAACCCCCCGAGGTGTGCTCAGGGCCTGCCTGGCCAGGTGACGCTCACCTGAGTGGCCGGTGCCACCCCCGGGCTGTGCTGATGGGGATGTCACTGCAGGGTCACGCTGGGAAGTGGGGAGGAGTTTCCCTCTGCTCTCTGCATTTCCTCCTGGAAACCCTCCCTCCCTTCTGGGCTGCCTAAAACGGGCACCGATTTATAATGTCAGTGACAGTGGGGACGGAGCCCAGCCCCGGGCTCTGGGACTGCTCCTGGGACTGGCCAGACTGGTCCAGAGACACCCCTTTGGGGCAGGATCCTGCTCCCAGCCTGAGCAGCCCCACATCGCCTGGGAGGTGCCTGAGGATGGAGCAGCCACGTGGCAGTTGGGGTTTCCCTCTACTTTGGGTTTTTTTCTGTACTTTGGGGTTTTCTGTGTAATTTCGGGGGTTCTGAACCACAGATGGGATCCCTGCAGTTCGTTTTAGTGACATATCAGTGGTAAGAGTGGTTTGATGGCTTCCACTTCTATGGATCACACCTCCAGGACATTTTCACGTTGTTTATTGGATTAACTGGCACGGGACAAGGGCTTAAAGAGGGTGGGACCATTTGGAGTGTGGAAATTTGATTCTCAGCCGTGCTGCATTTGTCTCCCCGTGTGCAAAGGTCAGCAGGGGCCCTGGACTCTGCGTGGGCCGTGGCCCCAGCCTGTTGTCACCCCCAGGAGGGAGCCCGTGGGTCACTGGGTGCCTGCAGGGAGGGCAGGAGCACCAGAGCTCAGTTTAGTTTCTTCCACGAGACCAACTTCCCTCCTCGTCCTCCCTCCTGCCAGAACCATCTCTTGGCTCCATGAGGCTCCTCCTGCAGCCAGGGCACACCGGGAGCCCTTTTTATCCTCCCACTGCTGGGGAGGGGGAAACTCCTTTCCTGCAAAGTCCTGGGCAAGGCAAGACCCCGAGCCCCGCTTCTCATCCCGGGGGTGACAGGGTGGCACCGTGTCCCTCGGTGTCACAGCTGTCCCTCTGCTGAGCCTCAGCCTTTCCAGGCAGGAGGAGAGGCTGCTCCATCTCTGCAGAGAGAGAGGCAGGGAGGGAGGGAGACCGGCAGGGCTGCACCTGGGAGATGTCATGGTTGGTTTTCCAGCCCCGCACGGGCAGTGACAGCAGCTCCGTGGGGGCGTGAGCAGGAGGAGCGGGGCAGATTTATGGCCGTGGGTCAGGCTCAGGCTGAGCCAAACCTCCTGCCTAGCATCAGTTTTACGGAGGAGATGAAGTGCAGAACCCCCAGTGTGGGCGCCCTGTGAGAGGAGAAGCCCAGGAGAGCGGGAGCAGGGAGTTGTGTGAGGGGCCGTCCTGCCCCTCTCCCTACTCTGCTCGGGGCTCTCCTTCCCAGGCCGGGTTTGGGGTTGCAGTGAGCAGCTGCTGGGGCTGGTCCCACGGAGCCCACGGGCTGTGAGCCATGAGCACAGCAGCTGGAGGCTGCAGGAAGCGGGAGGCAAGAGCTCCCTCCCCTCTTCACAAAACAAAATAAAATCCGCAGCAATTCCCAGCCCTGCAGGAGAGAGCAACACCAGACAGAGAACTGAAACCTCGGGGACAATCCCAAATCCAACACCCTGCTGGGCACTGGGACTGCCAGGCCAGGGAGATGCCGTGGGGATTGTCACACCACCACAGGACACGAGGGCCCAGGCCGTGCCAGGGCGTCCCTTTCTGGCCAGACACCCGGACTGAAACTCTTGTAAACTCAGAAGCTCCTAGAAAAGATCTGGGGAAATTCCTGGAGGCTCCCTGAGATCAGCTGGGCCTGACCTTTCTCCCAGATGTGGTGAGATTGTCACTTCATCACTGCCTGGCACCGACAGCCGGGTTTCAGCTGGGCTTTGACGAGTAATTGATGGATGGTGCAATGGTTATTGTCCCCGCGGTGTCCCCACACTGTCCTCTTTGGCAACGCCCTTTGATGTCCCTCTTCAAAGGCGGGGGCAGATCCTGCCCTCTCCCTGCCAAGGGATGCCCAGTCAAACGAAAGGATCCCCTCATCCTTCCAGCGCCGTGGGCAGGGCACAGGGCTCCTCACACTCGGATGCAGAGGGTGACAGAGGGTTTGGTGGCCCCAGGGAGTGACTGTGGGGGGAAAGGGGGGGTTCAGATGCTCTATGGACACGTAAGGGCAGCCTGAGTGAGTTCCTCTTTGTGTTTGTGCTGGTAGGAGAAAATCGAGCATCCAACACCAGACTTGGGACTGGGAGGGGACTGGGAAGGGACTGGGAAGGGATTTGGGGAAGGCTGGGCCTCGTTCCTGGGGAGCAAAGCCCAGGGAGGGCCGTTCAGCAGAGGGGAGCCGTGTCAAAGTCACAGCAGGGACATAATGGCAGATCACAGGGAGTTCCTGGGGGGGCATTGAGCTGCCCGCCCGGCCCAGCCCAGGTGTTAGCATCCATTGTGCTGCCCCAGCTCCCCGTTAACATCCATTGTGCTGCCCCAGCTCCCCCGTTAACGTCCATTGTGCTGCCCCAGCTCCCCGTTAACGTCCATTGTGCTGCCCCAGCTCCCCGTTAACATCCATTGTGCTGCCCCAGCTCCCCCGGCAGGAAAAGCCCCGCTGGCCCTGCCCCAGAGCCCGTTTGTGCTGCCACCGTGTCACCGACACGCTGCCCTTTCCTCACCCCACCGGCTCCCCAGGAGCCTTTCCCGGGCTGTTTTGATGCCTCAGTTGGTCAGGGGTGGCCCTGAAGGGCTGGGCAGGGTTCCCGAGGTCCTGGAGAGCTGGAGCTCCACTCGGCATAAAACCACCCCAAGCCAGCAGGTGGGATTTGGGAATCCCAAATCATTTTTTTCTTGCTGGCATCCTTTTTTTTTATTATTTGTTGTTGGGGCTGCTGATGACTGTGGGCAGCTCGCCCCTGGGAGGGAGATATTATTCCTCTCCTTTTGTGCCCGGGCCCGTGTTTGAATTGGGAAACAAAGCTGAGCAGCCTGTGCCTCCTGTTGGAAGCCTTCCTACCCCGCTGGGGATCCGGGACCTTTTCATCTCAGCCCCTGCACTCCAGAGGCTTCTGCCTCTTCCCATCTTTAAGTCTTTAGTAAATATCAGAACAGAGAAAATAAAGGCGATCCCCAGGGCTGGGCAGTGTTACCTTCCCTGCATTAAACAGGGTGGGGGGGGAATGGAAAACAGATATTTATCCTCCTTTTAGCATTTTTCATGTGGTGCTTGAGGAGAGTAAATAACATTTGGCCTGATTTTGCAGGCTGGGGACACTGTGGAGGAAGGTGGATTTTACTCTTCGTGTGTGTACCCAAATTTCGGGGTGATCCAGACCCTGAGGCACGGGAAGGGGAACAAAGCAGGGCCAGGGAAATGCCAGCTGGGATGTTCCCATCCCAGCGATTCTGGAGCCATGGGCAGGCAGGGACAGGGAGTCTCAGCCCCCCTGGAACCATCTGGGCACAGCTCAGCTGCAAACCAGGCCCCCTAAAACCCACCCAGGAGTCAGGGGAGGCAGCAGGCACATCGGGGAGGTTGTGGCCTGCAGGGAAGGAAGTTACATTGCTGCTAAGAAAGGAACAGTCTAAAAACATCCAACTCCTTTTAATTTGCTGTCTCAGATTTGATGTGAATGCTTGGAGGAAGCTCTTCCCTTTCCATGAAGTTTGTGATTATCTGATGGAAGGCAATTCAAAACAGGACAGGAATATTTCCCTTTTATTTATTTTTTTGTCTGAAACCCAAACTTTTGGCTCGGCTTTCAAAACCCCAAATGAAATCATTTCAATCTGAAATACACCCAAAAATGTTTCTACTACGTTGCGATGTTTTTCCTCGGGAAAATGAAAATCCTTCCTCCCACAGCCTCAGATTCCTGTCTGTGGCTCCCAGTGATCAGCTCGAGGTTTGACACCCAGGCCAGAGCCCAGCTCGGCTCCCCAGCTCCGTGCTCTGACACCAGCAGCAGTTGCACAATCCCCTGTTATTCCCCCTGCAGAGGAGCAGCACAGGAAGAGGTTTCCTGGCCCAGGTTTGGGGATGGCACTTCTCCGCCCGACTAACGATGTCCACATGTGGTTGTTGTTCATTCTTTTTGCTCTTTAATACTTCCTCTTCCTCCAAAGCCAGGCCAGGTTTGCTACTGGGTTCATCTGACGTCTCCAGGGCGGCTGTTTGTCCCTGCTCCTGCTGTCCCTGAGGGGCTGGGGGGCTCCCAGGTGGCTCAGGGGACATTCAGAGCGTCCCTTGCCCACCCTGCCGTGTCCCCTCTGCACAGAGCTGCCACCTCAGGAGCATTCCTCCCTCCCAGCAGTGCCAGCTCTGGTGCAGGAGGTGTGAGGGAGGTCAGGGCTGGGGGTCACACAGAGCACCAAAATCTGCTCCTGCCAGCCTTGGAGCAGTGGGGAGACACGGGAGGGGAGAGAGGTGACAATCCCACACCTCCCCAGTGTCCAAGCCTTGGAGCAGTGGGGAGACACGGGAGGGGAAAGAGGTGACAATCCCACACCTCCCCAGTGTCCAGGCCTTGGAACAGGCACCAGGGCATGAGCCAGGAGCCCAAATTTACCCACACAAACAGGCATGGGGTTGGGAGCCCACGGGAAAACAGCCCCTTCCCAGGACACCCCTGAGGAGCTGCAGGGCCTGAGCTGCCCCCAGCTCTGATTCCCAGCCCCTCGGTCAGTGGGGCGAGCCAGGGCTCCCCTGGTACAAATACAAGTGCAGAAGGGATGGGTTTGGTGCCCGGGCTCTGCTTGGAGGAGTTCCCAGAAGCCACCCCCGGGCTGGGAGAGCACAGGAGGCATTTGGGGCTCTCTCCATCACCTGACAAACGCCACCAGCAGCAATTCCCGGGGGGACCTGCCGCCTGTGGCACTGCTGGTGACACAGGAATGCTTGTGCTGGTTTAAAGCTTTTCCCTGGGGTGTGTGGGTGAGGGCTGTGCCTGTGCCCCACTCCCGCAAGGGATGAACGCTGGGATCCAGCTCCCTGCAGCTCTGCAGCTTCCCCCAGGACTCCCAGAACTGCCACATTTGCTTTGCTGTGCCTCATTATCTCCAGGTTTTCCAGCCCTAACGCCAAAGGGGGGCTGCATTCGATGTAACTATTGCTAAAAACTTTGAGAAACTTAAAGGCGGAAACCCGGGCCATGAAAGGGGCAAGGAGAGAAGTAACAAGTGTGAGTTCTGGCCCTGCCCCGCGGGCGGCCCGTGATGGGTTTGTTCCGCCCAGGGAGAGACGCTGGAGCAGGGAAGGTTGAGTGGGTTGTTTGGCTTAGTCTCCGCGCTGTCAGCCCCCGGAGAATGCAGATCTCCAGGGAAATGTGCCTCCCCTTTGAAAGGCAGCGCACATGCCCAGCTCCCAGCAAAGGACTTTTGTTCTGCCCTGATTTATACAATTCCCTGGGGCCGGGAGAAGTGGCTGTCATGGCTGCAGGGATTACTCGCCCCTGGAGGCCAGGGTGGACTGTGCAGGAATAATTTGTTCTCTCGCCTGGGCACGGCGATCCCGCTCCCCCTTCTGCTGCTGTCCCCCAGCCCTCACCCGCCCGGGGATGCTGAGCCCCAGGGCCCTGCTCTGCCCTGCCACGGGGGAGCCCTGTCCCCTCGGAGTGAGAGACAGCCTGGGGACACTCCTGCCCATGGCCCAGGGCTGGGAGGGGACACTGAGGATGTCACCCAGAGGATGTTGCCAGCAGCCCACTGCACACCTCAGAACGTGCCCAGGGCTGAGGTGCAGCATCCCAGAGGTGGAAACTTCTCCCCTGGAGGCTCTGGCAGGGAACTGGGGTGTCTGACTCTGGGGTAGCCCATGTGGCTACTGAAGCATCCGCCAGGGCCACAGTCTGCTCATCCTCTGGGTGCACCTTGTGCCAGCTCCCCGTGCACACCCACGGCGTGGGGTGAGGATTCCAAACTCCACTTCCAGGCCAGGAAGGCCTCTGAGCCTGTCCCTGCTGCCCAGGGATGTCCCGGGGGCTGCCGGAGGAGCTGAGCACTGGGTGGGGGCCGTGGGCCTGTCCTGCAGAGCCCAGCAGCCTGGGAGGGCTCCGTTTGTCCATCTGGGGGTCACCCAGCACCTCCATCATCCCGGGCAAGGACGTGCCTTCACTTATCTGCTCCCGGAATTTCTCTGCTTGTTTGTTTTGTTTTCATCCTGCGAGGAGGAGGAGGAGGGTGGTGCCTCCACACGCCACCTCTGATCCCCAGCGCCAGAAGCCCTTTCCATGCTCTATAAATTTTATTGGAAAATCTGTTTCTCTTGGGGGAGGGGCGGTGGTGGCGGTGCGTTTCTTTGCTCCATGAGAAGGGCTCGTTAAACGCCAGCTCCTGGCTGGGACGGATCCTCCCGGGCGGGCAGAGGTGACACAGGCTGATGGCATTTCCAGCCGGGCCGTCCCCGGGGACGGGCCGGGGCGGCCGGAGGAGACGCCTTGGACGGGGCCGAGGTTGCTCTTGGCTCCGGCGCTCGTTTGTGGTGGAGAAACGCCTGAGGAGCCAGAGGCAAAGGCTGCGCAGCCACGAGCCGGTTCTCGTGTGCATTCCGGGGAACACGAGCTGTTCCCGGCCCCGCAGGGCCAAGGTGAGCGAGGGACATCCCAGGTGCTCCCAGGGCTCCGGGCACGGGGCAGCGCCGGCCCAGGGCTCCCCCGAGAGCGCCTGTGTGCCCCGCGGGGCTGTTGTGTTAACCTCGGCCTGCAGCCCGGCCCTGCCAGGGCTCCGATGTTCTTGGAAAACCCCAGCCTAACCAGACACCTCCCCAAACAAGAGCTGATGGAGGGGCTGCGGGCCTCAGCGGGCACAGCTCCCAGCTGGCAGCACCGAGGTGGATCTCTCTGGATCTCGGTCAATCCCTGTCCCCAGCACTGGATCTTGGTCAGTCCCTGTCCCCAGCACTGGATCTCGGTCATTCCCTGTCCCCAGCACTGGATCTTGGTCAATCCCTGTCCTCAGCACTGGATCTCAGTCATTCCCTGTCCCCAGCACTGGATCTCAGTCATCCCCTGTCCCCAGCACTGGATCTCAGTCATCCCCTGTCCCCAGCACTGGATCTTGGTCAATCCCTGTCCCCAGCACTGGATCTCGGTCATTCCCTGTCCCCAGCACTGAATCTCAGCCATTCCCTGTCCCCAGCACTGGATCTCGGTCATTCCCTGTCCCCAGCCCAGCTTGGCTTCAGCACTGGACACTCCACCCACACCCAGCCCCTTCTCCAAGCCAGCCCAGCCTTCTGCTGAGGGTCCTGGGATGCAGCAGCAGTGTGAGAGTTGTGAGAAGCCAGAGCAGCGATCCCGTCCTGCCCCATCCCGTGCAGCCGGAGGCAGGAGGACGCCGGGCTGTTCCCAGGCTGGCTCAGGGACACGCCTGGGGCCACCCAAGGTGTGCTGGATGGAAGGCAGACCCCGCTCGGGAGGTGCCAAGGTGCCTGAGCAGTGCTGGTATTACTGTGCTCAGCAGTGACACAAGGCAGGAACTCCCTGTCCCTGCCAGCTCCCCCTGCCCTCAGCAAACACCCAGCCCTCCCCTCACCAGGGTTCCACCCAGGCCTGGCCAGGGACCAGTGAGGTGCACCCAGCACTGACCCCACCTTTGCTGCAAGAGCCTTGGCCCCAGTGGCCAAGAAACATAAAGGCTTTGTTGGGCCAGGAATAAAGGGGGTTTGTGGCCAGAAGGTTCCCATGTTATATAAGTGCGGCAAGGGGAGCTGTGTTTGGGCTGGCACGGGGCAGTTGTTTTCACTCGAGCAGAGCCCAGCTCACGGCTCCTTCCTCGCCGAGCTCTTGTTCATCTTGGCCTGAGCAGCTCCAGGTCAGGGAGGCAAAGCTGTGGCTCCTCCGTGGGAAGGGAGAGGAGCAAAGGGCAGCACAGGGCAGTCCCTGTCCTGCCTGGGGCCAGGAGTGGGGCTGGGGTCAGCACAGCCCCTCCTGGCCCTGAGCTCCAGCACAGGGGCCAAGAGGGGCCACTCCCAGCCAGGGCTGGGCCCAGCAGCTGCCCTGAGCTCCCTCCCAGTCACTCCCAGCTTGGATCCTCTCAGGACCCCAGTGGGAGCATCCCCAGCACTGCCCTGGACGGAGCTGGAGCAGAATTTGAGCCCCAACACAGAGCCAGTTTTACTGACTCGGGGCTTTCAGCACTTGGAGCTGCTGGCAATGAGCAGGGGCTGGATGTGGAGTGTGGAGCATCCCTGGCTCGGCTCTGCACCATCAGGAGCACGGTGGGGTGAGCTGGGGTGGGGGAGTGCCATGGGCAGCAGGGAGGGATTGCCCCGAGGAGGGGCACAGAGCTGGCTTTGGGCAGTTTCTGTGTGAGGAGGGCAGGGGCTGGACTCGGTGTGTGGCCACATCCATACCCAGACAGCTGAAATGCAGCTCTGCCTTTGCCTCTGCACCCTCAGCCCGCCCTGAGCAGGGTCAGAGCAGCTCTGGGCACAAATCCCATCCCTGAGGTCATGTCAGGGCTCAGGGACGGGCAGATCCACAAACTGAACCCCCCAGCCAAGGATTATCTAAAGTTTCCTGCCCACAATCTTTGTAGAAGACCTGAAGCTGACCTGGAGAAACGAGACATGAATGTGGTGCTTGGCACAGAGAAGGTTTTGCAGTCCCCGCTGAGTGAACTCTTCCCGAAGGTTCATCACTGACCTGGGGGTTGCAGAGGTGTCTCAGGGCTCAGTTGAGCCCAGGGCCACGGGCTGATGTCCTTCAGCTGAGGCCTGTGTCTCCCATTTACAGCCAGGATGCCCTAAAAGGGGATTTTCTGGTCAAGTGGGGAGCCTCAATAAGGCTGCTAAAAAAAATCGGATTGAACTTTGCCAAAAACGCCGTGAAAGGCACCAGTTGTGGCAGGAGATGGGCCAGGAGAATTTTTTTCCTCGATGTAGTAAAAAAAGGGTGGCAGGAGCAGCAGCAGCTCTGCCAAGAAACCACGGCCGGGCCTGGGGAACCTTTCGTGCCCCTTCCTCAGGGACGCTGGCACAGGGAGCTGCGAGACCCTCGCCTGCTTTATCTTGGGTGGCTGAAGCAGCCCGTGTTAAAAGGGGATGAACACCACACAAAGGAGCCCGACTTTGTTCCCGTGCCCTGGGATTCATTCAGGGGGATTACAGACGCTTTTCAGCCCCTTACCACCTGGAGAGGCAAGTACAAGGCAGCGCTGCTTGCAGCCGGCGTCCCACCGAGCAGCCTCCGTTCTGCCGCAGCCGAGCCGGGCTGGGTTAGAAACGATCCGGGCAGGGTTAAAACCGAGCCGGGCTAGGGTAANCCTCCGTTCTGCCGCAGCCGAGCCGGGCTGGGTTAGAAACGATCCGGGCAGGGTTAAAACCGAGCCGGGCTGGGTTAAAACCGACCCAGGCTGGGTTAAAACCGAGCCGGGCTGGGTTAAAAACGATCCGGGAGGAGCCGAGCCGAGCAATCGGCCCCGGAGCACGGGGATGTGCCGGGCTCACGGAATGCTTAACAGGGTTTGGATGCACAGGAAAGGACCAGCTCAGAGCGGGCTGCAGGCTTGACACCGAGCCTAAGACCCACCCCCCAAAGGAAACTGTCCCCCGAATTTATAAAGGGATGGAGAATTGCCCCAGGAGTAAGGTGGGAGGTGGATGGGGCTGAGTTAAAGGCCTCTGTGGTCAGGGGAAACCCGTCCGTGCCCGTTCCCTGGGGTGGGGACTGTTATGGATGAGGGGATGGATGACATCAGGGCAGAGGAGCAGGGCTTGTTCCGGGCTGTCTCTTCTCCCCAGGGGAAATGGAGTCACCCTGGGATGGGGAATGCAGCCAGCTCCCCATTCCCTGCCCTGCTGGACCCAGGGAGAGCCCCCCAAAGTGCCAGCACAGGGTGGGAACCCCCGAAATGGGGCAGCCAGAAGGGATGTGCCGTGCTGTTCCAAGGGTTTGCTCCCGGGAGGGAACGTGCTTGGCCGTGGGTGGACTGGAGCTCCTGAGGGAAGGGACAGCAGAGAGTGGTTGGTGGCTGCTGGGCCGAGCCTGGCTTCGGAAGCAGCAATGTTTGTCCTGGTGAGGATCACTTTGTTTCTCTGCTGCTGATGGGAAGTCCCCAGGTCTTCCAGGTGAAAACACATCCGTTTTCCAAGTGGAGTCAGCAGCCACCCCTGCCAGGCTGGGCTTTGCTCCTGCGCTCGGGGTGTGACACCAAGGTGACACTTCGGTGGCTGCCATGGGTTTGTTTGCCTCGTCTCCACCCTGGAGTCCTCTTTTCTGTGGCTTTTGAAGGCATTGTTTGCCGCTGCAGGAATGTCCCCGCGGGCCCTGCGCATTCCCTGACATCAGCGAACATCTGGGATCCTGGGAAACGCCGCGTGTTCCCGCGGGGATGGCCGTGTGTCAGCGCTCCCAAAACCATGGGGATTTCCTGCCGTGGGGAGCGGGCTGCAGCTTGGGGTTATTGCCAGGGCCAGAGATACAAACCGTGGCAAACGAGGACTCACAGCCCTGGTGTCCAGCTCTGGGCAAAGCACAGACGTTTCTTTGGGTTGGGAAAGGGGCACCCCGAGGAGGGCAGTGAAGGGACCTGCTGGGACAGGAGCGCCCCGAGCTGCCCTGCCTGGGCTGGGGATGCTTGTCCCGCTCAGCTCCAAAGCTTGGCCGTGCACAGAGGCACCCACCACCCCTGGGGGCACAGCTGGGCCTCCCCACGGGGTGCAAACCCAGCCAGGAAAGGCTCTGTGGCGGAGGTTTTGCACGTCAGCCCCTGCTGCAATTTGGGAGTTCACAGTGCAGGGCTCTCCCAGAGCTGCAGCTCTGTTTGGGGGCCAGCAGAGGCAGGGCTGGGGTGGGGAGGTGGCTGTGGGGGGCTCACCTCCAGCCCAGAGGGGTCTCCCGTGCCAGGACACAGCCCCGG
Organism: Sinosuthora webbiana; assembly: GCA_013397395.1. Lineage (NCBI taxonomy): Eukaryota > Metazoa > Chordata > Aves > Passeriformes > Sylviidae > Sinosuthora > Sinosuthora webbiana. The sequence goes on along the minus strand of VXBN01006332.1, from coordinate 130,396 downwards.
AGGGAGCCAGGAGTGGGCGAGTGCCGGCGGCTCTGGCCAAGCCGGGAACTGCAGAAGCTTTTCTGTCCGGGGGTGGGCTGGAGCTCAAGGCTGCTCCCTTTTCCCTGACAAAGCATCTGCTGCCCTGCACACTTCCCTTCCCCCTCCCTGCAGCGTTTCGGGCCGTGGAAATGTTTGATGTGAGCCCCCCAGGCCGGCTCCCTGTGCCTGGGTTCTCTGTGGTTTGGTGTCCCTCCCTGGCTGCCTTGAGGTGACCTCGGCTGTGCCGTGCCCTTTCACGCCGGAAAACCAAAATATTGCATTGCAGGATTGCCCAGACGGGTATTTCCAGTGAGCCAACAGGAAAAGGAGCGTTTCCTTGCTGCTCCATCACCTCAGCTTTGGGAGCAGCTCCAGCTGGCCCCAAGCTGCTGTAATAATCAATAATTTGTTTGGCTGAAGTGTCCCCAGCCGGGCTGGGATCCCACAGTCCTGGGGCCGGGGGGTCTGGGTCCTGCTGTGATCCCTGGGATCCTGCTGTGATCCCTGAGGTCCAGCTGTGACCCCTGAGATCCAGCTGTGATCCCCGAGGCCCAGCTGTGACCCCTGAGGTCCAGCTGTGATCCCTGAGGTCCAGCTGTGATCCCTGAGGTCCAGCTGTGGTCCCTGAGGTCCTGCTGTGATCCCTGAGGCCCAGCTGTGATCCCTAGGATCCTGCTGTGATCCCTAGGATCCTGCTGTGATTCCTGAGATCCTGTGGTGATCCCTGAGGCCCAGCTGTGATCCCTTAGGTCCAGCTGTGATCCCTGAGGCCCAGCTGTGATCCCTGAGGCCCAGCTGTGCAGCATGACAAATGTGAATATTGGGTGTAAGAGCTGTAGACGTGCGGTGCCCGGGGAGGAGCCTCGGAGCCAGGAGCACTCCTGAGGCTGCTCCAGGGACACAGCAGGTCTCACAGCAAGCACCTGATGTGCCACCACGGGCGGTGGCTGGGAGAGAACCAGCTGTGCTGACCCCTCACCAGTGCAGGGTGATTCCTGTGGAACTGGGATGGAATTGGAAGATGATCCCTCTTGGCGGGTCAGACCTGGGTTCAAAGGCTGGGCTGGGTCTGCGCCATCCCATCAAACCCCTGCCAGGGTGCAGCCTCGGGCTGTGGGTGGGAGCAGGGTGGGGACACATCCCCCTGGATGGCACTGGGGGGCTGCAGGCTCCCCTTCCCTCTGAGCCCCTCAAAACCCCTCCTTGACCTGCACAGGGACCAGCAACTCCCAGGAGGGCTCTCCTGCTGCTCCTGCCATGCACAGGCACCAGGAGCCCACAGCAGAAACACTTCTGGCCCCTCAGGACAGAGGAGAAGCAGGGATGTCCTCCTGGCTGGGGGCCTGGGGGCAGCTGAAATCAGGAACAGCAGGGAAAGCACTGGCACAGCAGCCCCAGGGCTCGGGGGTGGTTTCTGAGCTGCTCAGCGTCCTCCTGCCAGCCAAGCCGAGCTCCCACTGCCACATCAGGCCCTTCCCGAGCGGGCATTGTGATGGAAAAGCTCCTGAAGGGGCTGTGAAGTCACTGAGCCTCGGTCTGTGGCCATGCTGGAATGCACTAACCAGGAGTTGTTTTGAGGTCAGAAAGGAATAAGTTGTTTGCAGACAATTGATGTCGTTATTAAAAACATCCACGGCGCAGAGCAGGGGGAGGGAGGTCCTCTTTCCTGTTTGGGAAATAGTTTCTCACTGCATCCATCAAACGAAAGAATTCTGTGCGAAAAATTAATTTAGAAAAAAAAAAAGAAAAAAAAGTTTCTGGGGCACACGCGCCTGAAAATGAACCACAGCAGGATCAGAGGTTTGGCTCAGAGCAACATCCAAGACTCAGAGGCAGGAGCCAGATTAAAACCCAGGACTGCTCCCAGCCTCGCTGGAACTGGAGGAAATGCAGTTTCCTTCAGAGAAATGCAATCCCCTCTAACGTTTGGGCACAGTTCAGGAACTGCAGCTGAAGCCCCGAGCAGTCTCCCACTGAGGCCGGCTCCGTGTGAGTCTGGAGCAGCAGCTGGGCTGCAGGAGAGTGGGGATCACGTACAAAAAGGAAGAAAAACCTCTCAGATGAAGGGCTTAGGCTGTCACCCTGCCCCACAGGGTGAATCTTCCAGCCGAGGGCGAGCAGCTTTCCCAGCCCTGTCCTGCAGCACTGAGGGGTGGCCTGAGGAGCAGCCACGTCACATGGAACTGTCCCACGGGATCCAGGTCACCCCTTCGGCATTGAGCACCACGTGGGGGCACAGGGCAGGCCTGGCCCTGCTGCCCCTGTCCCCAGCCCCTCTGCGGGGTCACACAGCCAGAGACCGTCCCCATGGGATGGACAGGACACTCTGGGCATCAGCCAGTCCCTGCAGTGTCCCTGCCACGCCAGGTTTAAGCTTTGGGCACAGCTCCAGGGTATTTTGGGCTGGGAATGTGTTCGTGGCTGGATTTGTGGGCACAGGGCTCAGCTCCTGCCCGTGCCCAGGCTGCCCCGTGGCCCTGCCAGCACCAGCCTGGTCCTCGCTGTGGGGGTGGTCAGGAACCCCTCCTGGTGCTGGGATGGGCAATTTTAGGGACAAAACAGCAAAAGCCACTCAGGGTCTGAGTCCAATCCCATCCCAGTTCCCAGTTCCCGGGGATGTCTGCACCTCGGCTGCCTCCTTAACACCAGCTCCTGTGCCGCGGGCAGTCGGAGCTAATTGCCTGTGATCAGCTAATTAATTAATTAAAGGGTCCCGATAAAATCTGCCTGGCAGGCACAGGAAGCTTGGTGGCCCCGGTGTCCCCCAGGGCCAGGGAGACACGGCTGCTGGGACACCCGGGGGTCGATCACAGCCCTTGCTCCTCGCCTGCCCTCCAGGGGTTGTCGGCACCTTTGTTGGGCTGTCCCTCTCTGCTGCAGGTGGGAGTGGCAGTGACCCCGGGGTCACAGGTGTCACCTGGGTTGGTGGCAGCGGCTGCACGGCCACAGCCCCGTGGAGAACAAGGGGCTCGGGAAACGTGGGTGATGTGGAGTTTGGAGAGGGGAGACCACAGAATCCTTCTCTGCCCTCAGGGAACTCATTCCTGGGCATTCCCAATCCTCAGGTTTTGGCCGGAATGAGAAGTAAAGACTTCCCACGGCCAGAACAGCCTTTGCTGTCCTGCAGAACGTGCAGCTTTTTGTGTCTGGGTGTTCGTGTGAGCTCCTCTCCAAAGGCCTGCCCGGTTTCCTGGAATGCTGTCCCATCCAGGGATTACCCATCCTCTTCAGACACTCCTGATCTTCTCCCTGCCTGGGAGGAAAAAGCAGCGAGGGCCAGGCAGTGTCCCAGGGCCACGGCGTGCAGGGAGGCTGATCCCAGCAGACAAGCTGGGAAATCCCTGTGTTTGCCTGGCTTTGATCTGGGTTCAGTCCCTCCAACAGGAACAGCCTTCCCGGGGCTCTGTGTTTTCACTTGAAGCCATCAACGTTTGCCCTGAGCGACCCCAAAAAGTGAGCAGGCAGCTGCGGGCCCCTGGCCAGGCAGGGAGGGGCTGCTGCATTTCCAGGTGTGTCGTCCTTGCCCCAGGGAGGCTGCAGGGTCAGATCTGGATTCAGGATGGAGCAGATATCTCAGTCAGGTGCTGCAGGGTCAGATCTGGATTCAGGATGGAGCAGATGTCTCAGTCAGGTGCTGCAGGGTCGGTGGGATCACTCCAGCCCCACACCACCCCGGGGCTGGGCTCAGTGCAGGGCCAGGAGCTGTGTCCTTCACAGGGTGTCCCCTGTCCGTGCCCACCCACTCCCCTCTGCCACCAGGAATTCTCCATCCGAGCACTGGCTTAAGGCAGACAAGACTCGGTCAAAGTCCCTGCCCTACCACAGTCCCACGACCCCAGAGGTTGGTGTTTGCAGCTCACAAATGCAATTTGTGAGGGGATGCTGGGGATGCAGGGGATGCTGCCTGGCCTCCCCGGGGCCAGCACAACCACAATCCACATTTGTGCCCGGAGCCTGCAGCACAAAACCATTAACAGTAGCACGGCTGTGCTGATAAGGCAGGATAAGCCTGTCAGCTTTGATAAAAACCCCAATCTCCAGGAAAACAAAACCCAGCAGTGCCTTGTCGGGATCCCGGGGCCGGCCGGGAGCAGAGAGCCGGGGCAGACAGCTCGTCCCAACACCTCCCTGAAATGCTGTCATGTCCTCAGGCTCATCAGCCCCAGTTTTCCATCCCCTCAGATGCCCCGATAGCGTCCCGAGATAAGATATCTCTGTTTGCCCAGGGCGGGCAGCAGGGCTTTGTCCAGAGGTGTGAATATCCCTGAGCAAACACGGCTCTTCACACCTGTGGGGCTGTCCCAAAAGCCACCCGGGAATGATGCCGGGTCCGGGTGACTGTGGGACGGGAGCTGGGGTGAGCACCCCGTCCACCACTGTGATTCCTGCTTGGACTGGGCTGCAGGATTAGCTCAGGCTTAGGAAGGCTTGGAAGCAGAACTAGAATCCATCTGTGTTGAGCTTTCCCAGCTGGATCTGAGTTTTCATGTCACCCATTCTGCAGATCCACAGACAATTCTGGCTCCTGTCACCCCGAGCTCTCGGCCTTTGCCACAGCAAAACCCTCCCAGGCTCCCTCTCCCTCCTTCCAAAAGGGATACTGAGGCACAGCCGAGTTAGGCCAAGCCATGACAGGACCTTTCTTGCATCTGGGGAGCATCTCCTGTCCAAGACCAGAGCATGGGGGGCTGAGGCCAGGCCGGGCTCACCAGGGCCAGGTTCTCCAAGGCCAGGCTCTCCAGGGCCAGGCTCTCCAGGCCAGCCCCGCTCAGCCCTGCTGTGCCGGGTGGAAAGGAACGTGCTGAGCTGCCAACGGCTCCCCTGAGCCAGCCGGGCTCCGAGAGAAACCCAAACCCTTCCCCAGAGCCCTCATCTGTCAGGCTTGGGTTGCTGTCTGCACCTCGAGTGGCCAGGCTGAGGTTTGTCACTCCCAGGAAGGGGAGCGCTCCCAAAGCCACCCTGAGCTCCCTGTCCCGGGGACAGGCACGGCCTGGAGCAGCTTCTGCAGGAGCAGCTCCCAGAAACGGGTGACAAGACACAGGGGACCGTCCCCTTGGAGGGTTCTCCTCCCCGGGGCTTCTGTCCACGCTGGGATTCCTGCAGGGTAAGGAGCTCCCCCGGCTCCAAGGGATGCTCTCTCTGAGGAGGGGGTCACCCTCAGACCAGGGATCCCTATTCCTTACTGCCACAGGGATTTGGGGTCTGGGGGTGTGGATACACAGCTGTACCCTCTGGCACTGCCCGGCAGGGTGAGGCTGTGGGATGGCAGAGAGGAGGGGAGGCAGCACCAAACCCAGCCTGGGGAAAGGCCAAAGGGAGAGCGATGCAGACTCTGGAGGGAAACCCTGCAGGAGCTGCTCTTCAGAGAGCTGTTTTGGGGCAGCGTGGTGGGGATGCTGCTGGCTCTGGGTTGGGATGATGCCCCTGGGTTGTGCCCAGCTCCGTGCTGGGCTCTGGCACAGCCACAGGGTCCCTGAGCAGAGGGGCTGGCTGGGGCTGGTTTAACAATCCCCCTGGCCCCGCTCCAGAGGAGGTTGGGAAAGGAGCTCGGGTTAAAACAACACAACACGCTCCTGAAGGCTGTTGGTGAAGAGGAGGCCGGCGCAGCCCGACCTCACAGGAGGCTGAATTAGCAGGGACCGGGCACGGGAGCGGCATCCCTTTAAGCCGGGCCTGCCCTGGGGGAAGCTGAGCCTGAGCTGGTTTAAAACCGGCTTTGCTTTCACCGCGGGCTGTGGGGAAGCACGGCCAAGTTCCCCGGCTCCCTGGGGCACCGATGGAAGCCGAGCTGAGGCTGTTTGTGCTTCTGGGCTGAGCAGTCTTAATCCAGCTTTGAAAAGCCTTTGACTCTGGGCCGGGCTGGTTGCGTTATCAGCCTCGTGCATTTCGGGCAACCTTTGCTCCGAATTCTCGGTGTCTGTTTGTGCTGTGGCTGTAACACGGCACTGGCTGAGCCCTCCTGGGGCAGAATTTTGGGAAAGCTTAGAGGGAAATGTCCTGGGGGACCACCTGGAGCTTTGGGGTGCTCAACCTCTTCTTGAGGTTCAGAGTCCTGGTTTCACAGAAACACAGAAGTATTGATGAGATCCAGCACTTGGGGACTGCGAGGAGGATTTTGAAAAGCATTCCCTCAACCTGCAGCAGTTCAGGGCTGCCCGGAGGTCCTCAGGCTGGACCAGAAACACCGAGGTGTGGGGCAGGGAGAGGAGAAAGGTCCTGGGAAGCTCCACAGCCCCGGGGCAGCTGGGGGAAACTGCTGCTGAGATCAGGACCAGATAAGAGGGAAACCACAAGGGCAGGGCCTAAGTGGGTAAATTGTTCCCGAGTGGATTCCCCCGCACTCTAGACAAACCCTGAGGCTTCAGGAGCACCTTGGGGCTGCCCTGGGGGCTCGGTGCTGTCCCCGAGAACCCAGGGACTGCGGGCTGAGCTCTCCCATCAGCTCCTGCCTCTGGATGGCATCTGCATGAATTACGGGATGCAAACAATTCATTTCAAAGGATTGACAATCTCAGGAGACTGGGCTTGGATGGTGAAATTGAACAAAGCAAGCTGATGACAGGCTGGTATCATCTCCCAGAGTGAAGTAGAGTTCACTCCTTGACTTTTCCCTTCACAAAGAAAAAAAGAAGAAAAAGTAAAAAAAAAGTATTAAGCCCTTTCCAACCTGAGGTTTATCTGCAAACTTTCTGCACAACACCTGATCCGCGGAGAAAAATCGAAATCAAACCCTGCTCAGAGCTTTCACTGGATGTTTTAAGCTGCACCGGGGAAGTTGAGGCGAGACGTTAGAAGAACTTTGTCCCGGCGGTTGGGCATCGGGACGGGCTGCACGGGGCGGTGCTGGTGTCGCCGTCCCTGCAGGTGTTTGAGGAAAGCCTGGCTGTGGCACTCGGTGACAGGGCGCTGTTGGGTCACAGCTGGGACTCGGTGATCTCCAAGGTCTTCCCCAGCACCGCTGGTTCTTGTGAGCTCCATCCCCGCACTGTGACAGTGTCACACACCGTGACAAGGCGCTGGACAGCACAGGGGACAGAGCAGGGACACCCTGCAGCCCTCAGGGGACATCCCCTGGAGCTCAGAGCGCTCACAGCTGCCTCCCGAGGCCGACTCCTCCCGAGGCCGAAGGCTGGTCCTGACCCAGCTCCGGGCGGGAGAAGGCTCCGCTGGGGTCTCCGGGCAGCGCTGTCCCCTCGCAGCACCCCGAGGGAAGCCAGGGCAATTTACAGCCCATTCCCAGGCTCTTGGAGTCCCACCGTGTGTGCCGCACCAGGGCAAGGCCGCCTTTGTGCTCCCCATCCTGTATTGAGCAAGAGCTTTTGTCTGGGGAGAAAATGCCTCGGGTGAGAGAGAGGCTGCCACAAATCCCGACATTTCAATGCGGCACGACGGGGCTGGAGGTTCCTCCTCCGTCCCCATCAGCTGCTGGTGGACCCTCAGCTGCTTGGTGGCTCTGCAGGAGCCATTGCAGGTCACTGGACACGTCCCCAGGGGCTCCAGCGAGGAGCACGGGGCTCAGCTGGACCTCGGGGGCTGCCAGCAGCTGTTGGCCACGTGTGGGGAGAGCTGGCAGTGGGGAGAGCTTCCCTGCCCAGAGATTGTTCGGATCTGGCTCAAAACCCGAATATCTGGGAGCTGTAAATCTCCCAGGAACGAGTCTTGCTCTGGCTGCCCTGCTGGCTGACTCCTCGGCCAGAAACACCCCGTGTGCAGCCAGGAAATACCTCCGGGGGTCCTGGTGCTGGGAACAATAAATGTGGAAAGGGCTGTGGAAATCTCTCCCTCCATGAAATGAGTCCAAACCCAGGTCAGACCCCAGCCCAGCAGGTTGAGCTCCCAGTGGCTGTTGGGATCAGCTCCTGTGGCTTGTGGGGCTGAGGATGGAAGGGGCAGCCACAGTCCCCGGTGGGCAGCAGCTGCCAACAAAGAGACCTCAACAAAGGGATCTCAACAAAGGGATCTCAACAAAGGGTGCTCACCAAAGGGATCTGGTGCTGTTGGGAAGAGGTTTGGTCTCCCCACGCTGCAGAGAGTTGATAATTCTGTGTGTCATCAATTAACCCTCAGCAGCTGATGTGACAGGACTTGTTCTTTCCTCTTGGGGGCTTGGTCTGTGCACAGCTCTGGGCTTTGTCCCTGGATCTGCTCTCAAAAGCAGACACCAGGGTTTGGGGTTTGGCCGTGCCCATGAGCTGCCCACTTTGGATGGGCACTGTTTCATCTGGCCCTGGGTGTTGATGGACAGCTGCTTCACCACGGATGTGGTTTGTCCCTATTGTCTCTGGGGTGAGGGCAATCCCCAAACATTCACAAATCCCCTGCCCCGTCTCTACAGGCCTGGCTTTGGGCTTGGTTTGGGCAGTGAAAATCAGATTTTCAGGGAATTCAGCTGCAGAACTCCATCAGCTTGGACCAAATGTCTCCCCTTTTTCAGTGAGAAATGCAGCCAAGCCTGAGCAGCTCTTCCTAGAGACAGCAACAGACACATCCCTCGCAGAGAGCAGTGTTTTTCTTTTTAAGCCTTGGCTTCAGACCTGAGGGCAATAGATTTTTCTTTAAGGAAATAAATCCCCAAATTTGTTAGGGTTGGCACAGCGCGGGATTTTTCGCTCGCCTTGTTTCTCATTTCCAGCTGAATCATTTTAGCAGGGACTCTTCTCGAAAGGCTCAGCCTGACTCAGACACCCAGCCTCAAACATTTCAGCCCAAACACTGAGTCTGGCTTTTTTTATGGAAAAGAGAATGAGGGTCTTATCCTCGGAGATCCCAGGCGGGTGTCAATGCTCTGTTACCAACCTCAGTGTCACAGGGAGCGGTTACACTTTGCAGAACCGACGCTGACAGCAGGACGTGTCCAGGGCCTCTCTGCCCCCAGGCGTGTGGGGATTTGGGAAGTGGCAAAGTGGGAAGTGAAGGGTGTGCAGCCTCCCCGGGGAGGTCCTGACTCACTCTGGTGACATCTCCTCCAGAGCTTTTCCACAGCACGGCCGTTCCTGAGGATTTTCAGGCACGGAGGAGTGTTCTGATCCCTGTTTGTGCCGAGGGGAGATGTCCTCAGCGTGTTCCTGCTCCCTTGCCTCTCCGACTTCGGCACTTTGGCCATTCCCTGCTCTCATGGAGTGGGGTCAGAGGCGTTTGGGCCCCGTGAGGAGTGATCAGAGTGTGAGGGGCTCCCCAAAAATCCCTCACCCCAACAGGGGCTCCCAGCAAGGCTGGGGCTCTGCCTTTCCTTCCCTCCTCCCCATCCCCACTGGCTGCAGGCTGTGTCTGTGCCCCGGGGGCGATGCAGCCACAGCTGCATTTTCTGTGCTGTGTCCACACACTTCCCTCCGTCCCTCAGCTCTGACCAGCAGGAAAACCTGGGCCTGGCACAGCCCCCGTGTGTGCCCCCACAGCCACAACAGCCCCGAGGATTTCCCCTTCCCTGAGCCCACCCAGCCCATTCCCAGCCGCCTCCTTACTCACACCCAGCTGCTCACGCAGATGGATTTTCCTGAGCAGACGTTTTTGTTTGGTTCTGGGGCTGTGGTGGGTGGCACAGGAGGGCGTGGGGACACCTGCCCTGTGAGCAGGGCTGGGCCTGACCCCTCAGTCCCCATGGCTCCGAGCTCTTGGGGCCACGTGTGGTGGTTGTACTCTGCAGGACTTTGGGCTGGTGTTGGTCCTTGCTTGGCCATTCTGCAGCAGGCACGGATAGAAACCCTCTCCCAGCCTGGGGTCATCCAGGGGAGATCCCTGTGGGGTCACACCAGGGAGGGACAGACCCTCTCCCAGCCTGGGGTCATCCAGGCCCCCAGGAGAGATCCCTGTGGGGTCACCCCTGGGATCCCTCCCCGGGCACAGCCCCGGCAGCCTGTGCTGGGCTGATCTGACCCAGTGACCTGCAGTGCTGTGGGAGCTCATCCTCCACTTCCAGGTTCATGCTCCCCGCTGCTTCCAACACTCCGGAAGTTGGCAGTGGCTTCCAGGGACACTGCAGGGACACCCTCCTGCTGTCTCCACAGGTGAATTCTCTCTATCCCCCATCCCAGACAGGTCTCCACTGGCTCTGGCTGCTTCACCTCTGTTGTCCCTGTGGGTGTTCCCTTGACCATTATGGGCAGAAATAACATCCCTGAAGATCTCTCTAGGGATTCCCTGGGAGAAAAGCCCTCGGGATGGGCACAGGCAGGGAGTCCCTCTCAAGGACCAGGGCCCTGCATGTCAGGATTTCTCCTACAGAAGAGGAATAATGGCTCAGGCTGAACTAGCAGTTTTCTGGGGGAAAAATTTTCTTGTTTGGAAAAAGGATAATTTTAAGAAGACTGAGACTGTTCATAAATTCAAGTCAAATTTAGAGATTACTTTCAGTCCCTGGATTCTTCCACCCTCCCCTTTTCCTTCCCCCCTCCCCCGAATTATTGTTCGCAAAAATTAAAACAAAATGTTTTGGGGTTTTCTATTTGTTTAAAAAGCAATTTGCATTCTGAAAATTGCCAAAATATAAGCTTTGGGAGGGTGGGGTCTTTTGAAAGGGCAGCATTGTCATTGCTGAATGAAAACCACGGAGAGGAATTCGTCCTGGGGGACGCGGGGCGCTGGGGACGTGGTGGCAGCACAAAGACCACAGCTCCCAGCCCTCATTCATGTCCCTCCTTTCCTTCTCCCACGTGGAAAATCCTGCCCACCTTGACCTCCCTGAGGGATTCCTTTGACCAGGTCACTGGTTTTAACGCGGAGAAGATCCCGCGGCGTCTCCTCCAAGCCGCGGCTTTTTTTCTTTCCTCCTTCCCCCTTCAAACCTTTTCCATGTTTCGGAACATCTGTGTTCAAATGAGATCTGGTTGTGCAGCCCCCCAGCCTGGCGGCTCAGGTAGAGATGCCGCGATGAGGCTCCGCACATCTGTGCACAATAAAGGCAGGGAGCAGGAACAAAAGGCCTGTGAGGTCCTTGGCGGAGTGAGAGAAAGAGGAGAGCGGGAGACAGCAGGGCTGGGCTCAGTGCAGCAGCCCGAGCCAAAATCTTTCCTCGCAGAGCCCTCAGCACCTGGCCCAGGTTTTTCTCATAGCCAGGGGTGCAGGGGTGTCTCCTGCGCCAGGTGCGCAGCAAAGCCTGAGGAACGGACACGATGCTAATCCTGGGAGGGGATTTTTATTACAGCCCTCAAAGGCTGTTCATAGAAAGAAAAAACCGGGTTGCCAAAGAGCCACTTGAATTCAGGGAAATTCAAACCGAGAAGCGGCGGCAGAAAATTAAAGCCAGGCCAAGTCATGTTGGGAACAAGGCAAAAGGCTCCGGCACAGCCACAGCGGGGGATTAACCCCGGGCCGGGCACAGGGAGGGCGGGAGCCGCCCCTCCTGAGCGCCTCTGTCCGGGGACAGCGCCGCACGCCCCGGGGACATGCACGGCCTTGGAGCCGGGATCCAAAACCGTCCCGACCTGCTGCCGGGACCTGCCGTGTGCCCAGGCACCGGCTGCCCACGCTCCTCACCTCCAGAGTGATCCCAGCCCAGCCTCGTCCCCACAAGGACTTTGTGATGCGTGCCTGGGACATTCCTTGCACTGCCCCAATTCCTGCGTCCCTGTGTGCCACTGTCAGGAGAAATGAGATGGGGATTGTCCCTGTGTGCCACTGTCAGGAGAAATGGGATGGGGAACAATCCTTGTGTGCCACTGTCAGGGGAAATGGGATGGGGATTGTCCCTGTGTGCCACTGTCAGGAGAAATGGGATGGGGATTGTCCCTGTGTGCCACTGTCAGGAGGAATGGGATGGGGATTGTCCCTGTGTGCCACTGTCAGGAGAAATGGGATGAGGATTTTTCCTCAGTGTCCCTGTGTGCCACTGTCAGGAGAAATGGGATGGGGATTGTCCCTGTGTGCCACTGTCAGGAGGAATGGGATGGGGATTGTCCCTGTGTGCCACTGTCAGGAGAAATGGGATGAGGATTTTTCCTCAGTGTCCCTGTGTGCCACTGTCAGGAGAAATGGGATGGGGATTGTCCCTGTGTGCCACTGTCAGGAGGAATGGGATGGGGATTGTCCCTGTGTGCCACTGTCAGGAGAAATGGGATGAGGATTTTTCCTCAGTGTCCCTGTGTGCCACTGTCAGGAGAAATGGGATGGGGATTGTCCCTGTGTGCCACTGTCAGGAGGAATGGGATGGGGATTGTCCCTGTGTGCCACTGTCAGGAGAAATGGGATGAGGATTTTTCCTCAGTGTCCCTGTGTGCCACTGTCAGGAGAAATGGGATGGGGATTGTCCCTGTGTGCCACTGTCAGGAGAAATGGGATGGGGATTGTCTCTGTGTGCCATTGTCAGGAGAAGTGGGATGGGGATTTTCCTTGAGGCAGACCAAGCCTGTCCCACTGGGCACTCTGCAAACCCACCAGGCCTCAGGCAGAGCTGCCAGCTTGCCCTGCCTGGTGGCCAGAGGAGCACAGCAGTGGCCACCCCAGCTCAGGCACTCAGGTGGACACAGTAATTGCCATTAAAGCCACTCTCCCTAAGTCTGTCCCCTTCTGACTGAAGAGACAGGTGGGTCAGGAAGGGGGGGATGCTGGAAAAGCAGCCAGGTGTGCGGGGTCGGGCGGGAATCGCTGCCCAGATGTTTCCAGCTGTTTCCTCGGTGCCCTGGGAGTGGAAGGAGGAGACAGAAGCGAGGCTGAGCTTCAAGAGAAGCTGAGAGGTCACAGTGGAGGGGTGGCTGTCACCCCCTGGATGCCTTGGGGAGCTCGAGGGAGGCCGTGCTGGCCATGGAGTGGGGCTGGACCAGAGCCCACCATCTCCCAGCTCACTCAGTGTCCCCCTGGAGGGCTCATCCCCCAGGGCACCCACAGGATTGAGGTGGTTGACTCTGGATGAGGACAGGGAGCTCTTGGCAGCTTCTTGTGAGGTTCGGCTTCTTCCCTTTTTCAGGATTTTCCTACCCCTGGGACACCAGTGGCAAATGGATCCCGGGAGCAGAGCTGGGAGGAGCTCCGCACACTCCACTTATTCCTCCACATTCCTGTGCAGCTCTGCTCTGGTGGCACCAGTGGGAATGTTAGCAAAGAGCTCGAGAAAATCCCCAGAGTTCTGTTTCCCTGGCTTTGCAAAAGCGTTTTCTGCTTATCAAGCAACCCAAAGAAATGTGAAGATTTTCACTCGCTCTTCGTGTGGGCTCAGCTTTGAATTTTAAAAAGGGATTTGCCAATGCAATCTTGCAAAATACTCCAGTGCCAAGTCCAGCTCTCCTAAAATACAAGTTTTAGGAGGAGGTGAGCTTTCATTCTCCTGGGAAAACATGAATTTCTGACAGATTTAAGGGAGAACTAAGGCTTCTGTGAGGCCACGCCACTCCCCAGAGAAATGTCCCCTCCTGTTGATCCACAGGGACCAAACCCTGTGGTCTGCGGCACCAGAGGCAGAGCTGGTGGTGAGCCTCTAGGCTTTGACCGATGGAGATGTGCTGACGTGGTCACAACCTACAGCAACCCTCAGACTGAGGGATTTAAACCCTTTTTCCTCCCTTTGAGCCGAGTCCTGAGGCTGTGCCGCGGCTCCAGGTGCTGCCTTGGGGGTGAGGTGTGGCCACAGACCATTCCGTGTGTCCCAGCCCTGCTCTGTGCCCTGAGGGAAGGAGCCAGCCCTGAGTCCTGCACCTCTGGGAAAAGGGTTTAACCCTGCTCGGTCACCTCTGCAAAACAAGGCTTGGGGAATTTAAACCCCCCACCTGCTTCCCCAAAGCTTTGCCAGCGCACTCTGCGGGGCTGGAATCACCCCTAAACCCTTTCTGTGGTGGAGCCGTGGCGTGGGCTGGGGCTGCTCAGCACGTGTGGGGTGAGGAGAGGGCAGAGCCGAGCTCCAGCAGGGCACAGCAGGCCTGAGCTTCCCATGGAAAGGGAAAACCCGCGGGGGGACACACACGGCCGAGCCTGGTGCGTGCTCCCGAGCTGCTCTGAGCCGCTCCGAGCGCAGCCTCAGCACATGTGGGCCCGGCTGGGCTCTGGAGGAGCCGCTCCCTGCGGAGGAGGGAGCGCTGTCCCGGCTCCCTCACGGCCTGTGCTGGTGGGGAGATGACAAAAGCTCCTGCAGGCTGCTGGGTCACCCCAGGAGAGCCCAACCGCGGCTCAGGGCCCCGGCCCAGCTGCTGGCAGGGATCTCTGTCCCTCACGCCTGGCAAAGCCGCTCCTGTCACCATCGGCACGTCGGGGGCTGCTGCTCCCGCTCTGCCAGCCTCGCCGGGGACGTGAGGTTTGTCCTCTCCGTGTCAGGCTGAGGAATTTGGGCGGCAGAGCACAGAGACGGCGGCTCTGCCCCGCTGGGGACACGGGCACGGGGGGTTCTGCTGTCCCCTGAGCTGTCCCCTGAGCTGTCCCCTGAGCTGTCCCCTGCGCTGTCCCCTGCGCTGTCCCCTGAGCTGTCCCCTGAGCTGTCCCCTGCGCTGTCCCCTGCGCTGTCACGGCGTGTGTCAGCTGGGGATTGTTCCTGAGAAACACTCCGGGGCTGCGCCCTCATTTTCCGGGCTGAAATTCGATAATTGAGCAAATACAGCGTGGCTTTGTGTCGGGAGAGCACCATAAGGTAAACAGGAAGGAATGAGGGATTAAGACGTCTCTGCTGTGAGGGAAGGTGACAAGCCCGGAGCTGTGACACCTCCGTGCCGAGGCGAGGGGCCCAGCTGTGGGCTGGCATGGCACAGCTGCATTGTTCAGGGGTGAAGAGCAAATAAAAGCCACGGGAAAAGAAAACAAGCTATAAAATTCTCAGCAAAGCACAGAGCCCCAGCAACTGCCTCCTGATGGCCCCGTGACAGCTCCGGGGAGAGGCGGGCGAGGGGTCGAGCTTTTGAAGTCCCAAAGTTGTCCTTTGCAAAGGCCCCCTGGTAAAATAGAGCCGGTGTTGACTTTAGGCTGCATATGGTGGAGGAATTGGACAGCTCAGTCACAGCAATCAAAGCGGGGGGGCACGGGTTGGAATTTGGCCGGCTGGGTGTCAGGCCGGGACGGGGGGGGATAGGAATGAGGATGGTCAGCATGGTCAGGGCTGGGCATGGGGCTGGGCAGGGAGCTGGGAATGGAGTGGGCATGGAGATGGGGATGAGGCNGAATGGAGGCTGTGCCACAGCCTGCCAGGCTGGAGCAGGGCATGGGGCTGGGCATGGGGCTGGGAATGGAGGCTGTGCCACAGCCTGCCAGGCTGGAGCAGGGCATGGGGCTGGGCATGGGGCTGGGAATGGAGGCTGTGCCACAGCCTGCCAGGCTGGAGCAGGGCATGGGGCTGGGCATGGGGCTGGGAATGGAGCTGGGGATGGAGATGGGAATGGAGCTGGGAATGGAGCTGGGGGTGGAGATGGGAATGGAGCTGGGAATGGACCTGGGCATGGGGCTGTGCCAGAGCCTACCAGGCTGGTCCTGGGCATGGGGCTGGACATAGAGCTGGGCATGGGGCTGGACATGG
>VXBN01006332.1:91101-114853 GCA_013397395.1 Sinosuthora webbiana | reverse complement strand
AGCTGGGAATGGAGCTGGGAATGGAGCTGGGCATGGAGTTGGGAATGGAGCTGGGGATGGAGCTGGGAATGGAGCTGGGCATGGGGCTGGGCACGGGGCTGGGCATGAAGACCGTGGCTGCTCCATGTCTGTGGCCAGGCCAGCCCTGTGACGCCCGGTCACACACCGAGGGGTCGGCGGCACCTCCCCATGGTTGTCACCTCCCCCTTTGGGCACGGATGGTGACAATGTCCCCTCTTTTGCCTCTCCCAGCCTGCAACTGCAACCTGCACGCGCGGCGCTGCCGCTTCAACATGGAGCTGTTCAAGCTGTCGGGGCGCAAGAGCGGCGGCGTGGGGCTCAACTGCCGGCACAACACGGCGGGCAGGCACTGCCACTACTGCAAGGAGGGCTTCTACCGCGACCTCAGCAAGCCCATCTCCCACCGCAAGGCCTGCAAAGGTACGCCCCCGTGTTTCCAGTCCGAGGTTTCTCCTTCATTAGGGTTTTTTTTTTTTTTTCTTTTTCAAAGTTCTCGTGCTAGAGCTTGAAAGAAGAGCAGGGCTTGCAGCTCGGTTTTGAAAGGTGTTTATTGAGTTTTTTATCTCAAAGTCAGGCTCAGCACGCTGAAAGACGCCGCTGCCAAGAGCACCAGACCTGGTGTCCAAGGTCTCCTAAAGGTTTCTAACCCAATTAATTCTTGAAATGTACTATATTTACAGTTCTGTACCAATAATTACTGCTAATTCTAGACACACAACTCTCTACATCACCCACATTCTACCAATGTCTCTGTGCCACCGTCACAGCAGAAGGTGGAGTAGGAGAAGAAGAACTTAAGGCACCGCCCAAAATTCTCCATCTTGCCTCTATCCACTTCCATTCTAAAAACCCAAACCTACAAATTTTCACCCTGTGGCAAACTAAACTACTGTCTATTTTAAATTCTAGTTGTTCTCTTTTCATCCATAAGTTCTGGCAGTTTTTCCCCATTGGCTGAGGCCAAAGGCAATGCTCTCCTGGGGTCCTGGCAGGGCTCCCGGAGCCCCCAGGGCGGTTTGAGGGGTTTTCCTGGACTCCACCAGAACCTCGGGGCTGGGGTGGTGGGAACACTCGGCTCCTCCTCCCTCAGCCTCTCCCCTGCAGCTCCTCTCGCCGAGCTCCTCCCGCTCCTCCCTCTCCCAAACCCGGTTGAAATTGGGGTTTTTTTTTGCTGTTTGAAATGAGTTCTCGTGCCCCCCACATTCCCTGCTGTCACCTCTGAGGACAAGGCCACCCACCTCCACTGCCATCACCTGTCCCTGCTGTCCCCAGGCTCCTGCTGAGGACCAGGCTGTGGAGGTAGAAGCCCTCATGGCTGAGGACTTTCAAATAATTTGTAATTATCGCTCACAAACGGTGCTTCACCTGCTCCTACCTGGTCATGGCTCTGCAGGGGCAGAGGGGCACAAACCCCCAGGCATGGCTGAGATGCAGAATTAATTTAAATCAGCCTCCTCCGAGCCCCGTCTCCAGCTCCCCCCCTCCAGGCAGAGCTGAGCCCACGCACAGAACTTGTCACTCCTCCGGACGAGGAGAGAACACAAAAAGGGGAAACGGGTTTATTTTGAGCCGGGAGTATTTTGAGGTTTCCTCGTGTGGCCGTGGGGGCGAGCTGGGGTTCAGCTGGGGCAGGAGCAGCAAGAAGAGCAAATCCTGTAAATGAACCCTTTTAGCTCTCAGCTGCTGCTGGGAAAGATGGGAATCCTGAACCCGAGGGGCAGCAAAGGAGTCAAGCAAACATTCAAAAGCCAGATTAGAAAATGCTGGGGTTTCCCCCAGAAATTCTCAGCTCTTTTCTCTCTAAAGACTCATTTCAACAAGAAATGGAAAGCTTCTTGGCTTCAGATCAGTATTTTTGGCTGGGAAATTTTGGGTCTCCCCTCCAGCATTTTCAATTTTTTGCTTTTTTTTTTTATTTTCCTTACTGAAAACAGACATTTTTTGCCATAGCAGAAAAGAAATCCCTTTTTCAGACAGTCCTACTCCCCCTTTTTTTGAACCTTGTGAAAAACGACTCCAATGAGATAGTTTTGATATTTCCCAGGTGCTCATTCCTGCTTTTCCCAGCTCTCCTCCCTGGCTGGGAGCTGGGCATGGAGGCTGTGCCTGCTCCGGGTGGGTGGCCGGGCAAGCCCTGGGACACCGAGGCAGGGCTCCCCTGGCACTCCGAGGTCAGGCTGCAGCTGATCCCTGCCCCAGGCACGGATCCTGGGCTGGAGGAGCCCGATGGTGCCGCTGCTCCTCCTCCAGGGGCTCGTCCCTGCGGGCAGGGGAGCAGGATGCCCTCTGTCCTGGCACACACATCCCACCCCGGCCCTGGGCACACCCTGGTGTGGGGGCTGTCCCGAGAAACAACAAAACTCGGGGTATAGGAAATTCTCATGTTTTCAGACTCAGACAAAGACAAATTGTTCCTCTTTCCTCCCTGGTTTTTGAGAAACCACCAAGAGCTCCCAGCACGCCGAAGCCCCGCTTCCAGTTCCTTCTGCCTTCCCTCTGCTCCAGATGATGTTGCAAGTGAAATTCCACATCTGGGTCCTGCAAACCCTCGTCCACCCCGCTCTGCCGTGGGCTGCCGTAAATCAGGGCCCTGCTGTTGGCTCTTTTGATTAAATTCCCTCCTGATATTTGCCAGATTATTGGCACTAATTTAATTCCATCGGAGCGGGGAGTGTGCAGGGTTTTAGGGCCTGGCTGTAGAGCAGCTCTGCGCTTCGGGGAGAGGCTTTGCACACTTTCTGATGAAAAGATGACAAACGAGACGTGCTCTGCATGCGCTCGTGCCGAGGCTGCCAGCACAAACCCCTCGTGCCGGGGCAGGATTTGGCACCTGGAGGGGTCACATTCATCAGGGCTCGGTGCTGTGGGAGGAAATGGGATTGTCTGTGTGCCTGGTGCTGCCGCAGCCCGGGGAGATTTCCAGCTGTGCTGGAGGATTTGATGCCTTGTGCAAAGCCCAGGAAGCGCTCCCGGCCTCCCCTGCCCGTCCTGCCCGCACCCACCGAGGGTCAAGAGCCGACATTTGCAGTTTGGAGGTGGTTTGGGCCGGAGCAGAGGGAGGTGAGATCTGTCCCCACGGGCTCAGCCTCCCGGCCTTGGTGTCATGGGTGCAGATAAAGGGTTTTCCCCACCCAGCCGCAGGCATTGAGTGCGGGAGAACCCGACCCCCTCTGGCTCCGGGTGCTGCCGGGACAGCCGAGCAGAGCCCCCGGGGACAGGGACAGTGGCACCAGTGCCCGTCTCTCTCCACTGACTATAGAGGGAGCTGCGTGACCAGCTTAGAGCGGAGAGCTCATTCCCTGGGGACTGGGCCGGGGGAGAGGGAACCTCGGGGAGATGGAACCTCGGGGAGAGGGAATCTCGGAGGAGATGGAACCTCGGGGGAGATGGAACCTCGGAGAGGTGGAACCTCGCTGCTCCTGCTCGGGGTCCCGTGGGCACTTGGGGCGCAGGAGGTGGCGGGGGGAAGACCCCAGAGGCTGAGAATGGTGTCACTGCCACCAGAGGTGTCCCACTGCTGCTGTAGGATGGGGACACCAAGCTGTCCATGATCCCAGTCGTGGTCAGCATCCCTCCAGCCTTGGAGATGTCCCTGTCACCGCCGATCGCAGGTGGGGTGGGGCAGACAAAGCCCCCAGCTGGAGCGTGGACTGTAGAAATGCTTGTACAATGTCTCCTTCTTTGAAACTTGGAGAGAAGGAGCCAAAGCCGTTGGGATGGCCTGGCTGGATCCCCACAGCGGGCTCCCGGGCCAGCAGGGCCAGCAGGGCCAGCAGGGCCAGCAGGGGTGGTCCTGCAGGGCTCTGGCCCCAGCCTTTCCTCACTGCAGGTCTCTGGCCCCAGCCTTTCCTCACTGCAGGTCTCTGCTGGGACCAGCACAGCTCTGCCCTCGAGGATTTCACCTCAGCCTGAGGGAAATGCAGCCTGAGGGAGCTGCTCCCCTCTCCAGAGCGGCCTCAGTTTGATGCCCGTCTCTCGTCCAGCTCAGTTGTGGCTCTAAGGCAAACTCCAAGGCAATCCTTTCCAGGAATTCACCCCAGGGAGTCGTCCTTAATGGTCAAACCTCCTTCCCTTCCTGTCCTCCTTTCTCTCCTCTTTGGGTTCCAGCTGGAGCTACTGTTGAGATGAGAGAGGAGCCAGCCCGTGGTGCTGGCAGGGCTTGGGTCGGGCTCTTGTGTCAGGGCTTGATCACCCCTGAGAAATCCCTGGAGAAATTCCAAACTTCCCAGGCATCGATCTGCCAAGCACAGACTTTCATTTCTCCCCAGGACTGTGGAGATTCTCTTCCACTGCCACAAGAAGGGTTTTCTAGTTGCGTTTCCATCCTGCATTTGTCAGTGGCTGTGCCCGAGCCACCCCTTCCCCACGGGCCCACAATTCCAATATCGATATTATTGCCAGCCCTGAGGGCTGATTTTTGGCTTCTGCTCCTAAAACCTGGCACCACAACCCCCAGACACACACGGGCCATGGGAGGAGGTTTCTAGAAATGCAGCTTTAAGCTGTCCATGCTCACAGGTCGCTGTGGGAGTGTCCTGGGGCAGCTCCAGTGCCACCAAGTGTCACCTCCTCAGCAGGACCCAGGGCAGAGCTGCACCATTCACCCCCCCGGGCTGGAAGGATCCCGGAGGAAAGGAGGGACATGAGCATTACTGACACCACGGAAAAGAGGTGACTTTTTGTCCGAGACTCAAGCTCAGCACGAGGCATCTCCCAGCCCATGCCAGCTTATTAAAAACCCATTAAAATCCACATTTTAATGATGGATGAGCAGAAACATCAAACCGGGCAGCTGAGGCAGGGTGGGCAGGGTGTGCTGAGTTGTGGAATTCAGGGCAGGACACTGCCGAGTCCAGGGAGCTGCTCCAGGGCCCCTCAGGAGGAGCTGGAATCTCCGTTGGCACATGGAAACCACCTCGGCCCCTCCAGAGGGGAGCTGAGCTCGGAGCTGAGCCCGGACTCCACGGCAGACCCGCGGGTGATCCCGCTGAACAGGAAAATGCAGACGGCGTCCATTCCCTGACAAGAACCCGCTCTGCATTCCTGAAAAATCACACCCTGGCAATGGCGGTGCCCAGGAGGAGTTCGCTGGATAAACTGGGAGCCGGCCGCCTTCCCAGCTGGGCTTTGGGTTTGGGTTTCCAGCAGAGACACATCCAGGAGCGACCCCGGAGGGCGGGTCGGGATGTGGTTTGTCAGAAGTGGTGACACAACAGAGGGGAATTTGCACCCTATTAAGGAAATAAAACCAGGCTAAAGCCCGGCTCTCCATCGCTGGGCTCAGACTAAGGACAAAAGTTGCTAAATTCACTCGCACAGCCAGACCTTTGCATATCCGCGGGACAGAGGAAAGAAAAGGAATAATTTGCCTTCCCCATAAATGTTTTCCAATAATTGAGATAATTCCCTGCTTCAGACCGGTTCTCAGGAGTGGAAAGCGCTTCAGGCTCTCGGATCCTGAGAATTAAACCCAAGCTCGGCCCCGCTCATCCCCACACTCTGGTTTTCAGCCTACTAAAATGAAAAGGGTTTTTTTTTCGGTAGGAAAGGATTTCTTTTCCAGTTGAACAGATGCTTCTCAGAGCATCACAGATGAGGGGCCGGGATTTGTGTCCCAGGAGCTCTCTCTGGGATTCCTCCCTGCTCTTGGGGACTCTCCCCGCTGTGGATGCTTTGGTGTCCCGGTAGGGCCGTGCACACCAAAAGGATCCTTCCCTGCAGAGCTTTTCCAGCTTCCCCCTCACCTTCCCCACCGCCTCCTTTCCCGAGCCTTGTGGCAACCTCATTATCTCCGAGACTTCTGCTCCGCTGCCAGGTTGGATTTTTATTATTAGTGGGAGAACGCACTTGTAGGAACCTCGTTTCCTCCAGAGCCAGCCTAAAAACGCATCAGAAAGAGGAAAACTTTGCCTCTCTTTTTTTCTTTTTTTTCCCTTCAATAACAGCATTCCCAACCCACTCCTCCTCGTGCAACATCTCCCACGAGAGCAGGGGGAGCTGGTTCTGCTTTAGATCCGTGAGGCCACCTTGCCCCACTGAGCTGGAAAAGGAAAATATCAAAATCAAAAAACTTTTTGATGGAAAAAAAAAAATCAAAGGGATGGCATCCTCCACGACAAAACCCGAATCTTCCCAGCAAAGTGGAGGTGAAGGAAACCCCCAACGCTTCACCTCAGCATCCCTGGCAGCTTCTGCAGCCCTGCTGGAGTCACGCAGGAAGCGGAGCTCCCAGGGTAAGTTTTAACAATTTTGGACCAAGGGGATTTTTTCCAGTGTTCGGGGAAGCGCTGCCATAATTGTCCCATTGTGCGTGTCACTGAGGCCTGCCCACGGTGCCCCTGCCCAAAAAGTGGATTTACTGCCGGGCTTCCGAGGCCCCGGAGGATTAGCGGTGACTCACTCGGGCTCAGTGGGGGCTTTGTGGCCCCGTCTGCTCCTTGTGGTGGAGGAGACAAAGCCAAGGTCTGATCTGTGAAATTTGGCCCAAAGTGCGGCACCAGAGCCCTTGGCTCCCCCGGTGCCAGCGCAGGAGGGAAACGGGAGAGCCCTGAGAAGGGGCGAGGGAGGAGGGACAGCAGGGGACACCCAGGATTGTTGGGCTCTGCCCGATAAAAGGAGGAATTCATGTTCTGCTGGCAGGAAACCTTTAAATCTCCAGGAGAATGTGCTGAGGGGACACTGAGCGCCGAACATGATCCTTGGGAGGGCGGAATCCAGCTCCCAGCGTGGCAGACGGGCTCGGGCACAGCCGTTCATGGTTAATATTTAAAGTCATTGTTGGGGTTCAGAGTTGGCATGGAGACTCTCCACCCCTGACTCCGCTCTGGGAACCAGCTGGGGCCAGACCGGGTGGGTGCACACCCCATTCCAGCTTCTCCTCGCCATAAATCCGTGGGATTTTTGGGATTTGCAGGACGTGCTGCCCGTGCTGGGGATGCTCTGGCAGTGCCCGTGGGCTCTCCCATCCCCAGGGCCAGCACAAAGCTCTCCTCAGCACTCAGGTGTGCGGGTTCAGCCCACACTTCCCTGCTCCACGGACAAATAACCAGGATAGGTGTCCAAAGGAAGGAGCCCTGCTTGTTCTGAATTGATTTCCCAAAGACAGGAGCCAAAGAAAGGTCCTGCCCTCCTTGGGACCACTGCAAGGTCACCCCTGGGATGGATTTCAGCTGCGGGGGAATCCAGGAATTCCCACACCTCGAGTTCCCTGGGAAGATGTGTTCAGAGGGAGCAGGATTGAAAGTACCTGAGCTACAGTGGAGCAGGAAAAAAACCAACTCTACAACAACCAAAAACCCTCACTTGAGTAAAAATTCCAGAACCACCCCTCTAAACACTAAACCATAAGGCTGAGTGAGACGTGTTTGCTGCATCGGGATGCGTTGTTGAGGCAACAGGAGAATTTAAATTGGGTTTGTTTTGACGTTTTGACAACAAACCTGGGTTTGTTGCGGGTTTTTTTTCCAGCTGAAGTTTTCTGTAGCCAGAGTTTTTTTACTCCTGTTGAAGTCTTTGGAGGAAAGAAGGGAAGCAACCAAAGGGAAGCAAATTTTTGGCCGTGATTCTGGAAAAGCATTTTAAAGGCTGGTTAAATAGAAATGTGGACCTAAGGCACACTGGCTACCTGGGATTGAATTTGTACAAATTTGATTGAATTTGTACTTCAAACTGAGTGTGATTTCTGAATACAGAAGCCTTCATCAATGATTATTGCAAGTTAAGGGGCTTTTTTTTCCCATTTTAATTCATTGTTGGATCCCTGCTCAGTCCAGAGGCTGGATCTGGAGCCCTGTGAGATTTGTGAACCTGCCCCATCCAGGGTGACAGGAGGAAATCTGGACACCCTGGCAAACCCAGCCGTTTTTTTTTTTATTTTCTTGTCCAGGCAAAAGGATTTTTCATCACCCTGAAAACCTCCCAAGGAAGCAGCTTCCCCGAAAACAGGAAGATGCTAATTCTCCAAAAATGCAGATCTTTTCAGGCACCTTCTCCATAAAGGTCACACCTGAGGAGAGCTGAGCCTGGAGGTTTATCCCTCTGTTTACCTTTCACCACCCGTGTGTGTGGGGCAGGATTAGCGGCTGGCAATACCTCCGCCCCAGCACCGGGCCTGCGAAAATATTTGCATTTTTGTCCTGCTATTTGTCAGCCTTCAGCGGGGCAGAACCATCTCGGCAAGTTCAACCACCTGAACTGAAAAACCGCGGGTTTGTTTGGGATTTTTTTTCTTTAATCCCAAGATGTTTCCAGGTGTTTTTTAACCCCAAACCTGAGCTGAAGCACAGAAAGGCTGGGCTGGGCGATGCTGTGCCTCGGCAGGTTTGGGCAGAAAAGAGGGGCTGATTTGGGAGCTCCAGACAGAGCTCCAAAAGCCCGAGGCAGGCAGCTCTGCAGAGCCTGGCCCCGGGGGAAATCTCCTGGCTGCCGGCGCTGAGGAGCTGCCTGGCAGCGCTTATATCCGTATATATATTAATCCCAGCTAATGTAACTACAGATGTTCTCATTCAGAGCCCTATCTAATCCTGTTGGGCCCTTGCCATGGTGTCTCGTAGCAGGAGTTCTACGAGTTAATTACGTGCGGTGCAAGGCAGCGTTTCCTTTTTCTCGTGGAGAAGGTTGCCTTTTCAGCGCCCTCAATGTCCCTTTGTGGCTGGCCTTTGAGGAGCGCTGGAGAGGAGCACCTGTCTGACCCTGCCGGCGCTGCGCGTTGCTTGGCAGCCCTCCACCGTCTCTTGGCAAAGGCGTTCCCGAGCCTTTTCCGTGGGTGCTCTCCGTGCCTTTCACTCCGGCTCCCAGCTGAGGACGCGCTATTGATTTCTATAGCGCCCTGATGGGAATTCAGAGTTTCTCTCTCTCTCTCTCTCTCCCCCCTTTTTCCCGGCGCAGCCTTCCCATCTTGTGGCTCTTCTGAGCCCGGCTGCAATCAGCCAGATGTTTCATTGACTCCCAGATCTTTTGCTGGAGTGGATGCGGGTAATTGGGACCCTTCAGCGTGGATGAGCCCCATCCTGTTCCCTCCTTCCAATTATGCCTCCTCCCGCGCTCCGGATTTTGGCTGCTGTCCCCTCATCCACTCGGCCGCTCCGGGGCCGTCTGGCAAACGGCGCCGCGGGCTCCTCACATCTGGAGCAGGCCAGCTCGGGGTGCTCACCTGGGCGTGCTCCCAGCTCGCTGCTCTCCAGGTTATTTTATAGGGAAAATCAGCTGCTGGGAGCAGGGGCACCCCCACTGCTGCCCTCGCTGCCCCTTCAAGCCTCCCCACAGACTCCTGCTCCTCGTTTTCTCCTCCACAGCCGGAGGATAACTTCATTCTTCACTAGGAATTCCTGGTCATCCCGGCCACAGACACTCAGAATGAATTTTTCTTAAAGGTTTTCTGAGCAAACGAAATCCCGAGAGTTATTTCCCTTCCATGATGCTCTGACAGAGTGCAGACACTTCTTTTTCCTGCTCCAGCCTCATCCCCGTCTGCTTCTCTCCCATCCCACCGTATCCTCTATGGGGTGATCCTTGCAGGCAAAGGAAAAACCTCGTGTTATCCTTCTTATCATCTCAGGGATGTCCCGGACACTGTCCTGCCCTGATCACAGCGGTGCCCTCAGCCCGAGGGCGCTGCTGAATTCCTGCCCCTCGCTGGGTGATGGACAAACCCTCGCACCCAAGGAAGGAGTTCAGGGATGAAATCCAGGGAGGTTCAGGGAGGAAATCCAGGGAAGTTCAGGAATTCAAACGCGTTCCGTGAGTCCCAAGGTGCCCGCGGGAAAGGCAGAGGCGATTGTTTGCCCAGTCACCCCCCGTTGGCATCCCGGGGCACACTTCCCTCACTTCGGGGTTACAGCCCAAAGGAATTTGAACCGGGTTGGAAAAAAATCAGCATCAAGCATCATTCCTGGCTCTCCATGGCTGGGGAAGGAGAAGAGCCTGTAATTGCTGGCTGCAAGTGTTTGCACTGGCCGGGGAACTGTAAATTACCTTTAATTGCTCCTAATTGCTGGCGCTGGTTCAGTTTCTCGAGGACGGGGACAGCAAATCCGCATCCGCAGCCTCTGCCCAGAGCATCTCCCGCCTCCCCGCGCCGGGAGCGCCCAGCCCCTCCTGATTCCCGAATTTTGGGAAGAAGGGGCTCGGCTGCTGCCCCAGGGGGACACTGGGGGACACAGAGCCCGTCCCTGCACCCAGAGAGGATTTTCCCCACGCTGTGGCAGAGCTCGGCCGGGATCTCCTCCCGGTCAGTCCCTGTGCCCCCCGTGCCCTCTGCGACCCCGGGCACATCACACACGGGGACATCGGAGCCCTCCCAGCAGCCCGGCTCGGGCAGAGGGGAGACAACCTCAGAGAGATTCGGCTGGAAGATAACCCCGGCAGCTCTTCCCTCGCGAGGGAAGGAAGCAGCAGCAGCAGCAGCAGGATTTATTTATTCATGCGCTGGCCAAAGAGCGCTCCGTGCCCGCAGCCCGGCCCCCAGGAGCCTCAGTCTGGGCATCTTACTCCTCACCGGATGAGTTTGCTGGAGATGTCCCCAGATGAGGCAGATTTAGGGTGTTTGGGAGCCAGGGGGGTGCAGAACGAACCAAGCAGCGCTGCAGGGTCCAGGAAAAGCCCCCTTGGGAGTGATGTGCCCAGTCTGGGGGGCTCGGGGGGTCTGAAGCCGCTGGTGCCCGGGGGGACACCGACCCCAGCGCAGCCCCTGCAGGGCCCAGGAGTGGGACAGATTTCCCCCAGCCCCTGTTCCTGGCAGGCAGCTGCCCCGAGGGGCAGGAGGAGAGCGGGATCAGCGCTCCCCAGGGAGGGATTTGGCCGGCTCCTTCCCGGGATGCTGCAGAAGAAAAGGAAAGCTTTCCTGCCTGCCTGTCCCTGCCACAGCTCAGCAGGGGCAGCCCACAGTCTGGCACGGCGCTTGCAGCTCTTAGAAATCAGGGCTGTTAACAAATGTGCGAGGCCCTAATCCTTTTGGAGCAGTGATGATAACAAGCCCTGATGCTTTTTTTTTTTTTTTTTTTTTTTTTTTTTGGTTTTTTTTTTTTTTTTTTTCCTTTTTTTTTTGTTTTTTTTTCTTTTTTTAATTTATTTTTCTCCCTCCCAAACAGCTGCACCGGTAAAGTCCCACTGTGGGAAATGAGCTGGTGAATGTTTTCAAGTGCAGCATTTACATCCCCTGCCAAACCCTTCACATCTGCCCAGCCCTGCCGTCAAGGCTGCATCCATCTGGCCGGGAAGAGCGGCTCCTCCAGCCCTGCTGCGTCCCACAAGGGCATTTCCTTCCTGTGCCCGCAGTGCCAGCTGCCAGGGATGCTGCTCAGCGGGAAAGGCTCGAGCCACAGCTCTGAAAGGACCGGCTTCATTTTTCTTGGAGCGCACGTGAAATGAATTCCCAAACCCTCTGCGAGGGATCGCTCCCCGCCTGAGCCGGGCGTGCCGAGGGGTGCTGGGGCCCGGCTGGGTTTGTGCCCCTGTCCCAGCCCTGCCGGAGCCCGAGGGGGTTGGAGCTGCTGGGTGCAGGCAGTGGTGCTGCTCCCCGGCCTTTAAATGCTGCCAGCTCCTGATCTCAGTGCTCAGAGGGTGAGGAGCTCTGTCCCTGGGATCCATCCCTCCCCAGGATCAGCCACCCTGGCTGCCCTTCTGTCCCCACAGCGGGGATGTGACACAGCCAGCGCTGTCCCCTCTGCCCCCAGCCCCAGTGCCAAACCCCAGCTCTGTCCCAGCTCATTCCCGGAGCTGCAGAGCCAGCGGTGGAGCAGTCAGGGCCGTGCTGGGGGAGCTGCCCCGCTGCCGCACCGCCAGCTGTGCCCTCTGTGCCCTGCCCTGACCCCGCTGTCGTGTGTGTCCCCCCCAGAGTGCGACTGTCACCCCGTGGGCGCCGCCGGCCAGACCTGCAACCAGACCACGGGCCAGTGTCCCTGCAAGGACGGCGTCACCGGCATCACCTGCAACCGCTGCGCCAAGGGCTACCAGCAGAGCCGCTCCCCCATCGCCCCCTGCATAAGTAGGTGGATCTTCTTTCCCTGGAGATTTTAACCCTTCAAATCCTGTCTGAGCCCCTGCCCGGGCTGGGGGGCTGCTGAACCCCACCAGTGCTCGGGGGGCAGAGCTGCCCGGGGACCCTGCCCTCCACTCCTCCCAAACGTGGCCCCAAAGCAGCTTCCAGCAGCTCACCTGCCTTGTTGGGGGGATTCTGTGAGTGCAAGTCTGTTGGGAATTCCATTTGGCTTCATGGAGCACAGCACATTTATTTAATGGTGTCACATCGGGGCTGGATGCTAAAGCAGGTCGCTACAAACGGGTTTTTCTCCCCAAAATCAGGCCGTGCTGCACTGGCACGGAGCTCAGATCAGAGGGGCTGCTCCCCTGATGGAGCTGCTGTCACAGCTGAGAGCACCTGGGTTGCTGAAGGGGCTCCTGCACTCACACAACCCTCCCAGAACCACGGGTGGTTTCACCTTTGGCTGCCTTGGGTTTGCTTTTCAATTCCCTTCCCGAGGCTGCCCTCACCTGAAACAGCAGCAGCAGCGCCAGGTAGAGCTCCCAAAACGCCTCCCCTGCAGCATCTGCTCTGCAAACACCTGGATCCCCTCGGGCCTGCTGAGCTCTCCCTGAGTTGGGGTTCAGCCTTGGGCCCCTCTCTGCTGCCGGTGGGGTTTGCTGCTGCGGGATCTTCCAGCGGCTCCTGCACCTCGTGGGGCATCTCCACCCGCCCCACAAAGCAAAGCACCGAAATCAGCGTTCGTGGGGTGGGGTGGGAGGGAGGAACTGCTCCCCTAAGGGTGATCCCCCACTGCTAAAAGGAGAAAAAGGCCCAGCAAGAAAAGGCTGAAGGAATCAAACCTTTGTTGGGAACCCACGTCTGCTCCCACACTCTTCCCCTCTCAGCACGGCCATTGCCAAACTCTGGGGCAGACACCCTTTCTCCACCTTCTCCTGCTGAAGAAAACACACATTCCAGGCTGCTTTGGGGTCACTTGAGATCCATTTCTCCCCGTGTTGCAATGGGACAGTGAGAGCCCAGAGCAGATGCCTGTTGTCCCCAGGACCTCCAGCCGTGGCTCCAGTCTGCTCCGCAGCAAGTGTGCACAAAGGTTCATCATTAATCATTCCCCAGGGCCGGGGGAAATCAGAGAGCAAATTGTCCCTTGCATCAGCTCCCTCAGGATCCCTGGCACTGAACAAAGGCAGAGCCAGGATTTCAACATGGCCCATCCAGGCTTTGGGGCTGGGCACTCTCTGATTTCCCACTGCTCCCAATTCCCTGCTCCCAGAGACTCGCAGCCATGAAAAGAACACCCTGAGACCCCCGTGGGGTCTGTGTCAGGCCAGGCTTTGGGGTCTCAGGGCTGCCTGGCCGTGTCTTGTGCTGTGTTTAGTTGCATGAGGGTGAGAGTGACCCCAGAGATCACCCGATGCTGATTGGGCTGCACCCTACGAGCTGCTGCCACCCCCCAGCAAACCCTGCCTTGTGGCCCTGCAGTTTTCCAAGAAAGCAGGAAGGGGCAGATGCCCACTCCCAGCTCATCCCTAAATCCCACTGTCAGACTGGACTGGTGGGGTGTTCCCTCTCCAGGATTCCCAGGAATGCACAGAAATGCCAGAGGTGTGCCCTAAGTGCAGGAAGGGCAGCCAAGGGGAGCATCCTGCAGAGCTGGGACCGTGCAGCTCCCTCCAGCCACAGCCCGTCCCCTCCACAAACACAGCCAGGCCTGGGAGTGAGCACCCAGAGCACGAGGTGGTTTCAGCTCGGCACAGTCGGCCCCAAGTCAGAGCCAGGGGCCAGGGAATTGGCACCAGATGTGTTTGTGTTTCCTTTAAATGTGGGGGGCACCCCTTGCACCCCAGCAGAGCTGTACCTGCACCCTGCCCGTCCCCAGGGCAGTGCCACAGCTGTACCTGCACCCTGCCTGTCCCTGGGGCAGTGCCAGAGCTGTACCTGCACCCTGCCCGTCCCCAGGGCAGTGCCAGAGCTGTACCTGCACCCTGCCCGTCCCCAGGGCAGTGCCAGAGCTGTACCTGCACCCTGCCCGTCCCTGGGGCAGTGCCAGAGCTGTACCTGCACCCTGCCTGTCCCTGGGGCAGTGCCAGAGCTGTACCTGCACCCTGCCTGTCCCCAGGGCAGTGCCAGCACTGCCTCCCACCTGGGACAGCAGCCAGAGGGGACAGGCAGTGACAGCAGCCCACAGGGGCTGGGCACAGGGCAGCACGCAGCCAAAAACCGATTTTTTTTTTTGTTAAAAACCCCCTTGGCGACACCCCCCAGGGATGGGTGGTCCCCCAGTTCCCGGTGTACTGGTCTGGGGGCTCTTACTGGGAACCCTCCTTGCAGGGAAGGGAAGGGAACATGCAGGGTGTGCAGGGACCGGGATTTCTGGGGTCTGGAATAACTGCCGCTCCTTTTCTGTCCCCGCTGCTGCCGTGTGTCCCCGGCTGTCCCGCAGAGATCCCGGCTGCCCCGCCCACCACGGCCGCCAGCAGCGCCGAGGAACCCGCAGGTACGTCCTCCTCCTCCTCTTTGGGAGCTCCTCCGTGCTCAGTGTCTCTTCGGCACCCATTTCCCTGGAGATAAATCGCGCCAAGGGCGTAAATCCCGTTGTTTGTCCCGGGACAAGCGGTTTCCTTTTATCTGCAGCATCATGAGGGATGGGGGTTCCCCGGGGGGCAGGGAAGGTGCAGGAGGTTTCCTGCTGGATCCGTGAGCACAGCGGGGTCACCCAGCCTGGGATCCCAGTGGAACCACAGCTGTCCCCCCCGTGTCACCCGGGGACTCCCGTGTCCCTGGTGTGGGATGCTCTGAGCAGGGGAAGGGTCCCAGGAAAGGCTGACTCGTCCTGTGCTGCTGCCTGGAGTTTCCCGGGGTGTTTGAGCCCCAGCTGGGAAGGCCACGAGGTGTAAAAGCTGCTTGCTTTTGTCTCAGTGGTGCAGGAGGGCTCAGAAACGAAGGAATTTGTACTAAATGTCCCCGTGGGTTGATCCCTGAGCAGGGATTGTCACCTGTGTGCTCAGGGGATCCATCCCTGAGCAGGGTTTGTCACCCAGGCTGTGCTCAGGAGCAAAGGGACATGTCAGCCCCCAGTGTCACGGAGGGCTGATCCCAGGGGCTGTGTGGGGCTGCTTTAAGGGACAGGTTTTACCCCACGTGGACACAGCAGCGCTGCTGCCCCCCTGCCGTGGCAGAGGGGCTGTTTGGGGGGCTAAAACCCAGCTGAGAGTGCACAGAGCCGATAACTGAGAACATCCCAGCAGGGTCAGACCCCTCCTGAGCTGGGCAGCCCTGGCTGGGGGCTGGGAGCGGGTTATCCATGGTCTGGGAGCGATGAGAAGTGCCTGGACAGTGCCCTGTGGGTCCCTGTGTCCCTGGAGGGCCAGATGTCCCCATGTCCTGCCCAGAGGGTGACCAGGGACCAGGACATCCCCCCTGGAGCCTCCTGTGCCACCTCCCAGTGGAGGCTGAGCCAAGCTGAGCCATCCACCAGGCCCAGAATCCCACCACGATTCATCCCACTGGGATTTCATTGGAGTGCTCAATCCCTGCTCTGCCCAAGGAGCCTGAACCCTCCTCCACATTTCACCCCTTCTCCTCAGCAGGGCCGTGTCTTGGCCCCCCTCAGCTTCCCCCTCTGCCCTGATGGAATCTGGGGGGGATTTTGACAATCCCCAAATC
This sequence comes from Sinosuthora webbiana, assembly GCA_013397395.1. Lineage (NCBI taxonomy): Eukaryota > Metazoa > Chordata > Aves > Passeriformes > Sylviidae > Sinosuthora > Sinosuthora webbiana. The sequence goes on along the minus strand of VXBN01006332.1, from coordinate 99,186 downwards.
AGTGTCTGCCAGCCAGAGCTCCCATGCTGCGGGAGAAAGAGGGGCTGGAAACAAGATGGGAAAAGCAATCAGTGGGAGACTTTGAGTGCAGCCAGCTGTGGGAGAGCTGCTGCTCCACCTCCGTGCTCGTGGCCACGGGGGACACAAAGTGGCCAAGGGCTGAGGGGCCAAAGCTGCCCTTGGAGCCAGGGTGGGACAACGTCAGCTCTGCCGTGGGGGGTCCTGCCTGGCCCTGCCTCGCTCCCAGGGCTCCCAATCAGTCTGGGGAAACTGGCCAGAACTGGATTGTTTGGATGAAATGCATCCGTGCTCTCCGGTGCCGGGAGGCTGGAGGGTGAGGAGGGGCTGCTCCTCGTTTCTGCTGCCAGGCAAGGGGAGCTTTTCTGGCCCTTTTTTTTTGGTCCCTCTCAGACAGGAGAGACCACAGTGAAAGGGCAAACAAAAAGAGCAGTGCAGGGGGGTGAAGGTTTACAAACCTGCCAGTCAGTCCCTGTCTTATCTGAATCAAATCCAGATTTTTCTGGGGAATGATTGTCTGAGGTGGATGATTTCAGCCAGTGGGCTTAAATAAAACCAGGTGATTGGACTGATGCAGCTGGAAATCAACCTCTGCAGTTTCAAAACCTGATCTGGCCCTTCCAAACGTCCTTTTGGGCCCTTTTGTTCCTGCGTGGCGAGGAAGAGGCTGGATGTAAATGCAGGAAAGGGAAAAGCCAGCTCCGAGGGGTCCCTGGGCATCCCCAGGGGAACGAGCCCTTTTTGGCTCAGCAGAGCTGAGCAGCCCCGTCCCCAGCTCACACAAACACTGTCCCCAGCACTGCAGCCACAGCTCCCAGGGAAAGGTGACAGAGGGAGGGATGAAATACCCCCCAGCTCCTTCTCGGGAGCTGCAGCAGCTGGGAACGAGGAGACACCCCCCGAGAGCCTCCAGCTGCCTCCACAGCATCCATGGGGGTGGCCTGAGATCCGTGTGGGGACGGCAGCACGGGAGCCAGCCCGAGCTGTCCTAAGGACGGGGAGCAGGGCCGTGTCCCAGCCGTGTCCTGGCGCTGATATTCCCGAACAGGAGCGCGGGATCAGCCGTGCTGGAGCCGGGAACAGGGCTCAGCCCCCTCCCCGGAGGGCTCCTGCACAGCCTCTTCCCGGTGAGGATGCTCCAAATCCAGGGATTTGCACGGGCAGGGAGAAAAGTCTTTGGCTGTGGGGAGGTGTCAGCCATGCCGGGAGCATCCCGGAGCCTGGGAACAAAGCGCTGCCCGGCTCCCTGCGGGGCGGTCGGGAGGGGAAATCCTCGTTTCATTCTCCCTGGGGTAAATCTGGGCTCGGCCTGGGAGCCCCCAGCTTTGTACCCGTCCAAAGGAGGAATTCATTCAGCCCTGCCCGGGCTTTCTCTGCCTTGTCCCGGCTGTAAGCGAGGTGATGGATTGGCCGCGTGATTGATTGATTGACTGATTGATCGGCGGCCTCCAGCTCCCCCCGGAAGGTTTCTCACGGCGATCCCCAGTGAATGGCTGGAGCACAATAGGGGAGAGGAGCTTCCAGTGAGGGGGCTCCTGCTCACTTCAAAACAGCTCCCAAAGTCTGAAGGAAAAAAAACCCCAAACCCTAAAACAACCCCCCAGAGCTGCTGAAATGCAGATAAGCTGCAGCGGGGCCCGGCTGGGCTCTGGGGGGCTCCCCCTGACCGTGACCAAAGCTCGGGGGATGCCCCAAAGGCACCCAAACCGTGCCCGGGCCCAGATGTGGGGCCACAGCTGGGGCTGGAGCACCAGGGGCCTGCCCAGGACATCCCCGGGATGTGGTGGGGACAGTCTGGTCACATCCTGGCGGTGCTGGGGTCCTGCTGGAGCGCCGGGGATGGTGGTCCCCAGGTCGTGCTGGAGCTGCGGGGATGGGAAGGGGCTGTAGGGGTGGGAAGGGGCTGCAGGCAGAGGTGGGAAGGGGCTGCAGGGGTGGGAAGGGGCTGCAGGCAGAGGTGGGAAGGGGCTGCAGGGGTGGGAAGGGGCTGCGGGGATGGGAAGGGGCTGCGGGCTCCCGGGAATCCCTCGCCGCCGCTTTCCAGCCGCTCCAGGCGAGAGGCTTTAATCTAATTACATGCTTTATTTGCGCCAATTTGTTTTTCAATCAATCTTGCTCAGCCAGAAGAAAGGAGGCTGCTGTGGGCTCATTTGCACCTTCTTGTTCCAAGGGAGAGGTTAATGGTCGTTATCCGCCGGGATCCGCGGGAGCTCCGGGATCTCGTCCCGCAGCGCAGGCGGCGGGTTCCCAGCGGGGCACTGGGATTCCCGGGATCCTTGGGATGCGCTGGTTGTGAGGGCCCGGGATGCTCCTGCCAGGTGCTCCCGGGGAGCCGTGGCATCCTCAGGAAGGGCTCTGTGTGTCCATTGCCGGGGACTGCAGTGGGGTCCCGGGGGAAAGTTCGGCTCTGCAAAGCACCAAAGCGAACAGATAAGAGTGGAAATGATTCCTCCTGCTTTTCCTGCCCATGGGGAGTGGCACAGCTCGGTGCCGTGGTGTCTGTGCCCGGCACNGGGGTCCCGGGGGAAGGTTCGGCTCTGCAAAGCACCAAAGCGAACAGATAAGAGTGGAAAATACTCCTCCTGCTTTCCCTGCCCTGCCGGGGAGCGGCACAGCTCGGTGCCGTGGTGGCTGTGCCTGGCATGGGGCAGGGCTGGCCTCGGTGCCCCCACACTCCTGCGCTGGGGAGCAGGAGATGCTCTGATGGTGCCTCTGCCTTGCCAGAGCGGTCACAGACCCACCTCAGCTGGTGGGACAAGCCCCTGCAGCCCCTGGGGACTGCAGCTCCGGGCTGGGAGGTGACAAGGACAGAGCACGGTCACTGCTGTGCACCCAGGCTGGGCACTGACCCTCTGGGGACACATCCAGGGCCCTGGAATCCCTGTCCACAGGCTGAGGCTGCTGCACACCTGGGGAGCATCCTCTGGATAACAGCTGGAGCAGCCCAGCCCCAGCTCATCCCAGCCCCAGGGCCTGGAAGGGATGTGCCTCCCTGTTCCAGCTCCTGCCCACGCTGGGGGAATGGCCAAGGCCACCCTGCTGGGGACAGCAGCAGCCCTGCAGCTGGCCAGGGATGGAGGGCACTCATTGACTCAGGATAATTGCAAAGGGCATCGTGCAGGACAGCTGGACACAGGCAGGTGAGAGGAGAAGAGCCAGTTAGTGATATCAGACCCAGTTTAGTGATAACAGACACAGTTCAGTGATAACAAACCCAGTTTAGTGATAACAGACCCAGTTTAGTGATAACAGACCCCGTCCACTCCGTGACCAGACCAGGGTGCAGCAAAGCACGGGACAAGCGATGCCCCTGCTGGAATGAATAACCTGGGAAGGATTCTCTGCCTTGGCTTTGCTATTCTATTAAAGCTTCTTTACCTTAAAGCAGCCAGCTCTGAGACAAAGGCTCCCAGTGGATCCTGCACAAACGAAATCACAGCAGAGATCCCTGGCGGTCCCTGTGTGCTCTGTGAGCTGCAGTCCCCGTGCTGGTCCCGCAGGGATGATCCCATCCACGCCCTGGGAAAGGAGAGGGCTCCTCCAGAGCATCCCCTCCCTCGGGACTGTGCTCAGCACGGGCCCAGAGCCAGCAGAGCTGCAGCTCTCCAAACGACTCCAACAGTCCTTCCCCGGGCCTGATGGAGGGGATGGTAAAACAATTCTTTGGGGCAGCCTCAGTGCTGGGGGGAGTGAACCAGGAGTTCACGGTCACCTGGGAAATCTCTGAGAGCCAAAGGCCTCCCTGCCCCGCCTGCTGCAGGGCCATGGTGTCCTGTCCCGCTGCTGGGTGGCATTTTGTCCTGTGTCCCTGGGGAGGGAGGCTCCCACCTGCCTTTGGGGAGCTCTCAGAAGGGTTTTCATGCCCCGGGGGACATTCTGAGCCCGCAGTCAGCCCCAGGGCAGACACACGAGGTTGCTGCCCCTGTCCTCCCCGAGGGCAGCCCCCCATGCACCCCCTTTTGCTCCAGGAGCTTTGCTCCAGCAAAGGCCCTGGCCACGAGCTGAGGATGTGGGGCTGCTGCTTGTGAAAGGGGCCGGAATTTTCCTTCCAGAGCCTGAGCAGCCTGGAGGAGCTCCCAGTCCCGTGGGGATGGGGCAGCAGGGCCCCCAGAGGGCACAACCCCCCGAGGGAGGGCAGGAAAACGCCCCTCACCCCCCAGGGCTGGGGTCAGGCTCTCGGGGCTCTCCCCTCCTCAGCCACAGCACCTCCACTTTGGCTGGCAGCCCACAAAGGCATTTAGGGCCCTACCTGGGGGAAATCAATTGGAATTTAGCTGCATAAATTTGGATTAGGAATCCGAATCCCCTCGGGGAATCTAAGCCTTATATCTGCGTTTCCAGTTAGGTACCCGGGCCAAGAAATGTGGCTTTAATCGCTCTATCATGTCAGAATCAAGGGGCCTTTAATTTCCGTTCCCGACATGTGGCTCTCGCAGCGCCTCAAAGCTGATTTCGGAGCTGCGAGAGGCGCCTGGGGCAGCGTCTTCCCCGCAGCAACACTCAGCAGCCGCCGCTCGGCTGCCAGCACCTCCCTCCTGCCCAGCCCTGGGAGCTGCAGCGCTCCGGGAGGAGCGGGATCCCTCAACAAATCACGGCCTGAGCACTCAGCACCCCGCAGCTCTCGGCCTCGCCGCGGCAACTCCCCGAACCGAGGATGTTTAAACACAAAAAATTCGACTTTCTGGATGAGGGAAAAAAAAAAAAAGGGGGGGGAATTAAGCAAAACAAAGAAGGTGTTTAGCTGTGAAAAGTCTCTGCCCAGCCAGAGAATTAGTTCTATCAAGGGGATGGGCTGAGCTGCAAAGCTGCTGAAGGCTGTGCTGACACGTTTTACTGAGCTGCCAGCGACACGAACCAGGCGCCCGCCACCTGCTCCCTGTGCGAGCCCCGAGCTGCAGCCGCCTCCTCCCCATCCCATCCCATCCCATCCCATCCCATCCCATCCCATCCCATCCCATCCCATCCCCTCCATGGATATGATGATTTAGGAGAGGGGGGACCCCAACACCACCACTTTCAGTCAAGTTGCCTGCCACAAAGAACTAAGAATTGGTCCTGCCAGATGCTGGGCCGCTTTGGTGACATCCAGAGCCCTCTATGAAAGGACTTTAACACAGTTTGAGAAGCTCAGGAGCATTAAGTTGGCATCCAAAACACAGAGGATCACATCTGTTTCAAAGCCAGTGGGTTATTTCTAAATAAAGACACCAAAGACAGGCAAGAGCATTAAAAAAAAAGTCAAATCTCAGTGATTTCACTGAAATATTATCTATTTGTGGCATAAATAGATGAGGAGCCAAATAATTCTGAAGGATCTAAATTCCACCTTCCCTCTCCCACTCACAGAATCTGCTTTAAAGCAAAAATACCAAATTAATATGAGAATGATAGTTCTCACGGTATCCCCTGCCAGCCTAAGAAGGTANGGGCTGTGGGGGCTGTGGGGGCTGTGGGGGCTGTCCCACCACCCCACAGCCCCCCCGGGTGACAATCAGCCCCGGGATGGATTCCCAGCAGGCCTGTGACCTCAGGCAGAGTGGGATTACCCTGGAGCAGGGACGGGGAGCTCAGCTGCACTCGGGGATGGGGAGAGCTGGCTGAGGTGACGTGGGGCTGCACTTGTGAGGGTTCTGGGCTGGAGCCCAGGGCCGTGATGTGCTGCTGGGGGCACCTGTGGGTGCTGGGGAGCCGGGGGGGTGTGTGGGCAGCACATCCATGAGCCCACCCTGGTGCTGGCAGCTGGCAGGGGACAGCCCCTCTGCAGCCACCCTGGGGGCCGTGGGGACATTCCCTGGGTGACCAGAGGGCGCTGCCCAGCCAGGGCAGGGCTGGGTGTCCCCAGGGCAGGGCTGGGTGTCCCCAGGGCGGTGACAGTGGCCCGTGTCCAGGGTGGTGGCAGTGCCAGCGGGCCGTGCCAGGCTCCCGCCGGCCGCCCGGGCCAGCCCAGCGCCGGGGGCCCATTAGGAATTAAATGTTCCTCCCCGGGGTATTTTATTTGCACACTTCAGTAGAGTGGACACCAAAAGGCTTTGCTAATGCTTCATGGGCTGCTAATTTCCTCTCTGACCCGCATTGTGGCGGGGTGACCCCAGCCCGAATCTGTCGGCAATGAATGCCAAAGGCTGACACCGGCCCGGGTTAGGGGTGACAATGGGGCCTCTGTGGGCTCCGGGCGGGCTCCAGTTGGGAGCTGGAGAACAGGGGGAATTTGTGTGGCTCTCAAAAGCCCTGGGTGGCACAATAAGGGAGGCCCCCGGGGTCTCCCAGGAAGACAGAGGCGGCCGGGGAAGCCGGCCCGGGGGAGGCGGAGGGAGGACGGGGCTCCTTTTGTGAGCAGCTTTCTTTAGAAAGGAAGGGTTTTCTCAATGCCCCCTCCAGACCCAATCGGGGCCTGGCAGATGGATATCACAGGCACGCTGCTTATTCACGGCAGGCTGCAGCTTTGAGCCGTGCCCCCCTTTCCCCCCTCCCCGCCCAGCGCTTTCTTCATTTGGAGCCTAATTTGTTTTGTTAATGTTTTCTCGTCCTCCCCCTCCCTCGGCGCAGATTGTGACTCGTACTGCAAAGCCTCCAAGGGGAAGCTGAAGATCAACATGAAGAAGTACTGTAAGAAGGACTATGGTGAGTGTCCCCCGGCCGGGGGACAGCGGTGACAGAGGGATGCGGGGCTGCAGCGTCCCCGCGGGGCTGTCCCCAAACCCAGCCCGGGCCCAGCCCTGGGTGTGGCTGCAGTTCTGGGGATGGTTTTTTGCCAGGTTTGCAGAGATACTTGGTGGATGCCGTGGGTCCCTCGGGAGTGTGGGGTGAGCTCACTGCGCACCCCGATCCGGGGGCTGTCCCCGCACCTGCAGGACACTCGTGTTTTCCACGTGTTTGCCCCTGTCCCCTGGGTTATGATGGCACCGTGTCCCCTCTCCTCTCACTGTGCTGTTACGTGCCACAACTTTTAAATATTCTAAAATATTTTAAAACATTTTAAATTTTTTTGTTTGCTGTGGGGATGAGCAGCAAGCGCTTCCCAATTACCTGGATCCAATCCCCCCGTAATTCCCAGGAGACTTCAGAGGGTGGTGCAGCCCTGGGACAGCTCACACCGGGATCTCTTGGAGGTGTGGGTGACACACTGGGACGTGTTAAAGGTTTGGGTGACACTCTCAGTCCTGTTGGAGGTTTGGGTGACACTCACACTGGAGTCTCTTGGAGGTTTGGGTGACACACTCAGATCTTTTGGAGGTTTGGGTGACACACAGATCTCTTGGAGGTTTGAGTGATATACTCAGATCTGTTGGAATTTTGGGTGACACACTGGAGTCTCTTGGAGGTTTGGGTGACACTCACACTGGGTTTTGTTTAGGGCTGCCCCGTGGGCTCCAGCAGGCCCTGGGGAGGTGTGGGTGCCCCAGGAGGTGTCCCAGGGAGGAGATGCCCCTGGAGCAGTGACCAGGGAGGAGATACCCCTGGAGCAGTGACCAGGCAGATGACCCTGGAGCAATGACCAGGGAGGAGATGCCGCTGGACCAGCGATTAGGGGAGCTGGAAATCACTTTTCCCTTCTCTTTTCTCGCTCAGCATCACTTCTGCAGCTGCACGAGGGAGCCAGAGCCCTTTGCTGGGCTCGGTTCAGGTGCGGGGACACTGTCCCAGTGCCGGGGTGCTCCCACCCCACCGTCCTGGCCACGGAAAGGCCCCCCACAGCCGCAGCCAGCCCCACAGCCACGGCAGATTCGTTTTTCTGAGGACAAACCGGGGCGGTGAGCGGTGCCGGGGCAGCCCGAGCTTTCACCGGGGCCGGGGAGGGAAGAAAGGGTTGAAAAGGTGCGGGGAGGGATAATAAAGACTTGGGGACTGACACCGCAGCAGGAAGCCAATTAGGAGGCTCTTTTCCTCACCGTTCTGCTGGCACCGCTGGGCTGAATGTCCTCAAAGGCCCTAATTAGCTTGAGCGGGGCTCCTTCTCCCCGGCCTCAATCGGGAGCTATCATCCGCCCGCGCTCCTCAATGGGCCTTTTTAGCTCCGCGCTTCATTCAGCCTTTCAAAGGGGATATTTTCCCTTATTTATTTTTTTT